>CAIGQV010019532.1:3042177-3060157 GCA_903798115.1 Danio jaintianensis
TTGTAGAGCAACTCATGTTCAGCTGTCATTAATATTTTAATAAACTATAATAGGTAGAACGGTCTGAGATCTGAACAAAAGCAAGTCATGCATCAAAGTCTGATTTAAAAAAATCTTTATAATCATTAAAATAATTTATAAAAATAATCAGTTTAAAAATCTTGAATGATATTAATGATATGACGTAGTTCCGGAAACTTCATACTTCTATGTTTATCTGTCTGATTTTACAGTTGGTTTCTTTTGACCGCACCCTGTTGTTTAAAGAATATCACAACGGCGAACGCGTCAAGTATAAAAGCCTCGTCCATTCGTCATGCGGCACCAGGCGAAAGTATAAATCAGCCTTGAAACATCATTTGGAAAATATAAAAAAAATATAAAAAAAATAATTCACAGGAAGGCTAATAATTCTGACTACAACTGTATACTATGAATGTTTCCTAACATTTCTGATGAGACTCTGTGATGGCTATCAGTTTAATGAGTATTTGGCCAGAATACAGATAAAGATCTTACTTGAATAGATTATCCATGATGTATCTGTAATTTGGTTGATTGCTCTCAGGCATAAAGCATACAGCGAAGACG
The DNA here is from genome assembly GCA_903798115.1 of Danio jaintianensis. Lineage (NCBI taxonomy): Eukaryota > Metazoa > Chordata > Actinopteri > Cypriniformes > Danionidae > Danio > Danio jaintianensis. The sequence continues at coordinate 3,042,769 of CAIGQV010019532.1, forward strand.
ATGATGGCGTTCAATCCATCGCCGTAGTATCCTGTGAAAAGAGAAAGCGTGTGTGAAAGTGGCCACTGGCAAGTGTCTGAATGCTACAGCAATTAAACAAGTCGACTAATCCAACAACCTGGACTCCGTGTAATTGTTCATGACAAAACAGCATGTAAAACAGGTGTGCAACAGCTGTTATACTGCAAAAGGGAGAGAGGGATGTGAAAAAAGGAGAGAAACAGATGCTGACACACTCGTCAGACAGAGGGATGATCTGGAAATGGCCTGTCATATTAAGGCCCCAATATAATCACAACCAAAGGGATAATTCATCCAAAAATGTAAATTTACTCATTATTTACTCACCCTCAAGTAGTTCTAAACCTTTTACTGTTTGACACAAAAGAAGATAGTTTGTAGATTGTTGGAAACCGGTAACCACTGACATTACACACTACGGAAAACAACACTACGGAAGTCAATAGTTACCAGTTTTCCAACACTTTCCAAAATATCTTTTTTTGTTTAAAGACACTTTATTATGACACTTTTTTTGGTCTCCACTAAGGAGTAAAAAGAATTTAAAAACATTTTCAGCTATTTACTGTTAGGTTGCTAGCATCTATGTGTAGATGAATAAGCAAATATGTGTTAACGAGATTCATTCATGTTTCCACCTGAGCCTGAATTCGATGAATTAAACAGAACGATATAAGCCTGTAAACATTTATGTCAAAGAGGGCGGAGCTGAAGTCACATCTACCTATGATGTAATCGCCTAGCACTAAAAGGAGGTCAATGGTGTTGATCAGTCAAAATATTATTTTCCTTTTTAAATGTTTTAATATTTTAACTTTTGTCAATTATATATTTTTCTAAAAAAACATTTTTTTCTGTACCCCATTTTAATTGTTAAAGGGGTGGTCCACTACGATATCCTATTTTAAACTTTAGTTGATGTGTAATGTAGCTGTGTGAACATAAACAACATCTCTGAATGTAAGACGCTCAAAGTTCAATGCAAAGGGAGACATTGGCTTTTACAGAGTTAGCTTAGCAAAGCCTACAGTGAACGAACTTTGGGAACTACAAAAAAATACATCCGGGCTAGTGAGATCACAAGGGTTTCTGGTTACACGCATTTACCGCGCACACACCCTGCGCAGCGAAGGGGCGTTGCCAGAGGTGCTGCAATATTACAGCAGAGAAAGCTAAAATGCCGTCCAAACGCTGCTATTTCCACAGAGCTTCTTCTGTTTCTGTATTTGGGCTTCCAAAGGACATGACACCAAGACAGAAGTGCTTACAGTTTAATTTTAATGTTCCAGAGAATTATAAAAAATATATATAGCAAGCATTTGACAAAGGAGAACTTCCAGAATCTCCCAGTTCAGTGCTGGCTTCAGCTAAAACTCCTCAAAGGAGCAGCTCCAACAAGCAGAAGCTGTGGATTGTGAGCCACAACCTGTAAGTATTTTTATTTGTTAAAACTGATCTATGACATGCACAGTGTCTAGTGTTAACGGTATGTTGTAGCGAGGAGATAAACAATGGGAAATGCTGTTTGGCACTGCTAATAATTTAGCTACAAATTCATATTTATCAGTCAAACCGCTGTAAACACCCACAATCTTCACCAGCGCTTCAGTGTCTCTCTATGCGGCCGCGTTCCCTGCGTTCTACATGTCAGATAATAAAATTGCAAAAGATATGTGAACGTTTCATATTACTTACACATGCTTATTCCGGATATATGTTAAAGGCATGTAACACATTGAGTTGAGAGAAAAAAAACAAAACAGGATAACTCGCCTAACTCGTGTTGCAGCAGAAAAATCTATCAAAGCTCACACGGGTCACAACCCACATCTCATGCTTTATTCTCCTGTCAACAGCGTCACTGTATATTACAGAAAAACAACATCCGCTTCTCGTGTTACATGAGTCTACAGACTGTTCACACACACACAATGGCGATTCTCTTAAAGGAGCCACACCCTATTTTCACTCGTTAGAGCCGATCCGCAAATCACAGCACATTATGTTAGCTAACAAATCAGACTCTCTTGAGAGCGGGCCTTTCAGAGGAACTAGGAAACGTTTTCATGTTAGCAGAGTAGCTGTACATAATCAATGTAAGATATATGAACAAATAACGTGATTTTCTACAAGTGAAGCATGACCACACATTGCTTTGCATCTTATAAACACAACCAAGCCTTAAAATTACACTCTGGACCACCCCTTTAAAATACATTTTAGTATTAGAAATAGCTATTTCAACTGATAGAAATTAGGTTTATTTAATTTAACAACAATTAAGTTTTTAATGTAATATTCCCTACAAAGCGTTGAACTTTTCTCTCTAATCACACATTACTAGAACTCTGGACTTTACTAGAACTATGTTAAGCTGCTTTGACACAATCTACATTGTGAAAAGCACTATATAAATAAACTTGACACATTTGATGTCTATTAAAATGAAAATATCAAAGAATAACAAACGTATTCCTTAAAACCGTTATTATTTCTAATACTATTATTTGAGAAGCACAATCAATTGTACAATAGTGATACATTTGTTTCGCAATTTCTTTTTTTTGTTTACATAGAGAAATTCAAATGAGAAAATGCTTGCGGAGCAGCTCTGGATCATCAAGAAACATTAGGGGATGTAGGGTATTTTCAGCTGAAACTTCACATACATACTCTAGGGACATCAGAGACTTGTTTTATATCTTGTAATAAGGGGCATAATCGGTTCACTTTTAAGCTCTAAAAACATTGTTTCTGCTAATAAGAATATAGCTAACACCACAAATCTTCTCTAAATGTTTTCAGTTTCACTCTCTGACAATTACAAACATTGTTTATTAGGAATTCACTTCCTAAAAGGTGCAACCAGAAAGCGTCCTCATGCAAGTTGGGTATTTAAATGCATCTCACTGACCTCCATGACTGATGACCCTCTTGTAGGACTCGATGGCCTTCATGTCGACCCGGTGCTCCTGATCTCCGATGCGGAAGACTCTCCAGCGCCGGCCCTCCTCGCGCTCCTCTGAACTGCTGTACTCATGCACAGACTCCACGCCCTTACGTAGCAGATCTGCACTTTTGGGCTTTGGAAGATCATCTGACATGGAAATACAAGCGTTTTGTTTAAAGTTATTATGTGTGCCGTTTTTCCTTTCATTTCAATGGCTGTATGTGTATTTATATGTGATCAGGAATGATGCTTTATTGATTCACAGTTCAAAAAGATAAACAAAATAGCATGTACTTGTGTTTTGATCTTAGGGGTGTGCGATATTCATGGTCTATGATAATGTTGTTTACCATAGTGCAAGAAGGTACTACATAGGTCACTCAATTTGCAAAAAAATAAACAATCAAAAACTGCTCTTATAGCAATAGTTCAACCAGTAATGAAAATGTACTCAGTTTACTAAACCTCAAGTAGTTTAAAGTCTATTTGAGTTTCTTTCGTCTGTTGAACTCAAAAAGAAGATATTTTAAAGAATGTTAGAAACCGCTAGCCATTTACATCTATTATATGAAGAAAATCCACTATTGTTTCCAACATTCTTCAAAATATCTTCTTTTGTGTTCAACAGAGGAAAGAAATTCATACATGTTTAGATTAAGGATGAGTAAATGATGCCGTTATTTACATTTTTGAGTGAACGATCCCTTTAGGGGCCTAAAAGCATTGAGTGTGTGATTAAGACTAGAATACAGAGAGTTTTAAATGAAGTTATAGAAGCAAAAAATATCATTATTGTTTTTAAATAATTATAAAATATTATATAATTATAAATATCAGTGCATGAGCATGAACACACATGTGATCTTTTATATAACAGCTCAGGAAACAAGAAGGTAATATTCAGCAAGTTACATTTTACACACAAAACTTAAATAAAATAGTTTGAAACACACAAATGTTTGTTTAGGAGCAAAACCGTGGTGCTTTATTCCAGAATGAATTTGTTTTTTGGACAAACTGAGTGAGTTAAAGTCATTTAACTTCTAAATGAATCAGCAGAATGATTCGTTCAAATGAACAAATGATTTGAATGATTGATTCAGTGGATGACTCATTAATAAAAGGACTGGTAATGACCTACTGGTGGTTTTAGTGACATGTTCACTTATCCATGAAACATCTAAACCAGCCAAGACCAGCACAAACACACTCTAAAGAATTTTTATTATTGTTATTAAATATATATAGAAGATATCATTAGATATAAATATCGCATTCCCCTACAAAAAAGCTCCCAGGATCACAAAAAGAGGAACAACGGAACCAGGTTTTATACATATACTCATCTCTCAGACAGATTTCTGCCCAGAAATTTCAGAAAGCATCACATAAACCTTCCTTCACACATTCATGACTGCTTACTGAACACCCAAAGAGACATTTAATGGGGTATTTTCAAAGTAATAGTTCTTTTGACATGAATACAGCTATTTTTAATGTGTTAACAAGCTCAACCAAATGTAAAGTGTTGGATTATTATTTTAACTGTATTGTTATATTAACAGATAATACATTTAAAAAGTATTTAAATGGTAACTCTCACAAATATACTTACATCAATGAAAAACTAATTTCAGTAGAAATATTGTATATTTTATTTATATTATATTATATTTATATTAGGGTTGGGTCGATAGACGATGCCATCGTCCATCGCCGATGGCGGATAGACATCACGATGCTGAGCCGGCATCACGATCCTCCACCCCGCCCCCGTCGCAGCAACCCACTCGCAAAAAATACACACTCAGGCCCCGTTTACACTAATAAGTCTTAGTTTTAAAATGGCATTTTAGAACGAAAACTATCTACGTCCACACTGGAGTTTCACCTAGCATTTCTGAAAAGATCTCCGTCCACACTATACCGCTGAGAACACACCACATCACGTGACCCCACACACACACACACACTGTCATGTGCTGCAGTGTAAACGTGCGTCTGAGCTCCAGCAGTCAGCGGGCCCGCTAAGCACAAAACCCCAAAGAGCATTGCACGTCGGATAGTTTATCAAGGATGTACCGCTGGATTTCATCTCACTATGGTTGTTAAACGTGATATTTAATTAATCTAGTCTCCATCTAACGACTCTTCGGTCTTTTGAATCTATCAGGTAACGTGTCACCGCGTCAGTACACTGCTTCAATCTTTCGCTTTCATGCTTGTACTTAGCAATTTTAGCGAAAACCTCAGATACTGTCGGTTGGTTCCTGTTGGTTGTGCACCTTTTTAGTTTGTCGACGCCATTATAACGACACAGATCACTCTGCCTATTCATGCCCCACGGAAAAAGTGATTGACAGGTGGTTATTTGTGTGTAACTTATCTTTATTTATTTATGATTTGGTTATGGGTAAAACAAAGACCATGGGTTTGGTAGTTGAAACGGTAGGCTACAAATAATTAATTTGTTATAAATTAATTAATTATTCATAAGCCGCCTATGCTGACGATGCCATCGTCCATCGCGATGTTTCACATTAGACATCGTACAATGCCAAATTGGTCGACATCGCCCAACCCTAATTTATATTGTATATTATATTATATATTAATATTATGTTATATTTATATTGTATATACATTTTTATAAGTATATTTTAGGACACAAAAATTGCTTATAAGAACTTTTGGCAGTATAAATAATTAGTCGATAAAAAATAGAAAATTAAAATGAAAAAAAGTCACATTTACTTTGTTGGACATAAATACAAATTGAAAGATCAAATTGTTTATGTTTGCAGCAATCACATTTTAAAATACCATACTAAATATTAATGTATTTTTAATTAAAAGCTTGCTGAAAATGAACAAAATTTAGGATAGCAGTAAAGCTTAAACATATTTTTCATTTATTGACCTCATTACATATTATATAATACTTTGACTTTATTGACCTAAACATTCCTGACAATATTTGATGTCGTATAAACTTACTGTTATACCTAATGACAGTGTTTTTTGTAAACCATGGTAAAAATGTAAAGATGAACAGAAGACCCACTTCCTTTTCAACATGTGATTTAACAATACGATCAAGACACCAAAATGAAGCTGATTAAGAGAATCAGATCTGATGAGATTGGAGGGAAAAAACATGCACAAATCAAAATCCGACTTTTTCCACCACAGAAAAAATGGACAACATTTGATTTATATTGCCATATACCATATGAAACAAGTGACATCTGAAAAAAGAAAATGAAATCAATGCTTTAGGACTTGATCAGGGAGTGAACATCCAGTCAGGTTACCTTACCACAAACACCGGCCCAATGAGCCAATGAGCAGAAACAATCCTTCCAGCACAGAGAGAAGAAGAGAGCAGCGGGACAGAAAAACAAGAACACACAACACTGTTTAACTGAGTTTCTCTGCACTCGGACATCCATCAACTGAGCTCTGCAATGTTAGTGAGTGAGAAACACGTCTACAGGATCAGAAAGAGAAACGTCTGAATGGCTGATAAAAGACTAACCGGACAGTGAGGTTTACTGGGACAAAACCTTTATGTTGGCTTGAAAAAATTTGCTCAAAGAAAGAAAGGAAGGAAGGTAACATGCAGAAAGCAGCCGGCAGCTAGCTCTCTGCAATGGTCACATGGTCGCCCACTGAAGCTAAGCAGGGCTGCACCCGGTCAGTACCTAGGTGGGAGATCACATGGGAAAGCTAGGTTGCTGCCGGAAGTGGCGTTAGTGAGGCCAGTAGGGGGCGCTCAACCTTGGGTCTGTGTGGGTCCTAACACCCCAGTATAGTGAAGGGGACTCTATACTGCTCAGTGAGTGCCATCTTTCGGATGCGACTCTCTGTGGTCATTAAAAATCCCAGAATGTCCTAGGAATTAACATGCAATTATTATCTTCTAAGGGACCGTCCATATATTCCGTCTAAAAGCACATGGAAAGCGTGAGGTGCATCACTTCCTTCACCATTTTCAATGCGATCTGCGCTCCCATGTCGTCTGTTGTTATTAGGTAACCATCAACTGTTTTCTCAGAGGATGAAAAATTGACAAACCCTTGCTGCAGCTCTGACACATGTTTTTTTATTAATTGAGAAATTTATAAAGCACTGCAGTGTATGGGTGCACTGCGTTTGTCTGAGGTAATCTAGTCTACCGAAATGTGTATACTCCATACAAAGTATGAAGCTGATTGGTCCGTTCTTGTCACATTCTGAAAAGTTGCAATGTTTTCAACTGAGTGCGCCTGGCATTGCTCCCAAAACGCACGTGCAAGCCGTGTGCTTCCATTGGAAATAATCTTGTGAGCACAAAAGACACCAAACGTGAACGGCCCCTAAAAGGTTAACATTTTAACACACTGCAAAAACATTTGCAGTATTCTTTTGGATATTATTAAAATGATTTACCATGTTGCCTAATATAATATTATTATTATTTCCAAAGCTAGCTGCTACTTTTCTACGATTTGGGGGGATTTTTTGTCATTTTGAACCTCCCAAGGTCTAGTCAGTTAGAAACGATACTGTTTAATAAGTCACAACATTTGAAACCTTTGAACATTGAAGCTCTAGTCTAGTGCTTAGAAATTTGGTGACAGAAGATGAAACAACTTTTCTCAAGCCAACATAATTAATTCGATTAGTTGCCGTTAGCAATTATGTAATGCAAAGGCATGTTTAACATGTAAAGGTTACCTTCCCACTCAAACTCGTTGCTGTTGTCAGAAGGAGTGTCGATATCATCCAGGTCCAGTTCTGTGCTCTCGTCCAGCTCATCCGACAGCACAGAGCCTTCGCTGTGGTCAAGATTCAGACTGATGTCTGGAGCCAAGAGTTTCCTTTTGGTTTTCTTTGCACTGTTTAGTCCATAAGACTGGGAAGCTACAATTAAAATAAATAAATAAAAGCCATTCTAGTCAGTAGCTCTGTTTCAATCCACCTATTTTTATGCACATTTTGGAATTTTGCCTAGTGGTTAAGTGCCTCGACATATAGCACTGAAGTGCTCATTGTGACCCAAGTTCGAGTCCCGGCTCAAGGTCCTTTGCTGATATGATATCCGATACGATATGAAAAATGTGCATAAACTACAATGAACATACATTTACCAAATAAATTCCAGCATGCGCATCAATAAAACAAAGTCATGTAATTTTGTTTCACAGATGATGCGTGATGTTTACACATTGTAAAACATCTGAAATGTTGTTTTGGTCATTGAAAAATCTCTCAGCCAAACTCTGTCTTCACAGTGGTTCAGTATTATTATATTATTTTTATTATTATTACCTCCAGAATCGTCTGCACTCCCAAAGAGCATCTCACACCTCCAAATGCCATCGCACATTCATTGCGTTTCATTTTCTGATGCGCAAGTAATTTATTATATAAGAAAAAAGGCCCATGCTGGCTTCACCTACTGAAGCAAATGTCATCTTTCTTTTTGATATTTGGCCCCAGTTTATCAAGAAGTGAGGATTTTGTTCCTTTTGACTCATTGGATGGAAACGGTGCTTTATTAAAAAATATTTTACGCAATTTCCAGTTTTGTGTATAAACCTAATTTCTGTCATTTCCTGACGACTTGAACAATTGATTGTCTTGAAATAGTAACTGTCTGCATATTGAGTATATGCATATATCATTATGGCTTACCAGGTGCTCCTTCACCAGTGTAAAGCTCTTCATCAAGATGAATATCTTCCTCCTCTGGAAGTGGCCTGGCAAACCAAAACAAAATACACTTACATATTGCAGTGCTTATAAACTAGACATTCATGCAACTGCACACAACTAAAGAAATCAAGCAGAAATTTCTGAAAGTTCACCATTTTACAAATAGTCTGAATGTGACACATCCTTTTAGCTGTTAAACCTTGTAAACTCTAACTGGATTTTCCTACCCAAATTAAAAAAATTGAGCTTCCCATACAGACATGTAGAGGTGTGTAACAACAAAATGTTCTTTATTTTACAGGAAACCATTTGAAACAACATAAAACAGTGTTGAAAGTGCTATATATGATTGTATAAGTTGTCTGTGTTGTAATAAAGCCCCTAAAAAGAGGCTTATTTTAGATTTTTTTCCTGAATAATTTCAAATTTGGAAGTGTATAACTCATTTGACTCATTTTTCATTTTACGCAACACCTGAAAAGAGTCACCAGTTAGGCAACAGTGCTGTGTAAAATCATTGCACCTGCTGCAGCCATGGTACGGCAGTAAAGTAAAGTTGGTACGCCAGAATGAGAGTATAGTTACTACCCATATCAGCCTAGAAAATAGCAACTTTCCTTTTCTGTCTGTCTTTAATAAGTGGTGTAACTACAGAAGAGTCCAGCTTCACATAGGAATATCATCGAACTCTTTTTTTGTGAGAAGCTAACGGTCTAATCCGATTCAATGATTTATGCTAAGCGTGCTCCCGCTGATCGGCTGAATGGATTCAAAAATAGTACATTGAAATGAGCCCATGAGAGTGTTTCTTTTAAGATGTCATTATGTACTTATTTACGATCATTAGGGCTGCACAATATTGGGAAAAACTGAAATGTGATATTTGGTTTTTCTGCGTGATATTAAAATTAAAACATTACAACTCTATTTGGAAAGAATTCATAATTTTACATTGATTCTGATGATTTTGTAGGGGATCTGTATAAAATATAATAAACAAATCACAAGCATAAACTAATAATATAGAACAAAGATACAAATGAAATAAAGAGTGGTTCTTTTTTTTTTTTTAATTTGTAAGATGCTAATGGTCTAATCCAATTCAAAGATTGATGCTAAGCTAAAAGTGCTCCCACCAGACCCGGAGATAGGCTGAATGGATTCAAAAATAGTAAATTGAAATGAGCCCATGAGAGTGTTCCTTTAAATATGTTATCATGTACTTGTGTACTATCATTAGAGCTGCACAAAGATACAAATGAAATAAACAATGATTTTTTATTTTCTGGAGAGTCTAACAATATCGAGGTACAAAAACTAAAATGCAAAATAACACTTTATGCAGTAGTCAACATTTGAAGTGGATCAAATCTTTCATCAAAGTGGTCCTAAAACTATTCAACACCCATTCTTGTTTAAAGACAATTAAAAAAAAAAACTTTTTGATCAGCCTCAAACGTTCACTAATACAGTCTTCATTGTTGAAATAATTAAATACATTTAACCTTTGTTAATTCTTTGTTTACAAATTTTAATAAACTCTAGTACCCAAATGGTTTAAATTTGCTTGAAATCGCACATAATCACTAATGTGACTGCACATTAGCACATTGCGATATCGATGCTCAAACGATTTATTGTGCAGCCCTAACTATCATCCTCGCAAAGACAAAAGAAATAAGCTATTAGAAATGAGTTATTAAAACAACTATGTTTAAAATAATGAATAAAATCTTCTCTCCGTTCAACAGCACTTGAGAAATATTTAAGAATTAAAATTTGACAACTTTGACTTGTAGTGCCGCCCTAGATTTAGCTATAATGAAGTATAACTCAAACACGCAGACAGATAAGGGCGTACCTGGGGAAATCCTCATCCTGCCACTCCTCCTTAAGCTCCACCCCCTCCATCCTCAGCCGCGCCTCTGTGGTCGCCACCGACTCCTGGTGCTCAAAACTGAACATACAAACAAAACAAGATAATTAGACAACATTTTGGACTTAAAATCAACCCTTGTTCAATAGGGTTTGGGTTAGGGCTTTCACTCACTAGAAAAACCAATACGTCCGGGACGAAAGACTCCAGAAGTCCAAATCCAAGAGAGGCTGACAGTCATTCATCACAGAACTACAAACCGCAGCAGTAACTGAGAGAACAATCAAAAACAGCAGCTCCGAACTGCCTAATAAGACCAGTGCGCATTAAGACGCATGTTGTTGCTCACGATGTAAAACAAATCCATACGGGCCTCTTTGGTGGACTAATCTCAAACGCAAAGGCAAGTAAACTCATACACAACCATTTCTGTTACATACAGGATAAGCTCTTTTACTAATAGGAGCAGGCAAAACAGTCTGGGGAAAGATCAGGGTGGTGACTCTGAAAAAGTCCTGACATTCTTGGATTGTGTTCAAAGTTCAGCGTATTGCCTTAAAGAGCAAACCCGCTTATTTCTGGAAAAAAGAGAGCTGATTATTGCCCTTCCTGCTAGAACTAAAGTCATTTTACGGTTTTGATTCAGTGACATTTGCGACGCTTTTTTAAACCTCAGGGCTGTTTCAGACGCAGTCAAAAAATTATTACCTTTATGGATATTTCACTGAAAATTTTTTTTAATTTACTTACTATTTATTCTTCTTCAAGTGGTTCCAAACGTTTCATTTTAGTGTTGATGACATTTTAGAAAATGTTAGAAACCTGTAACCATTGACTTCCATAGGATTTTACAACTTTGGAAGTCAATAGTTACAGGTTTCCAACATTTTTCAAAATATCTTATGTTGTGTTCACCAGAAAAACACAATCAAACTGGTTAGCCACAATTGAAGGATAAGTAAATATTAGTAGAATTTTCAATTTTGGGTGAATTGTCCCATAACACATACACTCACCAGCCACTTTATTAGGTACACCTGTCCAACTGCTTGTTAACGCAAAATTCTAATCAGCCAATCACACGGCAGCAACTCAATGCATTTAGGCATGTAGACATGGTCAAGACGATCTGCTGCAGTTCAAAGCGAGCATCAGAATGGGGAAGAAAGGTGATTTAAGTGACTTTGAACGTGCCATGGTTGTTGGTGCCAGACGGGCTGGTCTGAGTATTTCAGAAACTGCTGATCTACTGGGATTTTCACGCACAACCATCTCTAGGGTTTACAGAGAATGGTCAGAAAGAGAAAATATCCAATGAGCGGCAGTTCTGTGGGCACAAATGCCTTGTTGATGCCAGAGGTCAGAGGAGAATGGCCAGACTGGTTCCAGCTGATAGAAAGGCAACAGTAACTCAAATAACCACTCGTTACAACCGAGCTCTGCAGAAGAGCATCTTTGAATGCACAACACGTCCAACCTTGAAGCGGATGGGCTACAGCAGCAGAAGACCACACCGGGTGCCACTCCTGTCAGCTAAGAACAGAAAACTGAGGCTACAGTTCACCAAAATTGGACAATAGAAGATTGGAGAAACATTGCCTGGTGTGATGAGTCTCGATTTTAGCTGCGACATTCAGATGGTAGGGTCAGAATTTGGTGTCAACAACATGAAAGCATAGATCCATCCTGCCTTGTATCAACGGTTTAGGCTGATGGTGGTGGTGTAATGGTGAGGGGGATATTTTCTTGGCACATTTTGGGCCCATTAGTACCAACTGAGCATCGTGTCTACGCCACAGCCTACCTGAGTATTGTTGCTGACCATGTCCATCCCTTTATGACCACAGTGTACCCATCTTCTGATGGCTACTTCCAGCAGGATAACGTGCCATGTCATAAAGCGTGAATCATCTCAGACTGGTTTCTTGAACATGACAATAAGTTCACTGTACTCAAATGGTCCACAGTCACCAGATCTCAATCCAATAGAGCACCTTTGGGATGTGGTGGAACAGGAGATTCGCATCATGGATGTGCAGCCGACAAATCTGCAGCAACTGCGTGATGCTTTCATGTCAATATGGACCAAAATCTCTGAGGAATATTTCCAGTACCTTGTTGAATCTTAAGACAGTTCTGAAGGCAAAAGGGGGTCCAACCCGGTACTAGTAAGGTGTACCTATTAAAGTGGCCTGTGAGGGTATTAATATGTGTTAGACTGTATCAGTAGAGCACAAACCACAAAAAAACAAATGAATCCTCATGAGCTGTTCAATATTAAATATGCCAAAAACTGTTTTACAGTATGCAGTTAAAACAGTATGCCAGTGATTCTGCAATACAATAAAATGCAATAAAATTTTCCAAAATTGTATGCATTAGAAATTGTAACAAAGTGGATGTACCTAGTCTGGAAGTAAATTATTTATTGTAGTTTTATCTTATATAAATCCTATTTATTCTCTATTTTAGCACCTTTTTGAATTATCATAATTATTATTTTTACATCAGTTCATTGTTGTTTTAGTATCAGTGATCAAGGAAGAGGAGGGGGAGACATTACGTTTTTTTCCAGGTATAAATATTTGATGTGTAGCTTTTTTTCCCACTTTTATGTTTTTTTAACTCCTTGTTGTTAACTCCATGCTGGCTTCTATGCCTATATACACACTTGGCAACATAACCATAACATACATTAAAATTATTTTTAGTAAAAAAAGACAAACAACAGCATCATAATGCATTCAGAAACTGTGCATACTCATTTAAATAAATAAACAAATAGTTAAAATAGCAGTACACGGGTATCAAGAAATTAGTTCCTATATAAAATGTTTTTCATTAGCTAAATGATCTAGAATTTCCAATTATGCCTGTTATTAAGTGTGTGTGTTGAGCATACTGTTTGCAATATTTTCTGATTTGAATAAATGAGCCTCATCCAGCAGCTGTTCAGTGTTTTCAGAGAGACACACACTGGCACACACTGGTTAACTGTGGACGACAGTTAATTGTCATGCCATTGATGCACCAGCCGTCATTCTCCTGACGTGACGTGACGTCTGCCAGCCTTCCTAGAAGAGATGAGCATCAGTTCACAGCGCCGGGTCATGAGACGCACACCGCATGTTCCCTCTCATTACATAAGATATTTTTCTGCCCATCTGTGTTATATGAAATTTGGTTGCTAGGCGACCGTTAATAACAACCACACCACAGAAACTACATCATACGCTTTTACCACGAAAGTGTGGTTTCACCTGTGGTTCACATCGCCCAAATGCTACTGAAGCCCAATGGTTCATTTTAACCTAGCAGTGAGAATGTGTTCAATTTACCATTTAGAAAATGATTTTTACTGACTTATTTGTATAATTACAGAAAAACAGTTACACTTTTGGATGATTAAAGGGGAGCTATTATGCACAAATCACTTTTATTAGAGGTTAAAACATGGTTGTGTGGCAACAGTCAGTGAATATAATCAGCCTCTAATGGTAAACATTAATTATTATTATTTTTTTAATAATCTTCCTTTGTACGTGTCATCAGAGGGGGAAAGCCCCACCCATTAGAGATGAACTCTCCCTCATCATTAGCGTTAGTCTTGTTTTTGAATCTGCCACTATGCTGACACACAGGCATTTGTAGCTCCGCCCTCTTTTGAAAAGAGCACAATCTCATTTTAATTTAAAGCGACAGTCACCAAAATGGCACAATTAAGATCAAACAATAAAAGGGGCAGTTTCAGAGTTATAAAACATTACTTGTGTGGTATTTTGAGCTGATACTTCACATACACACACTCTAGAGACATCACTTATTTGACATCTTGTAAAAAGAGACATAATAGGCCCCCTTTAAAGTTTGTGTGAACCGAAAGTTGCTGAGACTTTTATTTCAATGTTGATGTACCTCATACTGAAAAAGAATATTGAGTAGTAAAAAAATAGCCTAGTGACAAAGTGCGCCGACATACATGTCTAGCACTGAGGTGCTCACGGCGACCCGAGTGCGATTCCCGGCTCAAGGTGCTTTGCCGATCCTTCCCCTCTCTCTCTGCTTCCTATGTATTCCTGTCTCATCTCTACTGTCCTATATAATAAAGGTGGAAAAAAACCTAAAATATATATAAAAAATAAATAAATAAATAAATAATAATAATTACATTTTCATTCATTCATTTTCTTTTCGGCTTAGTCCCTTTATTAATAAGGGGTCACCACAGCGGAATAAACCGGCAACTTATCCAGCATGCCCTTCTAGCTGGAACCCATCACAGGGAAACACCCATACACTCTCATTCACTAAGGACAATTTGGCCTACCCAATTCACCTATAGCGCATGTCTTCGGACTGTGGGTGAAACCGGAGCACCCAGAGGAAACCCACACCAACACGGGGAGAACATGCAAACTCCACACAGAAATGCCAACTGACCCAGCCGAGGCTCGAACCAGCGACCTTCTTGCTGTGAGGCGACAGCCCTACCCACTGCGTTAGTTTAATATACATATATATTTATAAAATTAAATATAGTTGTAGTTTTATATATGGCAATATATCATTATATAGGTTAATATAGTTAATGAAAAAGTAGTTATCTTAAAACAAAAGTACTAGTGCCTAATGAACAAGCATGAGTAGTTAATGACTCAGACATGCTACCTTAATGGAAGTTATTTAAAAAATAAATACTAGTAGCATGAAAATAGATACTAGTATGTTTCATAAATGAAAAAAGGGCTTGCCATCTTTGAATGTGTGTGGAATCATTGACATCTTCATCATCTTACTTTGGAGTGTTTGCAGGCATGGTAGGGTCAATCGATATCAACGCTCCTTCAGAGTCAATCAGAAGTACAGCTGTGTTTCTGAAAATAAATTATTAAAAGAAATATTTATTCAATTCACCCTCTGGTTTCACTCTCAATAATCCATGCTATATTTTCTGAGAAGATACACACACCTGGCAATATTGGATGATGAACAAAGAAGGTCCCGAATGTCACACGGGCTGCAATGTCGACTGAAAATCACCTAAAAACATGAAAGCTCATCAATACGGCACAATAACAAAAAACATTTCTTAAAGGGAAGTTCACCAAAAAAGAACATTTCTTCACAATGTACTGACGATTCAAGAGGTTATACATTTTTATGAATTTCTTTCATCCGTTGAACACAAAACAAGATGGAGAATTTTGGAAAAAAAAAAACCTCAAGATAATTCTGGAGGTAATAATACCAAACCACTTTGATGACAGACTTTGGCTGGGGGATTTTAGAATGACCAAAACACAACATTTCAGATCTTTTATACACTGCAACAAAATGCTGGGTTCCACACAATTGATTTGTGTTGGGACAACATGAAGGAATTAAGTTAACAAATTTAAGTGGATTGAACATAAAACAATTAAGTTGTCCCCAGAAGAAACCTCAAGAATTGTGTTGTTTCAGATCATTTTAAGTAAGTAGTTTGAACAAGCAGCAAACATCATTTTTTTGAGTACAATATGGTCGATCCGCTATGGATCGGTTTTTGTCATCCCATGATGTGTTAAAACAAAATCACATAACTTTTTTTGATGCGCAAGCTGGAATTTATTCAATAAATGTGTCTTTGTAATTTTTGTACATTTTTTTTATAGGTTAAAAACTTTATTTTACTCAGTTGATTAAATCGATTAAGCTAACTTAACAAATTTAAGTGGATTGAACATAAAACAATTAAGTTGTCACCCAAAAAATATCAAGAATTGTGTTGTTTCAGCTTATTTTGAATAAGTAGTTTGAATAAGCAGCTTTCCCAGTACTGGGTTGCGGCTGGAAGGGCATCCGCTGCGTAAATGTGCTAAAATAGTTGATTCCGCTGTGGTGACCCCTGATAAATAAGGGACTAAGGAAAATGAATGAATGAATGAATAAATAAGCAGCAAAATAATTTTTTTAATGTGTATTTAAAAAATTTGTTTGGTGTTTTCATTAAGCATTTTTTATGCAATATTCTAAATACTATGGAAGTCAATTGTTGTTTTTTCCCCCCAACATTTTTCAATATATTTTTCTTTGTCTTCAACAGAAGAAACTCAAACAGGTTTGGATCAAGTGGAGGATGAGTAAATAATGCAGAATTTACATTTTTTGCGTGATGTCTCCTTTTAATGAGATAATAACGAATGAAATGGCGAATGTGTTTTTGTAGCACTAGACTCTATAGTGAGCAGGGCTGAGTTTGCTCTTGGCAGGTGCCGCATGTGCTTGTGCGTGTCAAAGACATCTGCGACCCTCGACATCTTTTTAACATAAAATGCTGACCTAAAAAGATGTGTCTGTCCTGAAATCAATTAAATAACTAGCTTTATGTGTAATTACATTAAAGGGACAGTTCAACTCAAAATGAATTTTCTGTTAATATTTACTTACAAAACCTGTCATGGTATAAATAGTTATCTTTTAAATATTTTGAACTCTATTAATAAAAAAATAATTACATTGCAGTTTTTGCAAATGATAAGCATTACAACTTCTTTCTTGATCGTGTTTCATCACCAGAACAGCATATTATATTTTCTGAAAACTGAGTAATGATGTTGAACAATAAACTTTGTATCACAATTGTTTTATTATTTCTTACAATTATAGTTTTACTGCATTTTTGATCAAATACATTCAGCCTTGGTAAACAAGAAAGAGAAGAAAGGGGGGAAAAATTAAGAGACCACTTAAAAATGATCTTAATGAGTAAAATATATTTAGTTTTGATTTGTAAACTGCTGATTTATTCCAAATTTAATGTAAACGTTGTCATTTCGAGTTTTTTTTTTTTTTTTTTTTTT
>CAIGQV010019532.1:3083302-3105648 GCA_903798115.1 Danio jaintianensis
TAACTGTCTCTCTCTCTGTCAGTCTTTCTTTCTGTTCGTCTGTCTTTCTGTTCATCTATCTTTCTGTCTGTTCACCTAACTGTCTCTCTCTGTCTGTCTGTCTGTCTGTCTGTTCATCTATGTTCACATATCTGTCTTTCTGTCTGTCCATCTACCCTTCTTTCCATCTGTCTGTCTGTCTGACACCGATAGTAAATGAATCACTTTTGTTTTTATCATCTTCTCTGCGTTCTGTGACTGCAGCATCTCAGATTATTCCTTCAATCATAACACTAAATCTCTCTCTAATCTACAGCCCAGGCTGGATATAAACCCCAAGTCAGATTTTACTACTAAGGTGAAGTGTGGCGCCGCGCGTTACACTGTAGTATTTCCAGACAAGCTCATAAAGCAGAATAATAGTAGCGTTCGTGTCTGAATCTGCAGATAGATGACCTGGCTTCACTTTCACAAAACTAATGACCAGAGCGGAAAAACGCCGTCCAAAAAACTTCATTTCACACATTCAGCGTTTTATAAATGCACTCTTTAATTCTTCATTTTACGGCCCTGTAATTAAAATCTCCGGCCCTGTGACCTGAGGGATCGTCTGGAGTGATAATGAATGAGAAAAATGGCATCTCCATGCGTCTTCAAGGTTAAACTGATAGCGAGCGGTCAGCGTGGAGAACAATGGACTTCATTAATACAAGAAGTGCCATTATTATAGACGGGACTGATAAAACAACTGGCATTTGGTGTTAAAAAGTGTCGTTTGGTTGTAAAAAAGTTACATTTATTAAAAAGACTGCATTGGTGGCACGGTGGCTCAGTGGTTAGCACCGTCGCCTCACAGCAAGAAGGTCGCTGGTTCGAGTCCCAGCTGGACCAGTTGGCATTTCTGTGTGGAGTGTGCATGTTCTCCCCGTGTTTGCGTGGGTTTCCTCTGGGTGCTGTGGTTTCCCCCACAGTCCAAAGACATGCGCTATAGGCAGTGGTGTAAAGTAACTAATTACAAATACTCAAATTACTGTAATTGAGTAGTTTTTCTCAGGAATTGTACTTTACTAAGTAGTTTTAAAAATGTGTACTTTTACTTTCCATTGAGTACATTTTTAGTGCAGTATCGGTACTTTTACTCCACTACTTTCCTTCAACCTGCAGTCACTACTTTATTTTTCCTTGTCTATGGGGATTAGAAAAATCAGTCCTGTGATTCCTGTCCAATCAAATCACACATAGAAGGTAAATCGCATCATAATGAACTACCTCAAGACATGTGTGCTTTATAATTGCAGCAAACTGTTTGGAAGCATTAAAAGTGTCCAAAAAGATGTCCAAAATCTTTACACGCATTGAACCAGAGATTGTTTAGATGCATGTCACTGATGAGAAGATGTAGGATGTTTACTGTATGATGACCAAAATGGCCTTAAACACCCAGCAGGCACAAGATGTCAGATTGACGTTGTACTCTAACGTCATGGGGACGCTGCATTTTGTTTGGAAATGAAAATCAGGTTGACGTCAGAACTCAACGTCAGGCCAACGTCACTGTCCAACCTCCAACCTAAAACCATCCAAATATCAATGTCTAATGATGTTCCAGCTTGACGTTGTGTGGATGTTACCACTATGACATCTATCAGACGTTGGATTTTGGTTGCCATAACTGATGAATAAATGTCAGTATTTGATGTCAATATGACGCTGGTTTAAGATGTTGGCTAGACATTGAATTTTGGTCATCTGACATCACAACCTAAATCTAACCTAATATTAACAGAATGTTACGTTTACACACATCCACAAATTACATGTAAACGGATCAGCTTTTCACAGCGTAATACTCACTACTCACTACTCTTGAGTACTTTTGAAAGGTCTACTTTTTACTCATACTTTGAGTAATATTTACAACAGATACTTTTACTCTACTTGTACTACATTTTTAGGCAAGTAATGGTACTTTTACTTGAGTATGATTTTTCAGTACTCTTTCCACCACTGGCTATAGGTGAATTGGGTAAACAAAATTGGCCGTAGAGTATGAGTGTGTGTGTGTGTGTGTGTGTGTGTGTGTGAATGTGAGAGTGTATGGGTGTTTTCCAGTACTGGGTTGTGGCTGGAAGGGCATCAGCTTCCAACATATACATATGCCGGAATAGTTGGCGGTTCATATGATAAATAAAGGGAAATAAAGTAGTTACAATATTTAAGTAACCATAATTTTTTTTGTAGCGAAACCATATACAATATTAACCATTGCTTACTAATGTTAGGTACGTTGTTTGTAACGTAACTAAAATGAATCATGAATTCTGCAGTAAAACCATCATTTTAATCTGGTTTATTTGTGCTTTTTTGTTGTAACATAATATTTAAAAAATAACCATGTTTTTTATTACTGTGTTTTACCATATTAACCATAGTTTAACTTACTACATAAACCTATTGCGTAACTAGAAAAAAACATAGTAAACACAAAGCTATTATTATAATCTTGTATGCTGATTTCATAAAGTATAATACATAATTAATCATGGTTTTATAAATGTATATATTTGTTCATTCATTTTCCTTCCACTTAGTCCCTTATTTATCAGGGGTCACCACAGCGGAATGAACCGCCAACTATTCCGGCATATGTTTTACGCAGCGGATGCTCTTCCAGCCGCAAACCAGTACTAGGAAATAAATGTATATATATATATATATATATATATAAATAAATTCGCTAGTCAAACCTATGCTGAGACATACGATGAATGAATGAAAGAAATGCAAGTCTCCAAATTATGTTCTCATTATTTGATTAATTCACTTTTACCATGTCAATTTTATTTAAACGAAAGTAGATTTTTCACTCTTTTGAACCCACACAGCAGTTATTGTCAACGGAATATTACCCTCATAATATTGGTTCATCATAAATCACAGTTATTTTAAGCACTTGACATGGCAAAAGCAAAGCGAAATGAAATATAAATATGAATATAAATACATAGAAAATGAACAAAAGCCCCCATGAACAAGATTTGCAGAAAACAAGAAGAAGAAGCAGCGTTTGTTCCTATCCATCTCAGCGGTTTGTCTGTCTGTCAGAAACAAGACTCGGACGCGCGAGCTGTCAGCGCCTCTCGTTTGATGTTTCCTCGCTTTGACTTCAAAACTTCTCCGGATATGAGCTCTGTTTGAGCGGTGTGGAAAAAGCCTATTGACAAGCTGGGGACACAATCTGATAGTGTAGCAGCTAAACTTATAATTGCATCCGCTAGCATAAATGTTTAACCGATTACCGGCAAATAAACAACACCTCGCTCTATCATGCTTTTCCTGCCCCATAAAGAATTTAGCATCATCTTTGCAAGCAACCAGACGACTACAAAAAAATGCTTCCCCCTTTCTTTAAAAGAAGAAAAAGATGAAATATTTTCTCTGTGGTTACTGAGACCTCTCTGTATTTCAAGTGATACTGACCTAAAAAGGTTGATCAAAGCCTGTTGGAACTCCGAGAGCCTCCAGCAAGCAATAAATTGGACCATTCGATGTTTTTGCACCGACAAATTATTCTCCTGAGTCCTAACATTCTTGGTAGCAACTCAATTAGCTGGAGACAGATGTAGCAAGTGCTCAACATTTAATGTTTAATAGATTTCTCAATATTTTAACATTCCCGGCCCCGGTTAGAATGGAAACGCTCCATTTCGTGAAAATAATAACTATTTGCTTATAATTCCCACATAAACGGCGAGTTTGCGCGCCGTACGTGACAGCATCCGATCTGCCCGAGATGTTTCTGGATCTGTTTAAATCCCCGCAGGCTGTTCTGTGTCGTGTTGAAGTGGCTCACAGCATCTCTCCTTTTCATGTGGCTGTTAAAAGACAATATTTCTCCTTTTTTTGTGGAGGATAGACTTTCTCCAGACACCATTCCTCTCGCTTTAGGCATCTATGAATGGGGGGTTGAGGGGGGGGGATTTTGACTGAGTGATGGATAGAAAAACCGTACGACCTCTGAGAAATCACAGTTACACATTTACATTTACTTAAAATTCACATTATTTCAGGGAGTTTGCTATTTTGACTGACAAAAACATTTGTATGATTGTTGTAAAATAATAATAAAATAATGCAAATAATAAATGCTGACCCATTACATTTACTTAAAAATGTCAAATTCAAAAAAACATTTGTATGGTTGTTGTTAAATATTATTAAACAAACAATTAAACAAATAAAAACTGCGAATCATAAATGCTGACCCAAACCTGAATGAAAGTGCAGTTGTCACGTTACCGGGAGGTATTGCAGACGGGACAAGAGATAGGATCCATGTGCATTTAATGGTGAGTTGTCATACAAAAACAGGACATCGTGCAAAAACAGGACATCCAGGTACAAAAAGTAACAAAATAACAAATAAACAAAACAACAAACTATGACCAGAAACTATGACTTAAACATGAGCTAAACATACCATCAATACCAACATAAACCAGACAACATACTAACAATCAACGACTGAGCCAAGACTAGACGGGTGCAGGGTGTATAAATAGTCCAAACAATGAGTAGTGATCGGATGCAGCTGTGTGTGATGAGTGGAAGTGGAAACCGGGTGTGTGTGGCGGAATGATGGGAATTGTAGTTTGTGATGATTTGTAGTTCATGATGAATTGTAGTTCACCAGCGATCTCTGAAGTCCTTGATCGCTGGTGAACATGACAGTAGTATGTAAGTTTGACACCCAGTGTCAAGTTGAACTAAGTATGGATCAAAACACACGCAAGCGCAGGTTGCCAGATTGACGACACCAACAGGAGTGTGCCTGACTACCTAAAGGCTGATTTAAACCGTGTACGTTTGTGCAATGACACGCAGTAGAAGGAATATTTTCCATATTAAAAGGAGTTTTTGTCCTAACCAACACCTCGAATTGATATATTAGAAACGGCTTCTATTTCTTGCAGCAGAACAACAGGATAAACTGACAATGCTCACCTCAGGTACACCTTATGTGCTTTATTCAGTGTTAAATGCTAATAATGTGAGTTTGAATGCTGTTTTACATGACATTTATTGCCATACTACTGAAAGCAGCAGCAGATAGTTCACCTCAGATCTTGAAAATAAAATAAACCGTTTGAAATTGAACTTCAGAACTGTGACTCAGTGCAAACTAACACATATCAGTCATTCAGCATGTGCATATAATAACGTTAAAGTGGTTTAATATGTATTAATTAGATTATAAACCTTACCTATTTGCTGGAGTGCAGTGAGTGCACTATTCTGTGCTTCTGAATGGCTGTTTTTAAATTTCTGTCGTGTTTCTTCTGGTGCAAACAGCCAAATTGCTTATCACTGAAAATGTGGTCTGAAAAATCAGCTCTTCGTTATTCACTGATAACCTTTCTCAGTATACACTACTTGACAAAAGTCTTGTCGTCGATCCCAGTTGTAAGAGCAACAAATAATAACTTGACTTCTAGTTAATCATTTGGAAAAGTGGCAGAAGGTAGATTTTTCCCATGAATCATCTGTTGAACTGCATCTCAATCATCACAAATACTGCAGAAGACCTAATGGAACCGGCATGGACCCAAGATTCTCACAAGTTTGATTTGTCAAGTCAGTCAAGTTTGGTGAAGGAAAAATCATGGTTTGGGGTTACATTCAGTATGGGGGCGTGCGAGAGATCTGCAGAGTGGATGGCAACATCAACAGCCTGAGGTATCAAGACATTTGTGCTGCCCATTACATTACAAACCACAGGAGAGGGCAAATTCTTTACTCCTATGCTCCTTCTCATACTTCAGCCTCCACATCGAAACTTCTGAAAGCAAAGAAGGTCAAGGTGCTCCAGGATTGGCCAGCCCAGTCACCAGACATGAACATTATTGAGCATGTCTGGGGTAAGATGAAGGAGGAGGCATTGAAGATGAATCCAAAGAATCTTGATGAACTCTGGGATTCCTGCAAGAACGCTTTCTTTGCCATTCCAGATGACTTTATTAATAAGTGATTCGAGTCATTGCAGAGATGTATGGATGCAGTCCTCCAAGCTCATGGGAGTCAAACACAATATTCATTCTTTTTCCACTGCACCATGACTTTATATTCTATACTGGACATTATTCCTGTTAAGTGACAAGACTTTTGTCTCAGCAAAGTCAGACCTTACTGTCCTAATTAAATAATTAAAAATCAAGGCATGGGCCTGCACGGTGGCGCAGTGGGTAGCACGTTCGTCTCACAGCAAGAAGGTCGCTGGTTCAAGCCTCAGCTGGGTCAGTTGGCATTTCTGTGTGGAGTTTGCATGTTCTTCCGGTGTTCGCGTGGGTTTCCTCCGGGTTTCCCCCACAAGTCCAAAAACATGTGGTATAGGTGAATTGGGTAAGCTAAATTGTCCGTAGTGTATGAGTGTGTATGGATGTTTCCCAGTGATGGGTTTCAGCTGGAAGGGCATCCGCTGTGTAAAACATATGCTGGATAAGTTGGCGGTTCATTCCGCTGTGGCGACCCCATTTTAATAAAGGGACTAAGCCGAAAAGAAAATGAATGAATGAATGAATGAAAATCAAGGCATGATCATATTTTATTTTGGTAAAATAAGTGTAATCTAGAGGCCTTTGCCTTTCATATAAGCCACTTCTGATACCAAATGATCAACCAGAAGTAATTATTTGTTGTTCCTAAAACTTAGATAGGCGACAAGACTTGACTTATTAATTTATTTACTTTTTTGTCCTGAACAGACAGTATAAATTGTATTAACTGGGTCAGTCTGTTGTCACTGAACGGCTCACTAGGAAGCACGGTATCATGGGAAGACCTAAACAGATGACATGCTCTGGCTGAATTATGAGGCCACAAAAATAATCACATCAAGATGTATGTGTCCGCATAACAGATCTGCATCCCATCGATCACTTCATCAAAGAGCCAAGGTTTTGCCCTGACAGCAGCGTGTGCTTAAACTCTCATTGTTTTGGAGAGGCCATGTCATATTAACCTCTGGAAATGAAGTTGTACCAGTGAGCTCGCAGACACATTTTTTTTTTAACGCTGACTGATCTAAGTGCTTTTCAAGCATCATTTATCACAAACGGCTGGACGGCCATGCATTATGACATGAAGATGTAACTGATCTTCATAACTAGACAACTGGAGCGATTCGCTTTTAGACTGTCTAGTTAGGATGGCATCATTTAATGTTGATTTAAATAAATGTAATGCGATTTAAATTCGATTATTATTAATAGTTTGCGATATTACATGAAAAGGGTCGGTATTTATGTTTTAAAACAATAATGTTTTCATAAATGAAACTAATGTTAGTATTAAAAATTAATCTTTTAGATTTTATATATTTGTTAAAAATAATTGAATACTGTTTTCAATAAAAGATCTAATGTTTATATTACAAAGTAATAATTAAATCAATAAAATAACATTTTATAAATGTGTTAAATTTAATTTAATAATATTTTCAATACCAGAACTAATGTTAATATTAAAAATGAATCATTTTGTTTTTATAAATTTGTTAAAAATCATTTATCAAATGTTTTCAGATATAGATAAATAGCAGTAAATGTAGGATTAAAACAAAACATTTAAATATTATTACGCAAGGCCTAAAATAGTTTTTAAATCACATTTTAAAGAGTAATTTTCAGGAAATAATAATAAAAAATTAAAATACTAATAATGACACTTCAAATTAAAATTTCAAATAATAGATATATAGTTAGATGTAAATATATTCATATTAAATGTTCTTCAAATTTGTGCCTTTTTTGCTATTATTATTATTATTTTTATTATTACTACTACATGTCCTTGTAAATTGCATCGGTTTGATTATTTATATATTTGGTATTATTATATATTTGGAATTATCAGTATTTTATGTAACAAATTTTGTATTATTAAATTGCACCTTAAATAGTAGAAATTGTTACATTTCAAATAATAAAAATAAATATACTATAATATTTCAAATAATGAGTATTTTATAATTAAAACATTCAAGTAATTACATTTATATTATAAAATATATTATATTATATTACATGTCCTTGAAAATGGTGTCTGGTTTTATATCTTTGTTATAAATATGAATGCATTTAAACAATTTAAATTCCGGCATATGTTTTACGCAGCGGATGCCCTTCCAGCTGCAACCCAGTACTGGGAAACACCCATACACACTTATTCACACACTACGGCCAATTTAGTTTATTCAATTCAACTATAGCGCAGGAAACCCACTTCACACAGAAATGCCAACTGACCCAGCCGGGATTCAAACCAGCGACCTTCTTGCTGTGAGGCGACAGTGCTAACCACTGAGCCACCGTGTCGCCTTTAAATTTAAAATAAATAAAACATCTGGATTAAATAGCAATAATTTTGTAATTAATTGTGTAAACTGTTATTGTATTTGTTTTTATTTTAATGAAATTTTATACATTTCTTTTTGTTATTTACATAATTCAAACATCATTTATTTCCTACAGTGATTTGTAAAATGTGCCTTTCCAATGACTCGTTATGAAAATGAATATTTAAATATCGGCCATTATCAATAAGCATAATTTTTATTGCATTACCGACCAATCAAACAGAATTATGGGCTGTCAGAAAAGGCTATGATTAAAAACGTAGATCACTAAACACCGGCTCTGCTATTAATGTTCAATGTTGTGTTGCAGATGAAAGCCTGCTTTATACGATCTCTTTTTATTGACAGAACTTATCTTTAATTACATTTCTAAATTAATTCTCATGGTTTATTTGTTTTAATGTTGGGACGTTGCAAAAGTAGATCCACCGATATGAATGTAAAAGCTTCAGGAATAACGTTATATTTTTAAATATGCATCAATATATGAAGAGTTCACCATTTTTAGCATTTTTAAGAGATTTTCTGCAATTTTACTCTTCAATACGCAACATAAAAACACGATATGTGAATATTTCTAAGATAGAGTTATCTATTTTTGCAAATAAACACCTAAAATACTGGATATACATTGCAAAAATGCTTTTCTTACTTAGATTTTTGGTCTTATTTCTACTCCAAACATCTAGAAAATTCTTATATCAAGAAGCTTTTTCTAGACGAGCAAAAAATATTGTCTTGTTTTAAGAAATAATATGCCAAAATTAAGTGAGTTTTTCCTTAAAACAAGGTAAATAATCTGCCAATGGGGTAAGCAAAATAATCTTGTTTTTCATCTTGACGCAAGATTATTTAGCTAGTCCCGTTTGTAGATTATTTAACTTGTTTTAATGGAAAACTCAAAACATTTCGGCATATTATTTCTTAAAACAACACAATATTTTTTGCTTGTCTATAGAAAATGCTTATTGATTAAAGGATTTTTAGATATTTGGACTAGAAACAAGAAAAAAAAATCTAAGTAGGCAAAGCATTTTTTGCAGTGTATATACAGTATTTTAAGTGTTTATTTGCAAAAATAGATAACTCTATTATTATTTTATTACTATCTAAAATAAGGATTGAACACATGTTTTTTCCTGGGAGTAATATTTCTAAAGGAGCTGTTGACATGGAATTAAAAAAGATTTTTCCAAAAACTCAAACAATACAAACATAAAAATAAAACAAAACAAAAAAATCTGAAAAATGAGTGATGTGTAATAAGAATGGAATGACAGAAGGAGAAAGTGCTGAACTACTGAAATGTATTTAATATAAGATATATAAAAGGCTTGTTTGGTGATGGCAGATTAAAGACGCCTCTCATATGGAGAATGAAGTCACATGCATTGCTCAGGTGTGAGTTTTTCACAGACTTCAACAGAGTGTAAAATCTTGATGGTTCTGTGGGTCTCGTCTATCAAATCTGAGCTTTATTTTGTATTTTCTATTGGATTCGGGTCAGGTGATTGGCTGGGCCATTCTACAGCTTGAGTTTCTTTCTCTGAAAGCATTTGAGAGTTTCCTTGGCTGTGTTTTGGATCATTGTCTTGCTGAAATGTCCACCCTGGTTTCAACTTCATCCTCCTGATTATGTAGATGTTGGACTGAAGCAGCTGATGTTCATTTACACTGACGATGGGTGCTGAAGAACTACTGAGAGATTTCAGCTGCTGTCTGAGCTTTCACTGAGTCTTTCTACACCTCCCTTTCTTCATGTGATCAATACTTTTTCCCTGTGTCATTTCATTTTATTATGCATAACTTCAATTGTAAACTAATTAGTTTTGTTTTCTTTGCATATATGGATTTCTTTGGTTGTTACCAACATCCGGTGAACATTTCACGTCAACGGCACCTTTACAAATATGTTTTCTGAGAAAAATGGTGACGTGTTCAATACTTATTTCCCCCGCTGTATATGTTGTTAAAATATTCTGGTTTTAGGATCACTAATGCACAGTCAATTAAATTAGCAACACACACACACACACACACACACACGCACACACACACACAGGGACATAAATAACATAATATCGAGTCTGAGTGAGTGAATCTTCTGGAAGAATAACAGCTCAAACAACCCATTTACCAGCCTCAAACAACATAATAATCCTCTGTCTCGGGGTTAAGTGGAATGCCAATATAGTATTGACAAAATGTCAGTCTGGCGCTCCGAGTCTTTGTTCACACGGCTTTATTTGAGAACACAGGCGGTGTAGAAAAACACGCCTTGAGTTAATCACTCAAGGTCAAGATGACAAGTTACATTCATTATTTCATGCTTGATAGCCTTATGAAGGGTTCAGACTGCACTATTCTTTTGTGTTACGATATTACAATGGTCACTGTGACAAATACAATTCTTGCAGTAATGAATGAGAGACTACACAATACATGTGTTTCCATCCAAATATGTGAATTAGATTAATGCGCAAAACTGGATTATCGCATAAAGCGTTTGCGAATAAAGTTTCCATCCAATAAGTCAAAGAGAACAAAATCGCCTCTAATTTGTTGTGATAAGAAAAGCCACTATGGCCGTGTTTTTCTATAATAAATGACTTGCGCCTCAGAAGATGAATACAAAGCGCAATGAACATGTAGTGGTTTTGGAGGCGCACGAATGTCATTGGGAACACAGACACTCAAGACAGTTCTGGAGGTAATGTTTATATAACTACTAATTTCATTTATAACACTACATTTTTGCATCTCGTTTAAATACACTATGAACAGCAGCTACACTTATTATTTTCTTTATTCTCTATTTCCACCTGGGGATACTCATTCCGAGGCCCCCAGAGATTATGCAGTGCCATTGATGCGATCCAAGACCTGTGAAGAAATGATGCCAAGGTATCCATAATCCTGGACCAGGCCGTATCCTGAGCTGATGCTGTGGTGGTCATGGAGGAGTGGAGTGCATGAGACTGATTCCTGAAAGACCCCAGTGACAGACGAGTCCCTGCACTGATCCTGTGGGCCAGCCTGATCACTCGCCGGTGACCTACTCACACCTGCTGCTTCTCCACGATGGACGTCCAGCGTTCTCCAGCCTCCGGCGCCTAGACTGCAGCTCCACACAAGAAGTTTAGCCAGAGGAAAAATGGTTGTGCCCAACAGAGCCTGGTTTCTTTCAAGTTTTTTTTATTTTTATTTTTCCTTCACTACGTCCTCGCCACTGGCTTGCTTGGATTGGGACTTGTGGAGCTGCGCATCGATGGATTTGCTCTTAAGTGTTTGAACTTTCAGCAGTGACATTTAAACCACGCTGAACTGAACTAAACTGAACTTCAACTCTGAAATCTGAACTTTACTAGAACTTCTATGTTAAGCGGCTTTGACGCAATCCACATTGTAAAAGCGCTATATAAATAAACATGATTTGAATTGAATAATATAATAATAATAATAATACTGAACCACTTTGATGATGGATTTTAGCCGAGGGATTTTAGAATGACCAAACCCTAATCAAACACACCTAAGCAAGCTAATTAAGGTCTTATTTGGCATACTTGAAACTTCCAGGCAGATGTGTTAAGGCAAGTTGGTGACCCCTGCTATATATGATAAAATATATGATAAAACAATGGTTTCTTGCATCCTGGAGCTCGTTATCATTCACAAGACTGCACGTCAAACATGGCAAAATCAAGCTTACATTGTGTATACTAAGTGTGCTTTCACACCTGTATATCGAATGTTTTGTTCTGAAACAGGGATAAAAATTGTTACAATGTTGCTTTTTCTTCCTGGAGCCGTTCGCTTTCACAGGGCAAAGTTTCTAAACGGACCAAAATAGTTAAAACAAGTCACGTACGAGTAAACTCTCCTTACATCGGTCAGAGTTTCAATTATTTTCCGGGATTCCGCTCAGCTGTCATTAGGGCTGGGCGATACATCGGTAATATCATTTTGTTGACGATGTAAAATTTTGAAATATCGCGCATATTGAATACTTCAAATTCAAGCATAGCTACTTTCTCAAAAGAATGCACCGAGTGTCCAAATATGTCCCCCTTAAGCATTACGGTGCGCAAAAGAGACGTGAGGTGAGGGACGGTCTTATTTGACACATTTCCAAAATGCAGAATGGAGACGGCAAACAGCACAGAGGAAAAAGACAGGGGAGGAGATGATGAATTAGTACCCAAAAAAAAACACACGCACTGTAATTTGAGAGTGGTCACAAAACACTTAAACTTCTGTTTATACACTCAAAATACATTAGGTCCCCGTTTGCATAGCTGTTCGTGGTAGTTATGAAAATAAATACATTTGAAATATCTGCACGCAAAGTGAGCTGCATATCTCGTCTGTTCATTTCTCTCCCACACACGTGAGTGAGTAAACACTTGGTGTTTTTTTCAACTACTTAAATTGGTACTAAACATTTTGTTTGTATTTACTCTGCAACCGTAGCTGTTATAAATAGGGTTTTTTTAATGGGGGCACAAGAAAATCATGTTTTCTGTTGTTTAAAAGCAAATGCAAACATATCGAGATATATATCGAATATCGAATTTTTTTTGACAATATCGGGATATAATCTTTTTTTCTATATGCTGCCATACGTCGTTATTTTCATTTATGACAATGAGAAATAAGTGTAATTAATTTTGAATGGTGACACCCACAGACATAGTCACCAAATATAAATCAGAGGTAAGAATTTCTTATGCATAGCCTCATTTCAATTGTCAAGGGTTGTAAAATATATATCGATTCTATGTCAGAAGTCGCGTTAACCAAAGAAAAGTTAATGATATTATATATATAAATAGTTCAGTTAGACAGCATGCTTTTACTTTCGTATTCGACATTAAATGCACTTTTACCAGTAGGAATGACATCTCACCCTACTCATCATCCTCTCTTCTTATAGCCATATATATGCCTATTACATCCATAATACACTGTGATATAGCCTGGTTTATTAGTTCGTTGGGTCGTATTGCTTTCTCACTACAACCGAACTGCTCCAGAGTTCATTTCAACCGAGCTGAGACCACCTCATTCAGGCGATCTCGAACCGATTGTTTTGGCGAGGATCAGAGGGTGATCGCGGGTTTCACATATGCCCAAACCAACCAAGCTGACCAAACAAGCATCTAGGTATGAAAGCACCCTAAGCCTGGTGTAATAGTGAATGTGAGGTAATGAGAAGTCTTTATTAGATTTGTTGTAGGCAAGTGTATAACTGTTAACAAATGCTAATTCTCCGGTTGCCGTTTGTTTGTAGCTGAATCCCAAGAACTGCAGCATCTCACAAACCAACAGTGACCCAAAGTTGACCTTTCCACTGAAAGAGCGCCGTCTTCTATTCATTGTTCCATTGTTCATTAAAAAAAACAAAAAAACTAAACGGACCTTTCCCCAACTCTCAGAGGTGGCAGCAGAATTGCAAATCTCTCTATTTCTCTTCAGAGAGTGTCTGCCTGGCTTCAGCAAGCCGCTATCCATTGGTTTTAGAGCTGAATGCAGCTGTGAGTGGGAATTGGCAGCAGTATAACAGCTTTTATTGCTACACATTGGCTCAGTGGGTTCGAGACTACCACTGTGCATAATTAACTGCCAATGAAATGTTCCCTTGAGTCAATCTGTCTGCTTTATTAACAAAGTAATGTGGTTATGCTTTAATTGGCTCTTTTATTGTTAGCCAAATGAGATCAAATGATAGAACACATGGTTGCAAAGAGGAGACCATTAGCGGTCACAGGCTCTGTAAGTAGATGTTATGGAAGGTGTAATGTCTCCGTATCCTCCTTCTCATGATGGGTTTTTGTTTGTTTCGGGGGCTCTAGGTTGGTCCCGAAGAAAGTGATGTTTGGATACGGCAAGCAATCTGTGGTTTGTTTTAAAAGGAATTTCTTTCCATTCAGTTTCAGGGAAATCAGCGATTTTTAGTATGTAAACTGCAACTTTTTAGCATTTTTATGAACTTGCACAAGATGTTAGCATAACTGCTAGCATGTTACTTAGCAATCTACCAAAAAAATACTGAATCATTTTGTAATCATGTTTTACTTTACAATCACATTCTAGTACATCAGCTTTCCAGGAGAACTTAAACGATAGGAAACATCCACTTTTATTATTAGTAGTATTAGCTATGACAAATGCATGCTAACAGGAATGTTAGCAGACCATGGAATTTAGTTTTAGTGATATCAACATCTTTTTTTGTGTGCATTACAAACATTAATTTTAGATGCATACAAGATGTAAGCACATCTGTTAGCATGTTAGCAAATCCACCAAGCAAAATTACACGTCAAAACCCAGCAGGCACAGGACGTCAACATGACGTCAGATTGATGTTGTACCCCAATGTCGTGGGACGTTGCATTTTGTTTGGAAATGAAAATCTGGTTGACGTCAGAACCCAATGTCAAGCCGACGTCAATGTCCAACGTCGGACAGACGTTGCATTTTGGTCACTTTCCAACGCAACCTAATAACAACAAAATATCAACGTCTAATGACGTTACAGCTTGACGTTGTGTGGACGTTACCAATATGACGTCTATCAGACGTTGGATTTTGGTTGCCATACCTGACAAATAAATGTCAGTATTTGACGTCAATATGATGTTGGTGTAAGATGTTGGCCTGACGTTACAACCTAAAATCAACAAAACATCAACGTCATTTTACGTCGTTATTGGACGTCAAAATAACATTGCCTTTTGATGCTGGCAACCTAAATCTAACCTAATATTAACATCTTATGATGTTGTGTGTCTGCTGGGAATCTTTCTTTCCAAACACTCATACATAAGAACTTTCCAGGAGCTCTTACGTAGCTATATAATTTTATCATAATAGCAAAACAATGCAAACATGAATGTTAGAACCTTATTTAGTTTATGTAAATTGGGAACTTTTTACCATCATACAATTAACCTACATTATGTAACAAAACAAGGTGCTAGCATGTCTATTAGCTAGCCAAATCACTTAATCATTCATTCATTCATTCGGCTTAGTCCCTTTATTCGTCAGGGGTTTACCACAGTGGAATGAACCGCCAACTTATCCAGCATATGTTTTACACAGCGGATGCCCTTCCAGCTGCAACCCAGTACTGGGAAACACCCATACACACTCATTCACACACATACACTATAGCGCATGTGTTTGGACTGTGGGGGAAACCGGAGCACTCGGAGGAAACCCACGCCAACATGGGGAGAACATGCAAACTCCACACAGAAACGCCAACTGACCCAGCTGAGGCTCGAACCAGCAACCTTCTTGCTGTGAGGCGACAGTGCTAACCACTGAGCCACCGTGCCACCCCCAAATAACTTAATCATTCCTAATAAATAAATTAAAAAAATAAAACACGAGAATGGCACTACACCACCAATAAAGTGCAAAACGTGCATATGGGGATTATAATTTTTTATATGTATTTTATCACTCGTGCTCCAACTATATGGGAAAGAACAAGCTAAACCACTAAACTAAACTGTCAAAACTAATGGTCAAAATCATTTCACCATTGCTCACTGAAAGCCGTGCTAAACAAATTGTCAGTTATGTCTTTGTGGCGATGTTCAAGTGCACTCAAACGTTGTAAATGTGATCGCTCCTATACGAAGGCAGCATCACTGCAAGGTAAAGGAACATCACACCATAATTGATTGCATCGCTTCAAGGTCTTTTTGTAAGCTAATTGAATCGAAAGGCAAACATATTACATCTTTGCAGCGACAACTTTGCTCAAGCGAGATTCAAAACTGACGTTTGCTGTAGTTGAAGGTTTCACCTGAGGCAGAAGCGGCCCTCGGCTACAGAATAATGACTGTGATGGCATCCGGTGTCAGATTCAAGACTGATTAATCAGAGTGAACGCCGGGGATTTCTCCTGTTATTACTGATCCGCACCAAAATGTGTAATCATCATGTCATTTTAATGTATATTATTTTATGCATAGAAATGTGTAATTTGTTGACAGTTGTCTCGATGATACAGTGTAATGGGATGTCCTCATTTTGTATGTTTATTTTTTATTATTCAAGACTTTACTGCTGCTACCAATGTGCTTTTTTAACAGTTTACAACTTAATTAAAAATTTTTGGGGTGGAAACCAACCACAACTACATATTTTCAATTGTTCAAATGTTAAAATCAGCTACATTCTATAGCATACTGAATATTTTGTGCATCTTATAATGAACTCTCATATTTTGTTTGTATATTCTTATTAGGCAAAAAACAAAGTGTATGCAGCTGTGGGAAACATTTGGTTGTGATATTGTGATAAATATACACTCACCGGCCACTCTATTAGGTACACCTTACTAGTACTGTGTTGGACCCCCTTTTGCCTTCAGAACTGCCTTAATCCTCATGGCATAGATTCACCAAGGTACTGGAAATATTCCTCAGAGATTTTGGTCCATATTGACATGATAGCATCACGCAGTTGCTGCAGATTTGTCGGCTGCACATCCATGATGTGAATCTCCCATTCCACCACATCCCAAAGGTGCTCTATTGGATTGAGATCTGGTGACTGTGGAGGCCATTTGAGTACAGTGAACTTATTGTCATGTTCAAGAAACCAGTCTGAGATGATTCACGCTTTATGACATGGCACGTTATCCTGCTGGAAGTAGCCATCAGAAGATGGGTACACTGTGGTCATAAAGGTATGGACATGGTCAGCAACAATACTCAGGTAGGCTGTGGCGTTGACACGATGCTCAATTGGTACTAATGGGCCCAAAGTGTGCCAAGAAAATATCCCCTACACCATTACACCACCACCAGCAGCCTGAACCATCGATTCAAGGCAGGATGGATCCATGCTTTCATGTTGTTGATGCCAAATTCTGACCCTACCATCTGAATGTCACAGCAGAAATCGAGATTTTCCAATCTTCTATTGTCCAATTTTGGTGAGCCTGTGCGAATTGTAGCCTCAGTTACCTGTTCTAAGCTGACAGGAGTGGCACCTGGTGTGGTCTTCTGCTGCTGTAGCCCATCCGCTTCAAGGTTGGACGTGTTGTGAGTTCAGAGATGCTCTTCTGCATACCTCGGTTGTAACGGTGGTTATTTGAGTTACTGTTGCCTTTCTATCTGCTGGAACCAGTCTGGCCATTCTCCTCTGACCTCTAGCATCAACAAGGCATTAGCTCCCACAGAACTGCCGCTCACTGGATATTTTCTCTTTTTCGGACCATTCTCTGTAAACCCTAGAGATGGTTGTGTGTGCAAATCCCAGTAGATCAGCAGTTTCTGAAATACTCAGACCAGCCCGTCTGGCACCAACAACCATGTCACATTCAAAGTCACTTAAATCCCCTTTCCTCCCCATTCTGATGCTCGCTTTGAACTGCAGCAGATCATCTTGACCATGTCTACATGCCTAAATGCATTGAGTTGCTGCCATGTGATTGGCTGATTAGAAATTTGCGTTAACGTGCAGTTAGACAGGTGTACCTAATAAAGTGGCCGGTGAGTGCATGTTGTGGCTAGTTTTACCTCAATTTTACCCTCAAATGATCAATATACAAAAGCAAACATATTATTGTAATTTTGTAGCATTAAATAACAAGGCTTAAGTTCTTCATTTCAGGGTGTACATGATTAGGATGATTTTATTTATTCCAGGTTTCCAGCCAAATTCGTAAGAACACCCACTGGGAAGAAAACCTGTTGTGAGCAGATAATTATTTACATCTTTCCCGTGGACAACATGTGCTTCACTTCCCGGCAACACATGTTCAGTCTGCAAATGTCACAGAAGTCTTGTGAATGAGAGCTCAGCATTTCGGAGGGCCAGTTTCCCACCTGCCCAAACTACTGTGCGCAGAGGAAATCAGCATTTGGCAAATAGCTCTAGATAATTACCTAGGGGCGTCAATCGAGTCTGAAAATGCTCAGAAAAGTTCCAGAAGCAGAAAGAACTGACCTGAAAAACAATATATTTTACATGATGGCGATTTCAAATGAATTAATATAGTAAATGTATTATTCATACGAAAGAACAACATTTGAAATATACTTTATATGCATACTATTTTATGCATGTTATTGAATGTGCATTGTGCAAACACACACCCAAAGTATACTACATTTTGTAACATGGCAGATAAAGGTCTACAAGTTCTATTTTCACTAGTGTTTCACCTTGTGGATAAACTAAGTAAGTGCAAACTTTATTTCAAAAGCATGTGCAAGCTGCATGTACACCATGTGAGTATTTTGATGAAATCTGCATTATGCAGACTATACACATACCCTAGCATACATGTAAAACTTATGTATACTTTGTGTTATTAGACAAGACATGAAATAGTTAAGAACTGCTGTGAGATTGTGTTGGAAAAAACTGCAAAGGCAAAATCACAGTTGTTACATCAGTTACAATTATCTCACTAAACCTCACCCCCATCTGGGTCACAGCACCAATATGATCCCTGAAGTTCTTTTAACACTGTTGTAAATGGACGTCATACTGGTGTCTTTGTCCATGGAGCCAAATCAGTTAACAAGAATGCTAAAAGCAGCATTAACAGTCTCTAATCCACATTTTGAGGCAAGGGGAGTTTAGTTTAGTAGGCACCCATCTCCCAAAATTTTACTACCTCTATGCATCAACACCAGTGTGAGCCCTCCAGGTCTACTTGCACCCTTCTGAGTGTGATTCAAACCAGTGTATTTGGCATGGGAAGTGGTCATGCTACCAAGACCCCAGCACCTAGCATCAGTCCATAGTACATCTCTTGAGGCTAGGGGACATTTACTTACACAGCTCCTACTGTCCGGCCTCCATTACAGTATTCCCCTTAAAATCTCACTCCCATACGGGTCACGGCCCTGATGTAAGTAATCTACCTGCCTCCTTCTGAGCTGATGTCCAGTATCTCTGGCATGGGAGGCATCCACACTAACAAGTAC
Organism: Danio jaintianensis; assembly: GCA_903798115.1. NCBI lineage: Eukaryota > Metazoa > Chordata > Actinopteri > Cypriniformes > Danionidae > Danio > Danio jaintianensis. The sequence goes on from CAIGQV010019532.1 coordinate 3,102,662, forward strand.
ATTACAGACCACAACTTTTAGAATAAGTCCCTAATATGCTATTTTAAGCTAGGGGAGTGACCTTGATTTTGCACAGCTCTTAATAGCCATAACTGTTCCCCAATAACCCCCCTACACCTCATCCCATTTGGGTCAAGGAACCAGGTCTATTTGCAGTTCTGAGTGGGATTCAGAGTAGTGTCTTCAGCAAAGGAAGCGGCCACAGCAACAAGACGATGCTAGCATTAATTACAGTTACTGTCCTAAACCTCACTCCCATCCGGGTCACGGCACCAATGTAAGTTTTAATTGAAATTTAGACTGATTTCTTCAGCCAGGGAGCTAACTGAATTAACAAGAATACTAAAAGCCACAGCATCATTCCCTACTGCATCTCTTGGAGCCACCGTAGCTCTAACCACATTAAGATTTATGAATTTGGCAGATGCTTTCATCCAAAGCAACTTAAGTTACACATTTGATCAATTATTGCTTTCCCTTGAATTAAATCCACAACCTTGTCATTGGTAGCACTATCTTCTATCATTTGCACTACAGGAAAGCTGGTCTGTTATATTTTTCACTAAACTTCACTCCCATCCATGTGTTGGCACCAGTGTGACCTTCTCCACAAGGAAATGTAACTATTTTGCATATTGTCAGAAAAGCATTAAACTCATATATGATTTAATTTCTATGAAAACATAAAATTTTTTAAAAGGGGGCATGTCTCCAAATCCCACTCCTACACATACCCCTCATTGGGGGATGAGCAAATCATACTAACATGTATGAATGAGATCGTACAAATGAATATGCATTAGCCTCTAAATCAAAAAGTTACAAATTGCTGTGAGATTGTGTTGTACCTTTCTGGCATGAGGGGACATCACATTAATAAGGATGGCAAAGATCGCAGTCTCTAGAATCATGCCCTATTTCGTCTCCTGAGGACAGGGGACATTTACTTACACAGCTCCTACTAGCTGCCCTCCATTACACAAGCACCAAACAAGGCAAACACATGCTGAGAGGGATAACATACTGATCTGATAAAACACTGCGGGTGCGGTTTGGACAGCAGCTGTTGGTGCAATGTGAACGGGCTTTATGAAGGCAGCGTTGATTCTCACAATATCACCGGAGATATTTTCTCCAAGCATAGCCGAGAGAACACAACCACAGGCCTGATGAGACACTGCAAGGACATCAAACACATCTTAAATGTCTTCAAGGGATTCCAGAGGCCTGTTTCCTATTGCGTTTCGCTCTAAACAGCAGGCGCAAATCAACAGAGAATTACCTGCAAAGTAGGTCTAAGTTTCTCCGCTCCCAAAAAAAATCATTAGCATCCTGCCAGAGATGGATGGTGACTTTCTGCATCAGCTGTTGGCCGCCAGAGAGATGGACCAGGGGGCTTGATCTCCTCCGTTCCTTGGCCTGCACATTGACCTGCCCCTGGTTCTTATTTAACAATCACGAGGCCAAAATAAAGCCGAAAGAGAGACACAAACACAAAAAAAACAGACTTGGCAGCAGAACCAGTGTCCCATTGTCCCCAAAGAAATTAGGGGCAGTAATCATTCAGGGGCGGTTAAATGTTATGGATGCATACACTTCTGTCCTCCATCCTGATTCTGCATACCTGCCTGCCCGTGTCAGGACAAAAGGCCACGGTTGGAAGTGTCCAATTTTACCGTGCATGACAGGTCAAAAGTGACGAATGGCAGCCATTGCTGTAAGAAGGTTACGTTTAAACACAGTGCAAGGCAATGAGGGGGAATACTTCCCTGACAATGACTGCTAAATCATTGTCAGGGAAACTAATGATAAGGCATCATAAGACGACGGGATAGCATGACAGATCGGCCGTGATCCTGCGCACCTTAATCACCCGCTGTCTGTTTCCCCCCCCAGCATTCATCTTTATTTTGCATAGACATGCACATATTCTGCTGCTTCTTGAATGGATGCATCAGCTTGTCAGCGCGAGTGTCACACAAAGCTTTATTTAAATTGTACATAGCAGGGTTCTTTGTTGTGAGCCCGGATGATGAATGGAATCAGATAACAATGACAAAAGAAAGTCTCAGCTGCTTTTGGCTCCCAGAGTGAGAACCACGGCGCACTGCATGGCCTCAAAACAAGCTCACAGTGAGGAGATATCACTCAATTTTACCAGAAAATTTGGATGGAGATCCTGCATTAAAGTAATCATCAATTTGAAATAGTTTCTGGGATGTCGGGTAAAATTGGGCAATTATATATATGTCGTTCTTTCTTCTATTAATTGATTGACATATCTTGTATTTATTTTTTATTTTATATATTGTTTTCCCAGTACTGGGTTGCAGCTGGAAGGGCATCTGCTGCGAAAAACATATGCCGGAATAGTTGGCGGTTCATTCCGTTCGCTTAGGTGTGCGCGGCGACTGTGACGTCATCGTGGTGTTTGCGGAGGTTCGCTTTGGGTGCACACAACATGATTTTTTTTTAGACTCGAGCGACCAGTTTGCGCGGCGCCACATTTGATTTGAGTTGAATATGAATCACTTTGAAGAGATTTTGTCTGAAACGTGTACGCCTGTACAGACATCTTTATGATCCGTCTACGCGTGATCATAGGGAGAACCAGATGGCCAATAATTCTTGGCTAGAAATTGCAACAGTGGGAAAGGAAGAAAGTTTTTGTAGGCCATGGCAAAAGTGGAGACCCGGGTGGTTTTAATACACAATTACAGAATATGTTTTTCCACCATTCATAGGTCTTACACTGATATATATATATTACAATTTTGAATTCAAAACAATTTAATAGTTACAAAACTAAAATGAATTAACAAATAATTTCTTTGATAACTGGAAAATAATATTTGAACCTTTCGGTTTACAATATACTGATGCCCTGTTTTTCTAGGCTTTATTGGTGATAATGGTCATGAATGTTGGACCATTATAGCATTTTTAGCATATAAGTAGAGGACACAAACTAGCCAGACAGTAATGTG
>CAIGQV010019532.1:3106048-3135833 GCA_903798115.1 Danio jaintianensis
GGATCACGAGTCCAACACTCTAACCACCAGGCCACGACTGCCCTGCCAGGCCACGACTGCCCTAGCAAAGTCAGAACACCTAATCAAGCACATACACGCTAATAAGAGCTCATAAGACCCTAGCAACCATATAGCAATGCACTATTAACAACCCAAACGACCATAGAAGCTGCTAACCCTAATCCAGCATGATCTCTTTTTGATCAAGAGTATTTAACAACTGTACAGTACCTTGTCAAAAACACCTTATCAACCGTGTACACCCTGACAACAACACATGATACCCTGACTACCACATAGCAACGGTTGCTAGGTAATTAATCACCTATAACAACATTTGGCATGATTTTAACAACCAACCAGAACATTCTAACTACTGCATAATAGCATGTTAGCAAAGTCAGAACAACTTATCAACCACATACACCCTAATAAGAGCTCACAACAACCTAGCAACCACATAGCAACGCACTGTTAACAACCCAAAACATGATTTCTCTTTGATCAAGAGTATTTAACAACTGCACAGTACCTTGTTAAAAACACCTTATCAACCGTGTACACCCTGACAACAATCCATGTGTTACTCAGCGGTTGTTATCTCAGAATAACAGACCTTGGAATATTGCAATTGACTAATCAGAATCAAGTATTTCAGACAGCGGTGTAATAATCATATATAACACCATTTGGAATGATTGTAACAACCAACCAGAACATTCTAACTACTGCAAGACAGACAAACATATATATGCAAGTGAAAGTATCCACAGTTGGTTAAGATGATTCTAAGTTCCCAGATGAGACTGTGTTAGAGGCCAATCACACTGAACGGGCTTTTTGCAATGAGAAGCGCCTTTTTATAATTGGTTTACTAACGGCCGCGAGCATTTTGTGCGCTACTTATGCGTTCTTTCGCGTTCTAACTGCCTGCTGCGCCTCGGGTTTTTGCCGTTGCACGCTCGCAGTTGAAAAAAAGTGAACTCTGAGAGGAAAAGGCACGTTACGTCAGTCGCGTCTTTTTCATTCTCCAATCAAATGAAAGCAGAGGCGGAGTTTCCGTTGAGAGGACAGCAGTGTTTGTGTTGTCAAGATGACTACGGAGACTTTTGAAGATGGAGGAGAGGCTAGTGGTTGCTGTTTTGAGTTATCCGGAGCTGTATGGCTTAACAAATTTTGAATATCACGCAACACTCGCGCTCAATACGCAGCTGATTCAGTCGTTGCCTAGCGACAAACTTTTTTGCGACTTAACAAAAAGGGCATTGCGGTGTGCCTCGCGTTTTCAGAAAAGCACATTCGGTGTTACCGGCCCCTTATTCAGTGGTTGTTATCTCAGAATAGCATACCTTGGAATGTCGCGACTGACCAATCCGAATCCAGGTATTCCAGACAGCCGTGTAATAATCACATATGACATCATTTGGAATGATTGTAACAACCAACCAGAACATTCTAACTACTGCATATTAACAAAGTCACAACAACCTAACAACCACATAAAAACACCTATGCTATGTTTCTAGGCTGTTAAACAACATTGTTACAACATATTAACATCTGCATAGTGTCATATCAACTTTTCCCATTATAAAACACAGTCTGACAATGCTGGTTTATGCTTCTGCCCCTCATTAGTATCATTCGCGGGCACAGATAAAGACAACCTCCGCCTCGCTCTAGGTTATGTGGACACCGGGAATCTCAAGGACGTATCAGTCTCCCAGATTAAACAATATTCACTCTCTGTCAAACACTCCATTCCCGAAACCGCCGCACCGGAGGAACAAACGATCCCCAACAGAGAGGGAGAGAGAGTGGCCTGAAGGAGAGACCAGATAGCGAAATAATCTTTAATCTCTGTCCCTTCCAGGCACCAACAGCACCTGTTATCCTTGATGGCGTCGTGCGAGAGGGCAGCGCGCAGCCTCGTTTTTAAAGCCGGTAATTATTGTACTAATTATTCACATAGGTGGCGGGTGATTACGGACGTTCAGGTGAATGCTCGTCCCGCGCGGCGCCAGATGAGACCGGCTCCATCCCCTTGCTTTCCCTTCCAGATATTTGACCTCTTGCGTTGTTTGCAATCTGCACTCGGGGAGCGGCGGGGAAAAAAACACAGGCAGAAACTTTTAATTGCTGGGAAACGCTGCTCAAAGACACACGCTTTAGCCATCTGTTAACTGTTTAGATAGACTCTTGCTGTTTTTTTTCTCCGTCTGAACGGGAGGAAGAGGATGTGTTGTTTTTGCGAAAAACAAAAGAGGAGCAGAGGGCCGCTACTGTTTTTCCTTCATTAACAGATGCTCTCAAAGCTGGAAACAACACTTATTTGGATTACACACACACGCACACACAGAGGTTATTTTTTGTCATTTATGAGGACTCTCCATAGGCGTACTATATTTTATACTGTAAACAACATTTATTATATGGCACTACCCTACCCCTACCCCTAAATCCAACCCTAAAACTAAAACCTAGACCCCATTAAGCATGATTTTAAACAGTTTTAAATTACGAGAACACAATGCATGTCCTCATAAATACACTGTAAAAATGCTGGGTTCATGTTGTTCATCTTTCCTTCATGTTGTCCCAACACAAACTGATTAAGATAACTTATTATTTTTCTTTTTACAAATTTAAGTGGATTGAACATAAAATAATTAAGTTGTCCCCCCAAAGCCTCAAGAATTGTGTTGATTCAGCATATTTTAATTACGTAGTTTGAACAAGCAGCAAACAAGCAGTTTTGTAGGGCTGAATAAAGCCGCGGTCACATTAGAGTTTGTGCGTGCGAAATTCTGTCGTACGGCGTTGCGAAAAAGGACGGGATTAAACAAGATGATTAGACATAAAAAAAAAAGCTAACAATTGCTCCATGTTTTAAATTTCTGTCCAGAAAGGGTCATGTTTTGATCATTGGTTGGTATCATGCAGTCACATGATGCAATTTCGCAGGTCAGAGTTCACCAAGCTTGAACTTTGCAACGCAGCGAACTGTGAAACTTGTCGCACGAACTTGCGTTTCCGGTCTGACGCATTCGTGTGCGTATGAATGGAAGTCTATGGGGAGAAAAGTGCAGTGTGACCGCAGCTTAATACTGGAAAAAAATATGCAGTGTTGTTGAGTGTTGCGATATTTCTTACGATATAACTAATTAAAAAAAAATTCTATTTCATCAGCAATTAAAAATATAGATATATTTTTAAATTTATGTAATGATCATACAAAAATAAACAGGTAATTTATATTTTTCAGACCTAATTATATCTAAAAATAAAAATATTTAGACTTTTAAAACCAGTCCAAAAATGATGTTTGTTCAAACGACTTAAATGAGCCGAAACACAATTCTTGAGGGTTTTTGGGGGGACAAATTAAGTGTTTTATGTTCATAAAAGTGCTATATAAATGTAAGGAATTATTCAATTCACTTAAATTTGTAAAAACTAATAAGTTAACTCAATTCCTTCATGTTGTCATTCCAGCATTTTTTACAGTGAATCACAAATGACAGAAAACCTCGGTGAAAATTCTGATTCTTATTGGCTGTTATCATTTTCCTCTGGTGTCAAAGCATTAGTGTTTATTTCAGCTCTATGTTCAGCTAACAGCACTTACTGGAGAGGCAGGGCTAAACATAGTAAAGATCTCATCTGACTGGTCAGATTTGGATAAATAACCGCATGCAGCACACAAATGCTTGGTGCATAAAAATAACTTAATTTAACTTCATTTTTTAATATAGCAGCCCTAACCTAAACCAGTGGTTCCCAAAGTTGGGGTCACAAGACAATAGGGGGGGGGGGGGGGGGGGGGGGTCGCTTTCCAAAAAAAAAATGAAATTTCCAAAACTCAAATAAAATGTATTAAACTATTAGAATTACCATATTTTATATATAACCTACAGAAGATAAAAATAGTATTTAATAGTTACAACAACATGTAAATGTAGTTGGCATTTCTGTGTGGAGTTTGCATGTTCTCTAAAATTAAGCTGAATCAACACAATTCTTGAGTTTTTGTTGGGATAACTTAATTGTTTTATGATTGATCCACTTAAATTTGTAAACACAATTGAGTTAACTTAATCGATTTGTGTTGGGACAACATAGGAATTGTGTGGAATCCAGCATTTTTTACAGTGTTGTAATACCTGTAAATATCATTTTTACAAATTTAAGTGGATTGAACATAAACCAATTAAGTTGTCCCAAAACCTTAAGAATAGTGTTGCTTCAACTCATTTTAAATAAGTAGTTTAATCAAGCAGCAAAAGTTAAGTTGGTCATACCGATGTCATAATACAAATTTGTGTCCTCATAAACCACATAAACAAGCACACACACACACACACACAAATGCTATATGTTGCACTGCAGAAGAGCGCGTCTTCCGTCATCTCATTAATATTCGATGAATCCAGTGATTATTTTTGTGTTTTAAAGACTGTATATTTAATTAGGGCCTGGAGGGAATATGGCGCCTTTAAGCCAGATTTATCTGTCCTCAGACTGAATTTAATTCAATTAATGGCGAGAGACCGCAGTTATAGATTTCTCCTTCTGCCTCTCTGTGTTGATAGCGACGCCGCTTTCATCAATTTTTCATTCTCAGCCGCCAGTTTTGAGGCAATTAACCAGCGAGTGGAAATTTCTGTAGAGAGGGATCCTTTTAGGACGGAAAACTATCTAGCGCTCATTACCGAGGGAGAAATTGGCCTTTCTGTCATCATTTGCTTCATTCAAAATGGTATGACTTTCTCTCTTCTGCGGAACACAAATGGAGATGTTTAGTAGAAAGCTCAGGCTGCACTTTTGGTGAATGGTGAATATACATGTATTTTTACATATTTAAATCATTTTATTTTCAAATGTCATCAATATTCGGCAAGTCGCACCACATGACATTTCACAACCCGAATGAACCTTGTTTACTCATTAAATGACCCAGTTACATGATGTTTTAATTCAAATTATTGAACATTTCACAAAGTCATGAGGCTCTTTCTTTCTGCATGTTGCCTGCACCACATGGCTAATTTTAGTGCCGTTAAACGATTAATTGCATACAAGATAAACATTTGTATAAGAGTTTGTATTGTATATATTTATGTATATGTATAAATACACACACAAAATGTACATAAAATACATAAATATACAAAAGTAATATATTTAAACATGTATTTAAATGTATATATTTGTATTATATAATATATGTTATATAATTTATATTACAATTATATAATCAAATATTTTATACAGTACAACCATGCATATATGTATACATAAAAATATATACAGTATGCAAAAATATATTTTGTAAATATTAACTTTTAATTAAGATGTGATTAATTGCGAATAATTGCAGCAAACAGAAATTAATCACGATAAATCATGACTAATCATGATTAATTGCTATTAGTCGCAATTTATACATACACACACACACACACACACACACACACACACATATATATATATATATACAAAAATATACACAGTATGCACAAATATATTTTGTAAATATGCACTTTTAATTTGGATGTGATTAATCGCAGCAAATAGCAATTAATCGCGATACATCATTATTAATCGCGATTGTTATTAGTCGCAATTTATGTATATATATATATATACACACACACACACATACATTATTGAATTTATGCACACAAAAATATACACAGTATGCACAAATATATTTTGTAAATATAAACTTTTAATCACGATGTGATTAATCACAATGAATCACGACTAATAGCAATTAATCAAAATTAATCGCGATTAATCGTTTGCCAGCGCTAAATTCTCCATTATATTATCAGATGGCTTTTCTGACTTTATACCTAAAATAATGTACATTTAATTAACCAATAAAAGAAACTCAAATTGATTTAGAATACAAAACATCCAGCATAAACCACTTTCATATCGATGCGATTATTAACATTACAGAGGTCGTGCACCAGAAATCACCAGTTTTAATTTCACGTAACGCCATTTATTTCCTTCAGTCTCATGAAAGATGCCAGTCGATTTTACATTATGCACAAACCAGAAGACTTTAATGACCACTCTGAGCCGTTACTGTAAGTGTCTGAGCAAACACACAGCAGATCAAAGGTTAAGTGAGAATGAAAGCGCCACATTTATCCCGTTAAGACTGTTTGGTGTAAAATTGCTCCTTTTGACGGCGTTAATGTCCTTCCCTCCTTTATCACTCAGATGAGCTGACTTATAAATATGAATGTGTGCTGGGCTCAAATCCCCGGTGGTCACTCCGTCTGTGCGCGCGACCCGTGATGAAGCATTCAAACACAGACACGTAAGTGACAATGACAGTATAAAGCTCCGACGAGAGCTCATTATAGCACGGGATTCACTAGCACAGGTCAAACAGGAAAACCTGCATGGGTCACTGACTGATCTGGTGCAATCTACTCATTTATTCAAACAAACAAATAAATACATCAACACTAAAATGCAATTCATACATCCGAATGATTAGATTTTTTTTGGGGAGGCATAAAAATTAATTAAATACAGATAAAAGCCTTAGAAATTGTAGTTTCGCAAAATCTTTTGTCATTTATTTTGACATTTTTGTCAACATTAAAGCCGATATCTGAAATGTGCTAATCACAAAATATGCGATGGTATTTATAATGCTAATTTGAATAAAATAAAATAATATATATATATATATTATTATTATTATTAATTTGTATTTTTTTGAATGATTTAATTAAAAATAAAAATAAAAAACAAAATATAAACAAGATATAAACTCACAATTGTGTCAAGAGCCAGACCAGCAATAAAAAAAAACATTTATATGTAATTTATAAACTTATAATAAACAATTCACTTTTTTGTGTGCAATTTTTTGTGTATATCTCACAAGTCTGACTTTTTTTTTCTCAGAGGTTTCCACAATTGTGAGATACTGTCACGGTCACCAGCGATCCAGCCTGTGCAGATCGCTAAAACAAATCCAAGAAATAAAGTCAGAACTGTGTTATAACAGAATTGTGTGGGGATCTTAACTTTATATCTCACAATTCTGACTTTTGTTTTAGGCTTTATACATTTCGCAGTTACATCAGTAACGTGACTTTATTTGATAAATTGCGGAGTTTGTAGGCAGGGTGCGAATTACAGGGGGGTTTAGAGGGGATTGACCCCCTAATTAATGCTTGACCCCCTACCCCCCCTCCCCCCGAAAGAAGTCAAAACAACATGTATGTGGGGGTCAGTCATCTGAATAGTGAGAAATAGTTCACTCTGATCTGGGGTCACCACAGCGGAATGACCCGCTAACTTATCCAGCATGTTTTACGCAGCGGATGCCCTTCCAGCTGCAACCCATCACTGGGAAACACCCATACACTCCCATTCACACACATACACACAACAGACAATTTAGCTTACCCAATTTACCTATAGCGCATGTCTTTGGACTGTGGGGGAAACCAGAGCACCCGGAGGAAACCCACGCCAACAAGGGGAGATCATGCAAACTCCGCACAGAAATGCCAACTGACCCAGCCGAAGCTCGAACCAGCGACCTTCTTGCTGTGAGGCGACAGCGCTACCCACTGCATCGCCCCTCAAAAATATTCACTAATTCAAATAATAGATAATATAAATATACATTTGACCACCCCTATAATGGATTATACCAGGGGTTCTCAAACTCGGTCCTGGAGGTCCGGTGTCCTGCAGATTTTAGCTCCAACTTGCCTCAACACACCTGCGAGGATGTTTCTAGAAAGCCTAGTAAGAGCTTGATTAGCTAGCCCAGGTGTCTGATTGGGGTTGGAGCTAAAATCTGCAGGACACCGGACCTCCAGGACTGAGATTGAGAAGCCCTGGATTATACCATTGTGAATGCATAATCAAAGCCGATAGACATGGTAAGTGTTCACAAAACACTTTTCTTGTAAAATAGGTGTTTGTTTCTACATACAGTTGAAGTCAGAATTATTAAACCCCCTGAATTATTAGCCCCTCTGTTTATTTTCCCCCCCAATTTCTGTTTAACGGAGAGAAGATTTTTTTCAACACATTTCTAAACATAATAGTTTTAATAACTCATTTCTAATAACTGATTTCTTTTATCTTTGCCATGATGACAGTAAATAATATTTCACTAGATATTTTTCAGGATACTAGTATTCAGCTTAAAGTGACATTTAATGGCTTAACTAGGTTTATTAGGTTAACTAGGCAGGATAGGGTAATTAGGCAGTCATTGTATGACAGTGGTTTGTTCTGCAGACAATCGAAAAAAAATATAGCTTAAAGGGGCTAATAACATTGACCTTAAAATGATTTTAAAAAACTAAAAACTGCTTTTATTCTAGCCGAAATAAAACAAATAAGACTTTCTCCAGAAGAAAAAATATTAGCAGACATGCTGTGAAAATTTCCTTGCTCTGTTAAACATAATTAGGAAAATATTTAAAAAAGAAAAAAAATTCAACGGGGGTTTAATAATTCTGATTTCAACTGTTTAGCCTAAAAGTAAAGTAAAATTACATGCATAGTCTGTATAGTTTGACCTACAGTAACCTCTGAAATACCTAATCACATGATATTGTAGGTCAGGATACACAAAATATCCCGCAAAACACTGAAAACTTAAATACAGTATGTTTTATTAATATAAAAGGCTTTGATTCACTGTAGCATGTATTACACAGAATAACATTACTGAATAAAAAGATGACCCCCTGATCGTCAATGTATAATTCGCACCCTGTTTATAGGCTTTCTATACATTTTGTAAAGATGTTAGCTTAAAAAAAAGTCTGAATTGAGTTATAAATGGGAAACTGTTCAATTCATTCATTTTCTTTTCGGCTTAGTCCCTTTATTAATCAGGGGTCGCCACAGTGAAATGAACCACCAACTTATCCAGCATTTGTTTTACGCAAAGGATGCCCTTCCAGCTGCAACCCATCACTGGGAAACATCCATACACACTCATTCACACACATACACTACGGACAATTTAGCTTACCCAATTCACCTGTACCGCATGTTTTTGGACTTGTGGGGGAAACCGGAGCACCTGGAGGAATCCCACGCAAACACAGGGAGAACATGCAAACTCCACACAGATATGCCAACTGACCCAGCCGGGGCTCGAACCAGCGACCTTCTTGCTGTGGGGCGATTGTGCTACCCACTGCGCCACCGTGCTGCCCCTACTGTTCAATTCTAAATTCGCAATTCATGAAAAGTCAGAATTTGTCAGAAGTGAGAAAAACGGCCCCAAAAAGCGTTCAGTATTATTTTATCCCACAGTGGAAAACAGGTTTGAAAGCCGCATGACTCTTTCTACCAACACAACCGTCTTAAATATTTGCTCTTGCTGTGTATCGACATGGGAAATGTGTTTTTATTATGAGCGAATGTGCAATCTCTCTGTTTGGTGTCCGTGTGTGTCCCGCTGGTGTGTTTGTATGACAGTGGCCACAACTCACAACAGCTAAAAACTTCTGCGGTAAAGCAGACCCATCCAGACCTTTCTTATACTTTTTGTCCTCCGTTTCTTCCCTCCGAGTACAAAAACTGTGACTGTATTAAGTAAAATAGATTGCAACATTTTATTTTATTCTCATATAGTTGCATTTCGGCCAAATATCATCCCATCCTAACAAAGTATACAGCAATGGAAAGCTTATTTCTTCAGCTTTTGTGTGAATAAAAAAAGGTTTTTGTAGTCCAGGGTCACAATTCTGCCTTTTTTTCCCTCAATGTTTTAAAAAAAGTCTGAATTTGTCAAAGTGAGTCAAACAGCGCTGATAACCTTCTGATATTTTATTCAGAAGTTCAAAAATTCAGTTTATGTGACCCAGGAGGACAAAACCTCAAGCTTGAGTCTCAAGTTGCATGGGTCAGAATGACTCATTTCCCTTTCATGCCAAAAATAATTCGAATATTACGTAAAGATCATGTCCTGTGAAGATATTTTATACATTTCCTACTGTAAATATATCAAAATAACATTTTTGAGTAACGGGCATTGCTCAGCACTTCACTAGACAACTTTATGGTTATTTTCTCAGTATTATTATTTATTTGTTCATACAGTTGTATCTCGGTCAAATATTGTCCCATCCTCACAAAGTATACAGCAATGGAAAGATTATTCATTCAGCTTTTGTGTGAAAAATAAAACAGTTTTTTTGTGATCTAGGGTCACATCAATTCTGCCTTTTCTTTCCCCTGAACGTTTTGAGATTTTACATTTCGCAGATTTTACATTGTGAATCTTTTTCTAATACAGGTTATATTTTGAATCTCAGTAATTGTTATGGGGTGTTCACACCAGACGCGGCTTGCGCAAACAAATCGCGCTATTCACGTGTAAATAGATGCGTGAACATTTTGAGTTTACTTGCTTCATTCGCGCATCAAATTCGCTTCATTTGTGTGTGAAATTCACTTCCCAACAGATGTGGATTCGCGTCATGGGCTGGGCTTCTGTCTGCCCGGTGACTCCAGTTTCATTGCTAGATGGCTGACATGGTCGAGAGAGTAGCTGTGCTTTATGTGCTTTAGGAAGGCTGAAAAACAGCGTAGATTCGTTTGGCGCCACTAGATCCTTTCAGAGATTCACCCAACTCTGTGAGTTCCTCAACTCCTCCAGAAACTATACCTGGATGATTGAGGCTTTTAGCGGTGCTTTCGACTGCGCCAAGCCCAGTTTGATGAGCTGTTGTCCGGTGTCGGCAGCAGGATTACCCCTCGAGACACCAACAACAGGCGCTACATCATAATCACGCCGCTACAAAAGCAAGCTCGATTGGTTAACGCGGCGCGAATGTCCGCTTAAGTTCTGATTTTCCAACTTTTGATTCAACAAGCGATTCGCACGTTAAGCACATCAAACGTGCAAAACGCTCAATTTGTACCACCTCATTCGCACAAATAGCACCGCAGGATATCTATTCGCATCTTTGCATTGACTTGACATGTAAATCACTCACGCTTGACACTTTATCCACGTCTGGTGTGAACGCACCATTAGATGTTAACTCAAATTTGATGAGAATTGTGAATTTTAAACTCACAATTAAAAATACAATTTTTGAATTTGTTAAAAATGAGTCAAACAGCCCCGATAACCTTCTGATATTTTATTCAGAAGTTCAAAAAGTCAGAAATTGTCTCAAGTTGCCTGTGTCAAATTTACAGATTTCACTTTTATGCCTAAAACAATTCGAATATTACGTAAATATCATGTCCTGTGAAGATATTGATTTGACTTATTTATGCAGCTTTTGTGTAAAAAAGGTTTTGTCATCCAGGGTCATTCATTCATTCATTTTCGGCTTAATCCCTTTATTAATCTGGGGTTGCCACAGCGGATTGAACTGCCAACTTATCCAGCATATGTTTTACACAGCGGATGCCCTTCCAGCTGCAACCCATCACTGGGAAACATCCATACACACTCATTCACACACATACACTACGGACAATTTAGCTTACCCAATTCACCTATACCACAGTCTTTGGACTGTGGGGAAAACCGGAGCACCCGGAGGAAACCACGCGAACATGGGGAGAACATGTAAACACCACACAGAAATGCCAACTGACCCAGCCGATGCTCGAACCAGCGACCTTCTTGCTGTGAGGCGATCGTGCTACCCACTGTGCCACCGTGACGCCCCGTCATCCAGGGTCACATATCAATTCTGTTTTGAGATTTTACATTTTACAGATTTTACATTACTCTTTCATCAAGTGCGAGTTTATAGTGTTTCTAATATATTTGGAATCTCAGAATTGTAAGATGATAACTAAATTGTTGAGAAAAAAGTCAAAATTGTGAGACGCAATTGTGATTTTTAAACTCGCAATCAAAAACAAATGTGTCAAAAGTGAGTCAAACAGCGCCGATAACCTTCAGATATTTCTCTTCCACACAACTTTCTTTCAATATTTGCTCCTGCCCTGCATCGACATGGGAAATCTCTGTTTTATTATGAGCGAATCTCTGTGTTTGGGTGTCCGTCTGCGTCCCTCTGGTCTGTTTGTATGACAGTGGCCACAACTCACAACCACTAAACACTTTCACACCAGTCCACAGATCTCCCTCCATCATTCAAGTGCCAAAAACTCATCCCTTTCTCTGCCCTTTTTTATCTACTTCTCATCACCCTGTTTCTTCCCTCCGAGTCCCAAATCCGCACCAGCATTAGTCGAAACAGATTGAATCTAAACCCACAGCCCACCTCAAGGAGAGCCGAGTCCAATGACAAACAAGGAAGTTTGGAAAAGACTGAAAATGGAGTTTGTCGACGGTGGCGCCTCGAAAAAAGGTCAAGATTTGCTGTTTGGAAGCCCAGCTCAAACATAAATGCTCCGTAATGCCGGTTCGGGTGATTGCTTTACTCTCTAGACAATGTCAATTTTTGTGGAAGGAGTCGCAGATTAAGTCGCCGGCATGTCAAGGGCCCTCGTGGGCGCCGGTGTCTAGTCTGGGAAACAGGTCCTAAAGCCCAGGCCTATTACCGCAGCCACCCACAGGACAGATGTTTAAAGCTTAGGGGCGCAAAGGAGAATAATAGCACATTACATTCTTAATGTCTCCGCTGATGCCGCCGCGGAAAGTCTCTGGTGGTCCAAACACCTTCATCCCTTGTATTTTCCTTCAGATTTGTCTCCTCACGCCACTTGAGCGATGAAATCCTACCCCGGAGCAAAGCGCCACACACACACGCGCGCCATTCATCATCCGCTGACCCGCGCAGGTGAACGGGAGGATCCGCCGGGCTAATGAACTCATTAAAATGTGCGCGCGCGTGTCCGTGAGTGGGCGCGGGGGCGAGCGCGCGCGTGTCCGTCCGCTCACCGTGTGTGTGTGTGTGTGTGTGTGTTTATGTAGGCATATAGGCTTGTGTAAAAAGCAAATGCGGGAAAATGTTGTAAAACCATTAACCTCACCTCACAGTTCAGCTCGCGCGCTTTCATCTTCACGCATATAGATATGAACTCATTAAAATGTGCGCGCGCGTCTGTGAGTTGCCACGCGTGCGCGCGTCCGTCTGCTTGCCGTGTGTGTGTGTGTGTGTGTGTGTGTGTGTGTGTGTGTGTGTGTGTGTGTGTGTGTGTATGTATATGTTTGTGTAAAAAGGAAAAGCGGGGAAAATGATGTAAAACCATTAGCCCCACCTCACAGTTCAGATCGCGCGCATTCATCTTCGCGCGTATGATGGCTGTTTAAGGCCGTGATGTATATCTGTATTCACAGGCAGGAAAACTGACTGCGATGAGAAATTATTGCACATGCGAATCCATCATTTGAGAATTGCCCCGGTCCCTTCAGAAAACACACACACACGAATAGGAGAACGGCACATACTGTACAAGGAGAGTTTTGGAGCTGTTTGTCTTTATTATGAGCTTTACTTATTGAAGTGACAGAGGTTTTCTGGGTATATGTGTGTGGTGGGTGTGTATTTGTGGGGTGGGTGTGGGGGCGGCTGGTTAAATAATAATTAGTTTTAATAGTTTTAAAACTAATATCATTAGTCTTTGCCATTTTTTATACAAGTTATTTTACAAGATACTAGTATTCGGCTTAAAGTACAACTTAAAAGCTTAGGTTAACTAGGCCAGTTAGGGTTAATTAGGTAAGTGAAAAAAGTAATTAAAAAAAGTAACATAATAAGAATTTTGTTTTTCCAGCTGAACGAAAAGCAATTAAACCTTCCTCCAGAAGAAAAAATATGATAGAAAATACTGTGAAAAATGTCCTTGCTCTGTAAAACATCACTTTATATTTGAAAAAGAATAACAATTTCACAGGAAGGCTCATCATTTAGCCATCAACTGTGTATATATATACTGTATATTAGGCATTGAATACAGTTTAATTTAACTGAATTCTAAAAAACATGTTCTGAAAAAATAAAACAAAAAAGAAAAGGAGGCTTATAACACTGCTATAATGAAAAAATAATTACATTCATTCATTCATTTTCCATCGGCTTAGTCCCTTATTTATCAGGGGTCGCCACAGTAGAATGAATCGCCAACTATTCCAGCATATGTTTAATGCAGCGGATGCCCTTCCAGCCGCAATCCAGTACTGGGAAACACCCATACACACTCATTCACACACACATACACACATATACACACTACGGTCAATTTAGTTCATTCAATTGACCTATGGTGCATGTTTTTGGACTTGTAGGGGAAACCGGAGCACCCGGAGGAAACCCACGCCAACACGGGGAGAACATGCAAACTCCACACAGAAATGCCAACTGACCCAGCCGGGACTCGAACCAGCGACCTTCTTGCTGTGAGGCCACAGTGCTAACCACTGAGCAGGCAAAATAATTACAGTAAAATCATTTTTAAAACATTTTACTGGTCACATATTTATATTTATAGAATTTGATCTAATTTATGCTGAAAAAAACCTAAAATTGGAAATAAAATATCCTAAAACAAATAGTCCCGGGCGCCACGGTGGCTCAGTGGTTAGCACTGTCGCCTCACAGCAAGAAGGTCGCTGGTTCGAGTCCCGGCTGGGTCAGTTGGCATTTCTGTGTGGAGTTTGCATGTTCTCCCCGTGTTGGCGTGGGTTTCCTCCAGGTGCTCCGGTTTCCCCCACAGTCCAAACACATGCGCTATAGGTGAATTGAATAAACTAAATTGTCCATAGTGTATGTGTGAATGAGTGTGTATGGGTGTTTCCCAATATTGGGTTGCAGCTGGAAGGGCATCCGCTGTGTAAGACATATGCTGGAATAGTTGGCAGTTCATTCCGCTGTGGCGATCCCTGATGAATAAGGTACTAAGCCGAAGGAAAATGAATGAATGAATGTTATTATTTTAAGGTCATGAGTGGTTGTGTAAGCATTTCCCTGCATATCATACTGTGTACGACTGTGTATCTGACAAATAAAATTTGTGAAGCAGACCTCACAGACTCCCCCCCCCCCGTCTCTATGATCAGTGTAAATCTATCAGACGTTTGCAGGTAAACATGATGATTTCACCTTTAACATTACTCTGGTCTTCATCTTCATCTCCTCCTCCTCCACAGATACACCTTCAGCATCGGCAGCAGAGAGAGCAAGAGAGCGTCCGTTCGGCCGGGGCTAATGCAGTGCACAGGCTTAATTAATCTGCTGTCTGCTGTGATGAATGACTGGAGACGCTGCAGTAATGGTGTGATCGCGCTCAGCTCAGCTCCGAGGCGCCGCTGTTGACAGAGGCGGAGTGTGAAAGTCAAAACGGCCAGAGAACAACACACACACACACACGCATGCACGCACTGATCTGTTTGCAGAGTTCCTCTAGTCTGGAGTCAAAACACACACACAAATATACACACGTATATATATGTGTATGTATGTATATATATGACCTATGGTCATGAGCATGAACTCATTTCGGCCGCTTGTATCAGAGATCTTGTCCTTTCGGTCATGACCCAAAGCTCTTGACCGAAAGGACAAGATCTCGGATACAAGTGGCCGAAATGAGTTTCCTTCGCAGGGTGGCAGGGCGCACCCTTATAGATGGGGTGAGGAGCTCTGTCACCCGGGAGGAGCTTGGAGTAGAGCCGCTGCTCCTCCACATCGAGAGAAGTCAGCTGAGGTGGCTCGGGCATCTGTTTCGGACGCCTCCTGGACGCCTACCCCAGGGAGGTGTTCCAGGCATGTCCCACCGGGAGGAGGCCTCGGGGAAGACCCAGGACACGCTGGAGGGACTATGTCTCTCGGCTGACCTGGGAACGCCTCGGGATCCCCCCGGAGGAGCTGGAGGAAGTGTCTGGGGAGAGGGAAGTCTGGGGTTCTCTCCTAAGACTGCTGCCCCCGCGACCCGGCCCCGGAAAAGCGGTTGAAAATGAATGAATATATATATATACACACACTCACACATACACATCCACACACATACATATACACGCAAATACACACACACACTCTCTCTCTCTCCCTCTCACACACATACACACAAACGCACACTCACATACACAAACACACGCGCACACACGCACACACACACACACTCTCTCACTCTTAGACACACACACTCACAATACACACAAATACACACCCACACATTCTCTCTTTCTCGCAAACACACACACACACACACTTTCTCTCTTAAACACACACACACACACACACACACGCACTTTCTCTCTTTATCTCTCAAACACACACGCACACACACACACACTCTTTCTCTCTCAAACACACTTTCACACAATCACATACATACACACTTACACAATCATACATGTATCTCAGACACACACACACTCTCACTCCAACACACACACACACGCACACGCACGCACGCACACACACACACACACTTTCTCTCTTTCTCTCTCAAGCACACATGCACACACTCACTTACACACACTCTTATACAATCATACATGACACACACACTCACTCAAACAGACACACACACGTAAACACATACTTACAAATACACACACAATCAATCGCATACACACACACACACACACACACGTGCATGCACACTCTCTCTCTCTCACACACACACACACACACACACACACACACACACACACACACACACACACACACACACACACACGCACTCTTTCATGCTCTCTCAAACACACACATACACACATTCTCTGTCTCTCTTACACACTCCCTCTTTCTTTCAAATACACATGCTCTCTCAAACACACACATATACTCTCTCTCTCAAACACACACACTCTCTCTCAAACACAGACACACACACATGCACGCACGTTTTCTCACACACACACACACACACACACTGACATACACTCACTGTTATACTCTCTCTTCATCACACACACACACACACACACAGAGCAAACCATCAGCCGCCTCACGCTGTGTTACTTAATTTTGACAGAAACCGATGTGTTGTCTGTAAGAAGGCCTCCGGGGGGAAACACATTAGCGTGAGTAATCGAATGTTGATCTTTCTAATGTGAGGTGCTTAGATGATTTTAAACATACTACTCTAGTTACACATTTGGGACGCGGTAAAGTTGACTTTACAGTGTGTGTAAAGCCTGCATCAGTACAGCAAGGTCATAATAACGCACGGCTGTTCTGCGCTTAATTAACTGAACAACACACCCATTCTCTCAAAAGTCCAAAATAATATTGAGCCGATTGTCTGTTCACTCAACACAAGCTATGGCGGGAAAAACATTACGCATCCCTCAGTTTGTTAATAAAAGCTAGCAATAATTAGGTTTATAATTATATATTTTACAGTGGATTCAACAAGATTCATACATTCATTCATTTACCTTAGTCCCTTATTTATCAGGGGTCTCCACAGTGGAATGAACCACCAACTATTCCGGCATATGCTTTACGCAGTGGTTGCCCTTCCAGCTGCAACCCAGTACTGGGAAACATCCATACACTCTCGCATTCACACACACACACACACTCATACACTACGGTCAATTTAGTTTATCCAATTCACCTATAGCGCATGTGTTTGGACTGTGGGGGAAACCGGAGCACCCGGAGGAAACCCACGCCAACACAGGGAGAACATGCAAACTCCATACAGAAATGCCAACTGGTCCAGCCGGGACTCGAACCAGCGACCTTCTCACTGAGCCACCGTGCCGCCAAAATGTACAAGATGTTCAGAAAAAAAGATTGACATTTTTGGTTAAAAGTATGTAGTTTTCGCCACTAGATGGTGCATATTTACAACAAACAAAGGCATAGAAAAATGTCCATATATAAACGAAATCTGAAACCGATCTGAGTATATTGGAATTCATGTACATGGGCCATATCCCATCTCTGCTACATGGGAGAATAATTTGACTTGCATACAGTGTAAATGCAGCCTAAGGGGCCGATCACACCGAACGCGCTTTTACGTTCCAAAAATGCGAGGCGCACCACACTGCCTTTTTTGTTGACAATAAAAAATAAGTTCGGTGCGCTTTTTTATGTCACTAGACAACGACTGAATCAGCTGCGTATTGTGTGCGAGTGTTGCTGTTGATATTGTTATAATTGTAATATTTAATAATATTGTGATATTCATTTGTGATTTGTGATGTCAAAAAACTCTGGATAACTTATAGTCATCTTGACAACACAAACACTGCTGTCACCTCAATGGAAACTCCGCCTTTCCACTTTTTTTCAACTGTAAGCGCACAGCACGCAACGGCAAAAATGCGAGGCGCACAGGGCGCATACACAGCATGCAAAAAGCTCGTGGCCATTAGCAAACCATTCAAAAGATGCGCCTCTCAACGCAAAAAGCTCATTCGGTGTGATCGGCCCCTAAAAGACCAAGATGTTCAGAAAATGATTTACGTTTTTGCTAAAGGAACAATATGCTATTTTGGCCTCTAGAAGGCACGTATTCACAACAAACAAAGACATAGTTTGATAGTCCTGTTACTGAGTGTGGCATCATGGGAGTTGCGGTCTTCATTAAAAGGTATGGGTGATATCGTTTGGTATATACCAGTAAAAATCTGTCTACAATATAAAAACAAGACTTATTGTAATAATAACAATAAATAAAACCCACAATTGGTCTGTGCAGTAATTTATTAGGCTGCATTTACACTGCACATCTGGTGAATTCAGATTTTGTGACAGCATCCAATTTGTTTGACGACCCGCTTCCATCGTATTTTAATAGTGACTTGTATCCAATGTCTGCCTTTACACTGCACACACAATGACACGGAAAAAAAGAGCAAGCGCTGACTGATAATAAAAGCTGTGATAATAAAAGAGCGCTCTTTTCTCCATTTCTGTATTTAATCTGTTCGCAGGATTTACATTTTTCTTTTTGACAAGTTTTGCTATAAAAGTTCTCTTTTTTTTTTTTATCAAGATTTTTTTTAAACCAGTAGGCATTTTAATGTCACGTCCACACACGGGGAGAACATGCAGACTTCACACAGAAACGCCAACTGGCCCAGCCGGGACTCAAACCAGCAACCTTCTTGTTGTGAGGCAACAGTGCTAACCACTGAGCCACCGTGCTGCCATTTTTAATGTTGAGTCGAGTAATTAAATAACTTATTGAGTTACTTTTAAAACATTAAGCAAATAAAAATGTAATTTAAATACAACTTTTAATGATGTAATTAGTAATTAATGACTTTTTTGAAGTAACTTAACACTGATCACATGTGAGTGGCAAAAGTGGAACGTTTCATTTAGGAAGCTAATTTTAATTTGTATTTAATCTCACAACGATGACAGCTTGTTGTTAAATTCACTTGTAGTGTCTTTCCAGTCCAAACAGCCATAAACACACCATTTGTTGGGACATCTCTTAGGAATAGGAATGCAGAAAGAGATGCAAACAATAACAATTACGCAATTTAAAATCCAAAACTCACACACATACATTATTAATCGGCCGGTAAAATACGCTTTCTGCCAAATTATTGACAATCTGTTGTGCTGAATGAGGGATGGGAATATCCCTGACGCTGACAGTTGTTGGTTTGGGATAATAAAGCAAAACCCACCTCTTTAATCTTTAATAGACCCTCACTAATCCCCTAGTTTAACAGGCAGACCCTAAGGGAGCGTTAGCGCTGTCTGTGCTACAATAGTGCAATAGAGAGGCAACACACGCCTTTGATCCGTCCAATGTGATGCTAATTTCAGTCAAATTTCAGCATATGGAAATTTAGACTCCTTTTGTATGCGTAAGACGCCGGGTGGGTGGGTGTGTACGCACGGGGTTTTGTCTCTGGCATTATCTGCCAAATATCACATCTCGCTAACCTGTTAGCCTAGCGCGCTAAAGCTGCAGCCGTTTTAAAGGTTAAGGCCATCAGCAAGGCTTAAACTGTGTGCTTTTCTGACCATGTGCGATGATGATTCATGAGCTAGAAATAGTAAAGACCGCATGCTAATACCGATAAGATGCTAAGTTATGCCCCTGTCTTAGCATGACTAGCGCCAGGGGTGTTTTAGCCCTTTTAATCAGTACTGGGGTCAATAATGTGCCCGTATTTTAAAATGGTGTTGGCTATGAATGGATTTAATCAGCTTTAAAATCAAGCTGCATGATTTTCCAGTACTGGGTTGCAGCTGGAAGGGCATCTGCTGCGTAAAACACATGCTGGAATAGTTGGTGGTTCATTCCGCTGTGGCGACCCATAATAAATAAGAGACTAAGCCGAAGGAAAATGAATGAATTAATATTTCGAAATATTGCAAAAATGTCCGTCTACATATATATGTGCATATATAAATGGACAGTTGTGTCGCTTCACTTCCATTCATAAATACTTTCCTGTGACTTCATAGGATAGTAAATTGTCTATTGAATGTGCACTTCAAAGAACAGTAGTCTACTTCTGCTGAGATTCTGAATAGTATGATTTGGGATGTACTCAGATAATATACCGTTTTTCTTATATTATATGTGCAATTTTACACACATATTTCACAAGACCAGAGTTTGGTGTTCCAAACCAATAGAGACATGCAAATCAAAACATGCAGTATTAACTTTGCCATTATAAAACAAAACGATTCAGAGCGTGAAGTTAGCAAAATCTAGTAGTTAGCAAATCTGCTGCTAATTTGAAGTCTACACAGTTGTTTTAAGGGTATGTTTACATGACAAATAGTGTGTTGACCCGTTTCACTGATACCACTTTATAATAAGGTTGTATTATTAGTTCATTTTAGTTAACACGAAAAAACAACGAATGGCTTAGTCCCTTATTTATCAGTGGTCGCCACAGCGGAATGAACCAGCAACTTATCCAGCATATGTTTTACACAGTGGATACCTTTCCAGCCACAACCCAGTACTGGGAAACACATATACACACTCATTCACACACACACACACACTCATACACTACCAATTTAGTTTACCCAATTCACCTATAGCGCATGTCTTTGGACTGTGGGGGAAACCGGAGCACCCGGAGGAAACCCACGCCAACACGGGGAGAACATGCAAACTCCA
Source organism: Danio jaintianensis (assembly GCA_903798115.1). NCBI lineage: Eukaryota > Metazoa > Chordata > Actinopteri > Cypriniformes > Danionidae > Danio > Danio jaintianensis. The sequence continues at coordinate 3,127,064 of CAIGQV010019532.1, forward strand.
CAAAGAAACGCCAACTGACCCAGCTGGGACTCGAACCAGCAAACTTCTTGCTGTGAGGCGACAGTGCTAACGACCCACCATGCTGCCCAAACAGTAGGTTTATTACAGTATGTAATCATTAATCTATAAACTAATGTAAACAAGCATTCAAATGTTTTTGAGTTTTGCACAAGTGTTGTTATGGAGGCATGTTTTTGGGAATATTGTACATGGGCACAGCAGTATTTCGCTGGGGTTTAGCGATGCCCCTGACTAGCGAGTGGATGGCAGATGGGTGATTTGAGGGGAAGGTGATGAGATTTAGAGGCCTTGTCCGGCCCTTAGACTTGATTAAACTAATCCCGTCTCTATCAAAGCGTCGCGGGGCGAGCGGACCTGCCATTATTCATAGGCCTGGGGTAATTACAGACGGGCGGTCGTTTGGGCCGGTGGGGGACAGACTGATGGGACGCTGGTGCTTTAAGCTCTCATACCTTCAGGCTACCGGAGCCCTTGCTTACACTGTGCAACATTGCAAGAGCGTCTTCCCACAATCCCTTCACCCGGTGGGCAGGTTTGGCTTACAGGACCTGAGTGGGGCCCCTTTATCCTGTTTTCCCCCAATGACAGACCTGCAGGCACCCCGTATTTGGCATTCATTCGAAATAGTCTAAATCTGTTGTAAATATAGTAGTATGTCAATAGCATATGTCATATACTATCTTTCAGAAGTTTAGGGTCAACCATAGGCCTCTCACAATAATCAATATATCAACTTATTATGCAATACTTGGACATGACCTCAATCATTTTTGGTGCTATATATATATATATATATATATATATATACTAGGAATGTAACGGTATATGTATTTGTCCCATTTGTTCCTGCGCTCTCACAACGAAAACACTCAGTCCAGATGTGCCAGTCCAGTTGCTGGAGTTCGGCAGAAAAGACCACAGCAGTGCAACAACTGAGCAGCCGTTCACAAAAACCGCATCTTTGTGTCTGAAAACGCAAGATGCAGCGTTTTGAATTAGTTCCGCCATGTTGCCATTGTCATGCCAACAGATGTGTGGATTGTTTGATGGTTTGCTATTGGTTAATCTCACATAACTGACAGGTTGACCCCGCCCTTATATCAGTAAACACCAATCACAGAAGAGATGTTGTTAAAGAGGGATTTTGTTATTATTTCGCTCTGTGTTGGGGGTAACGCATTATGCAAGTTAAGTAATAATATTACTTTTCTAAGTAACGAGTAAAGTAACGCATTACTTATAAAAAACAAGCAATAATATTTGAGTTACTTTTTTGAAAATGTAACTCGAGTTACTTTTTAGTTGAATTAATTAGCTTTACAAAAATGTATTGCTGAATTAAGATTAAAGTAGTCACAATGAATCACACAGCCAATGAGAGAATGTGTTCATTATTTTGAACGCATCGAAGAAAAGAAAAAGGGGATTGTAGTCTCAATGAGCAGTGATTTTACTTAAGACAAATAGTACGAAAGGAGCAAAACACATTGCTTTAAACTTTCAATAATCTGTATATACGGCATGTAGAGCTCTGGGCACAGAAAGTTCTCAGTGTAACATTATCCAAATTTTTTTTTGTGATGTGAAAAGGTAAATGGAGGTTATATAGTGTGTTGTTAATTGCAGAGCTCCTCTATTAAAAAAAAGAAAGAAAAAAACAAGTTCTAAAAGAGATCAAGCCTCGGCCAGGTGATAAAAAGTAACACAAAAGTATTGTAACACATTACTTAACATAAAATGTAACTAAGTAACGCAACTAGTTACTTTTTTGGGGAGTAACTCAATATTGTAATGCATTACTTTCTAATGTAACTTTCCCCAACACTGATTTCGATAACAATGACACATGAATTAAAACATTTATTTGCAGAAATGAAATATTTGTAACAAATCCTGCAATATTCCACAAAAAAACAAGACTTGTCGATTTTGATTTAACGGTGACTTTAAAGACCAAGAGACGGCTGGTGGACAATGGCATCATGAGAGGAAGATGCCGACAGCATTAAAGGGGGGCAATTTAAACTTCCCTCAATTGTCCATCTGTCATGTTTTTTATAAAAGACTCTCGCCTCACACACACACGACATATTCACTCACGCTTTGTGATGAATTAATCAAGATGAAGAGCCACTTGCCCTCTCCGGCTCATCTGACGCTGCTGTCTGTCACGTCAGAGCAGTTTATCTTGTCTAAAAGAAATCGCAATGCGAGAACATTAGCAAATCTGCAGCTCAATTTTATTAGATAACACATTAAAACAAATATAGTAAAAGTGTCCAGGGCGGAGAAGATTTATGTGATGTGGGAGGATCTGAATTATTTACTGTACCGCAGCCTCTGAGGACCACAAGAGATAATTTATCTGATAAAATAACATGCATATTCATAATCCACAGTGATTTTGTTTTTTGTTAAGGACATACATTTTACCATTACTAAAATACTGTATATACAGTGCTCAGCGTATATAAGTTTACCCCTCACAAATCTCTCTTTTAAATTCATATTTTTAATAGGAAGCTCTACAATATTATATTTGTGCATATACATTAGAATAGTCAGTACTGAAGCCAAATCTGCAGCTTATCTAACAAAATAACTTACGATAACGGTCCAGACACTAGTAGAGTCAAATTTATGTTATAGAAAAATATTAAATACAAATTTTAAAAAAAGAGTAAAAATCAAGCGAAGCAAAAAATGTTAAAATTTAGTTGAAATTTTGTAGGTTGTAATTTTTTTTTTGCAATATTTCGCTTGAATTTAATTGTATTATCTTTCAATTTCTAAATATGTTTGGTGACTAAACTATTATTTTAATAAATATATCTGTGTAATAAATCTGTTTTGTTTAAATGTACCAAATACATTGCTTATATTCACTGAGAAATGGATCAAAATATTCATTTTCAAAATGGGGTGTACTCAATTATGCTGAGCACTGTATATACAGTTGAAGTCAAAATTACGACTTCACTCCTGTGAATTTTTGTTTCTTTTTCAAATATTTCCCAAATTATGTTAAACAGAGGGCAGCGCAGTGGTGCAGTGGGTAGCGCTGTCGCCTCACAGCAAGAAGGTCGCTGGTTCAAGCCTCGGCTGGGTCAGTTGGCGTTTCTGTGTGGAGTTTGCATGTTCTCCCCGTGTTGGCGTGGGTTTCCTCCGGGTGCTCCGGTTTCCCCCACAGTCCAAAGACATGCGGTATAGGTAAATTGGGTACGCTAAATTGTCCGTAGTGTATGTGTGTGAATGGGAGTGTATGGGTGTTTCCCAGTGATGGGTTGCAGCTGGAAAGGCAACCACTGTGTAAAACAAATGCTGGATAAGTTGGCGGTTCATTCCGCTATGGCGACCCCTGATTAATAAAGGAAATAAGCTGAAAAGAAAATGAATGAATGAATATTAAACAGAGTAAGGAATGTTTCACAGTATTTCCTATAATATTTTTTCTTCTGGAGAAAGTCTTATTTGTTTTATTTCGGCTAGAATAAAAGCAGTTTTGAATTTAAAAAAAAACATTTTAAGGTCAATATTATTAGCCCCTTTAATCAATATATTATTTTCGATTGTCTATAACAAACCATCGTTATACAATGACTGCCTAATTACCCAAGTTAAGCCTTTAAATATCACATTAAGCTGAATACTAGTATCCTGAAAAATATCTAGTAAAATATGATGTGCTGTCATCATGGCAAAGATAAAAGAAATCAGTTATTAGAAATGAGTTATTAAAACTATTATGTTTAGAAATGTGTTGAAAAAATATTTTCTATTAAACAGAAATTGGGGAAAAAATATACAGGGGGGCTAATAATTCTGACTTTAACTGTATATATACACACATTAAATAAGTATAAGCAGTTTTTGTGGTTTAAAAAAAATGTAGGCTGAAGCACATATTTCCACTCAGCAGTTCTGAAGGCCAAAGGTTTTTCATGGTGTTCATGTTCACGAGGCTGCAGAGTTGCGTGTGGCTGAAGAGACTCATGGGTTTTGCTCTGGAGGATTCACAGATGACGGGCGAGGAAGTAATTAGATCCTGAGGTGAGAGTGGGCCAGTGTGGGTGTGTGTGTGGATTCACTGCAGGCTGTGTTTGCTGGCTCTTTGAGCTTCACCGGCCTTCGGTCCTGAGGATGTTTTCCAGTCCGACAATCCAATCCCTGGAGAGCCGCAATCCAGTCATTAACAAGTGAAGATCTGAGAGAGCAAGTTCAACAGCGCCACGTCCGGCAGCGCCTCTTCTTCTATCTGTTTTGGACGAAGGGCAATAACAAGTTGCGGTCAAAGGTCCAATTCCTTTGTTTGAGTCGAGGGGAGATGAAACTTTTTTTTTTGGAAAGCAGCTTTTTTCATTCATCTCAATGAAGGCCCTGAGCTACAAAACAAGCTGTCGTGAAAGGCTGTGGTGGGTTGTAAAAGCTTCACAAACTTGCATCTCCCAAGGGATGTTTGTACAGAAATGAAAATCAATGAGAAATGTCAGGGGAAAAAGAAATATGTACCTGAGTTTTGACTGTCGACAAACTTAGTTTTGGCAGCATTAAACACAGTTTTGATAACTTTATATGTTTTAGTTTGGTTTTAGGATGCTGGGATGCATTAAGTTATATGGCCCAAAGCACTGTTTACTGTATAAAAGAACAAACAAACTGTTTTAATTTCATATTTTTATGTTTGTATATATATATATATATATACACACATATATAAATATATATATACACATACACACACACACACACACACACACATTACCTGACAAAAGTCTTGTCGTCGGAACAGCAAATAATAACTTGATTTCTAGTTGATAATTTGGTATCAGAAGTGGCTTGTTTGAAAGGCAAAGGCCTCTAGATGACGCTTATTTTACCACAATAAAATATGATCATGCCTTGATCTTTAGTTATTTAATGAGGACAGTAAGGTCTGACTTTGATGAGACAAAAGTCTTGTCACTTAACAGGAATAATGTCCAGTATAGAATATAAAGTCATGGTGCAGTGGAAAAAGAATGAATATTGTGTCTGACTCCCATGAGCTTGGAGGACTGCATCCATACATCTCTGCAATGACTCAAATCACTGATTAATAAAGTCATCTGGAATGGCAAAGAAAGCGTTCTTGCAGGACTCCCAGAGTTCATCAAGATTCTTTAGATGTTCAATGCCTCCTCCTCCATCTTACCCCAGACATGCTCAATAATGTTCATGTCTGGTGACTGGGCTGGCCAATCCTGGAGCACCTTGACCTTCTTTGCTTTCAGGAACTTTGATGTGGAGGCTGAAGTATGAGAAGGAGCGCTATCCTGCTGAAGAATTTGCCCTCTCCTGTGGTTTGTAATGTAATGTCAATCTAATGTAAATGTCTTGATACCTCAGGCTGTTGATGTTGCCATCCACTCTGCAGATCTCTCGCACGCCCCCATACTGAATGTAACCCCAAACCATGATTTTTCCTGATTTATTTATTTTTTTTTAATGATGATTTGTTAATAAAAATTATTTATTTCAATTATCATACAGGGCGACGCGGTGGCGCAGTGGGTAGCACGTTCGCCTCACAGCAAGAAGGTCGCTGGTTCGAGCCTCGGCTGGGTCAGTTGGCATTTCTGTGTGGAGTTTGCATGTTCTCCCCGTGTTCGCGTGGGTTTCCTCCGGGTGCTCCGGTTTCCCCCACAAGTCCAAAGACATGCGGTATAGGTGAATTGGGTAAGCTAGAATTGTCCGTAGTGTGTGTGAATGAGTGTGTATGAATGTTTCCCAGTGATGGGTTGCAGCTGGAAGGGCATCCGCTGCGTAAAACATATGCTGGATAAGTTGGCGGTTCATCCCGCTGTGGCGACCCCATATTAATAAAGGGACTAAGCCGAAAAGAAAATGAATGAATGAATTATCATAGAAATATTGAAATCTAATAAAAATTAGCACATATATTATATCAAGTTAAAGTTATTAGTAACTAATAAAGTTATGGTAACTAATAATCTTACATTTTTTGATTCTAATTATAATGTAATATTGTGAAACAAACAATAATTATTATTGTGAAAAGTGCTATACAAATAAACTTTAATTAAATAATACAATATATTATATAAATATGTACGTGTGTGTTATTAATATTCTAGTATTTTAATAGCAGAATTAAAAAAGTTTATTTTACACAGTTATTTGTTTGTCATTTTTGAATTTGACATTTTCCTTCATTATTGTTTATGTTTTATTTCTCCTGCATTTCAATCAATGAATATGATTAATTGTTTTGACTGAAGAAACGTACGTTGATATTTGCATAGCACCGAAAGACAAGACATAAATAACAGAATTGGAAAACGACGCGAGCCAGACTCAAACTCACTTTTCCCACATTAGCACCACACCTTCATATTTACACATAAACCCAAAACAGCATCAAGAAGAAATCTGTGATAACCCTACGCGGTCCGTTTGCTCTCTGCTGTGCTCCAGAGCACTTATAAAAAAACAGAATCTCTCCAGCGTCTCCATTTATTTTTACAGGTCTCCGTGGCCTCGTTCAGAGCAAACGGCTGTGGACTCAGCATCTCTTCCAGCTCGGTCAAAGCAGCGCAACATCTCCCTCCATTAAGATGACTTAAGTGATTTTCTCTTTGCGCGCGGCTTAAGTAAATCAAACACGTCTCTCAAGCCCCGTTATTAAAAACAGTGTCCTTTCGTTCTCTATCAAAGCGCAGTAATCCTGATTTACACAGTGGGCAAAGAAAAAAGAGAAGCTTCCCAAGGAGATCGAGTAATTAAATTGGTACTTTTTACAAGTCGTACTCAATAAATCTGAATAAATTAACAAGGCATTACTAAGACTGCTACATTAAATTTGCATAGTGTATTTAATGAATATGCAAGCGCCAGTGAAAAGGTCCGCGACTGTGAACCCCCCGAATTAGCATAACTACTTCCAGCATGTTTCTTAAATAATGCTCTCATTTGCACATCACTGAGTTGGCTAATTCTAACTTCAGTCAGGCTGGCCTCGTAATTAAGACTCGCGCTTTAATTTTTAATGAAGTTTGGGTTACATCAATCCTGACAGTAATGAGGGGGACGTGGAAACAAAAAGGCCTCTAATAATTAAATTCGCAAAAGCAGTTCTAGGGATAATAATTCCTGAGGAGGAATTACATGACTAATTATTAATTAAATATTCATACTGTTGCATGGGCCGCTTTGCATGTAACCGCTAGTCTTGTCGAGACGTAAATCGTTGTCTCGATCTGCTCTGAGGTCCCGGATGCTTTTTAGTGTGCGATTAATCATGCTGACACCTCCGATGAAATGCCTTTTTATTGGCCTCGTTTATTGAGCCGTTTTACCTGAGTTGGTTTAGCTCCTGTTGAGATTCATTACCGAGCTTTGAGTACATAAACAAACCGCCGTCGGATGATGGAGACGTTAGCATTAGCAGGGAATCCTACTTTTTAGTGTACGAACCTAATGTACAAACATGCTGTTTTTAACATTAGCATTAGCCTTTAGCCTCAGTCGAAATATCAAAAATGCCTTTTTTAGGGATAGGGTTTGGGGGTTACACTTTACAATAATCTTCCATTAGTAAATGTTAAATGTATTTACTAATATGAACTATAAATTAGCATTAGCAGGCAATCTAACTTTTAAGTGTACAAACCTTATGTACAAACATACTCTGTTTAGCGTTAGCATTAGCCTTTAGCCCCAGTCGAAATATCAAAAATGCCTTACTTAGGGATAGGGTTTGGGGGTTACACTTCACAATAACCTTACATTAGTAAATGTTAAATGTATTTACTAATATGAACTATAAATTAGCATTAGCAGGCAATCTAACTTTTAAGTGTACTAACATAATGTACAAACATGCTGTTTTTAACGTTAGCATTAGCCTTTAGCCTCGGTCGAAATATCCAAATACCTTATTTATAGTGATAGGGTTTTGGGGGTTACACTTCACAATAATTTGTAAATTATTAATAATCATTAGTAAATGTTATTAAATGTATTTACTGTTTACTAATATGAACTATATATAAACCATACTTGTACATTATTTATTAATCAAAATTCATCCTTTACTAATGCAGTATTAAAATCCAAAATTGTGCTTGTTAACATTTCTTAAAGGCACACTCCACTTTTTTTTGAAAATTCACACATTTTACCAGTTTTGAATCCACTCAGCTGATCTCTAGGTCTGGCGGGAGCACTTTTAGCTTAGCTTAGCATAGATCATTGAATCGAATTAGACCATTAGCATCTTGTTCAAAAAAATTTTTTAAGTACAAATCAAATACATTGTGTACTAAAATGAAACGTTTTTCTAGGCTGATATGGCTAGGAACTATACTTTCATTCTGGTGTAATAATCAAGGAACTGTGCTGCCGTACTATGGCTGCAGCAGCGCAATTATATTATGGTACAACTTTCCATTTTCTGTCAGTTTTAGTGCACAGTGTAACTACAGAAGGGTCAAGCTTCAAAAACAACTGATCAATTAAAAAAAGATTGAAAAAAAAAGTGGAGTGTTCCTTTAATCCATTGTGAGTTGGCAAGGACTAACATTAATTAGCATTAACAAAAGCTGGGTTCCATCCTGATGTGACTGTAGTATTGGTAACCTAGCAACCAACAGTAAACAAGGCAAGCATAATGGAGACAGCTGACGAGGATTTAAATAGATGATTCCAACCCTACGAGGACTTAAAGAGATGACTCCAACCCTACGAGGAC
>CAIGQV010019532.1:3136212-3153029 GCA_903798115.1 Danio jaintianensis
AGGACTTAAAGAGATGACTCCAACCCTAGAGGACTTAAAGAGATGACCCCAACCCTACAAGAACTTAGAGATGACTCCAACCCTAGGGGACTTAAAGAGATGACGCCAACCTTACGAGGACTTAAAAGAGATGACTCCAACCCTAGAGGTCTTAAAGAGATGACTCCAGCCCTACGAGGACTTAAAGAGATGATGCCAACCCTATGAGGACTTAACCCTACGAGGATTTAATGAGGTGATGCCAACCCTACGAGGACTGCATGATGTTATGCCAACCCTATGAGGACTTAAAGAGTTGATGCTAACCCTATGAGGACTTCAGGGACAACACAAACACTTAAGCAATACTCAAAAACACTTCACTGAACATGTATTATACACATAGACATCACCTTTATAAAAAGGACACTATATATTGTATAACTGCAGGTTATCTATGTACATATATAATGTCCACCACTTATAAATTTCTATTTAAAAAAAAAACCTGACACTTATGATGTTTCGTGGTCCAGTTTCACAAATATCAATATAAAGATGTTATAGGAAGGTCAGAATGGTGTGCTATTTGGCACATTCACTATTGTCTGGGATAATTCACCCAAAAAGTATTTCTTTTTCAAGTTCAAAACACAAGATATTATGAAGAATGCTGGAAATTATTCTAAAATACTCACATTTTCCTACTATGGATGTCAGAGGCCTCTGGTTTCCAACATTCTTCAAAATATCTTCTTTTGTGTTTAACAGAAAAAAGAAACACAAAGATTTATAACCTCTTAAGGGTGAGTAAATAGTGAATAAATTGTCGTTTTTTTGGGGGGGGGGAAACTATCCCTTTAACAGTTTGTTGTTTTTGACCTTTTCCAGTGGGTTATTATCCGCCGCTCTTGATTTCTCTCCGTGGTCTGAAACGGTCCGTTTTAGCATCATTAAGGCGTTCGCAGCGCCACAGTCTTTGGTCCCAGTTGAGGTTTAAAGGCAGATTCAAATCTGCCCATTTAAAAGGCAGCGTGGCTAATTAAGCTTGGCTAATCAGCTGCTCCATGTCAGTTGCGCTTTTACTGCCTGTCTCAGCAGATATCAGTGCGTTGTAATAGCGCTAGGCTAATTGCTACAGAGAGGATGACTGATACCTGCTGAAAAAAAGCCCTGTGTTTGTTGACCACAAGAGGAAAAGCAGCATTTAGCGTTAGAATACTGACAAAACTATAACCGTGGTTTAATTTTTTTGTTGTTGAAACCTTATAACTACAAAAATAAATGATATATTTATTCACTTAACTGTGATGTTTAACCATGACTACAGTATATGTAGGTAAAACCTACAAAGCATTATGTGTAGTTAGTGTAGTTATTTATTTATTTACACGTTTACCCATTTTAATCATTTTTACTATTCATTTGAATTATTTGTTTGATTTAATTAATGTTTAAACATATTTAAATCATTGTTTATATATATATATATATATATAAACAATGATTTAAATATGTTTAAAAATTAATTAAATCATTAATTTAATTAAACATTATTTAAATAAAAAATATATATATATGGGGCGTCACGGTGGCGCAGTAGGTAGCACAATCGCCTCACAGCAAGAAGGTCACTGGTTCAAGCATCGGCTGGGTCAGTTGGCATTTCTGTGTGGAGTTTGCATGTTCTCCCCGTGTTGGCGTGGGTTTCCTCCGGGTGCTCCGGTTTCCCCCACAAGTCCAAAGACATGCGGTATAGGTGAATTGGGTAGGCTAAATTGTCCGTAGTGTATGTGTGTGAATGAGTGTGTATGAATGTTTCCCAGTGATGGGTTGCAGCTGGAAGGGCATCCGCTGCGTAAAACATATGCTGGATAAGTTGGCGGTTCATTCCGCTGTGGCGACCCCTGATTAATAAAGGGACTAAGCCGAAAAGAAAATGAATGAATGAATATATATTTATTTTTTTATAATCTTGTTTTTATGTGATCTTTGATCATTACTTAAAAAAATTAATATAAAATAGAATTTTAATATTTTATTTTAGTTATTTAGCTAAATAAAATATAGATTATTTGTTTAAATATCTTTCTGTACTAAATGTTGAACAAATTATTTAAATGTCTTTATTTAAAAGTACAATTTTGTAGTTGCATGTTACATTTATTATAATTCTAAGATTATGTCAGATTATTTTATTTCCGATTTTTTATTTGTTTGCTTATTTATACAAATGTATTTTTATTTATTCATCTTAATAATAATATATTCTTTTAATAAATGCTGGATCGCTTGTGTTTCATTTAATCACATTTTTAATTATGTGTTTGACTCTTTAATGTGTGAGTATTTATTCGTCTCAGTAAAACATTAAATAAAATTATGAATTCTTATATTTTTTATTTTAAAAAAATTTACATTTTATTTGATCATATTTTCTTTTGTTTATGTTATTATTATCCTAAATGTATTCCACTGCACAAAATGTACATTTATAGTGAATTAAAGCATTAAATAGTATTAAATTATTCAAATGTTCTTCACACTAAGAAAAAAAGAAGGTTATTTTAAGAATTATAGACTGAAATGATGGATTTTTAAGAGAGCTTTGGGCCCCAAACCCCAGTCTTAAAACTCCTGGCCTGTCTTAACTAATATGTTTGCAGTGAAACCATAATAAACACAAATAATCATGCTACATCCTACTGTTCTTAAAAAAAACAACTACTGTTTAATATTTAAAGAAGTGTAGAATATGGGACAGCAGTTTGTTACCATGCCCTCAATATTAGCATTTACAGTGAAGAGCATTTCAGATTTCCTAAAAGAGCGCGTGGGATCACTTTATGGTGTCGTGACATCAGGAGTCCCCTCTATATTAATTCATACTATTTCATCCATTTAAGTGAATATATGGAGTCCATTACTATAAAACCGGTGTCAGAGTTCATCTAAAAGCCGTAACTTGTGGCTCGCCCAGCTGTCGGAGACCTGTGGGTCACATTGAGCTCAGAAACTATCGTTCAGACCAGATTAAACAGATCCAGATGAACATCTTCTGGCTTTAGTTTAAACGAGAGACCATGCTTATGAAGAGCCATGCGTTTCAGCTTCATTTCAGCTGTAATAGATCAGTCAGCGGTATATAATGTGAAGCTGAATCAACATTTATCTGTGCTCATGCTTGGACTGAGCCGTGAATCTGCCACTAATGGTTAAAGCCAGTAGCCACTGGAGCTTATAGTGATTATTCCAGCAAATGTTCATTGAAAATATGTTTGACTGCAGTTTCTAGGTAAAATGACCACTAGGGGGCAGTATGATGTCAGAAACTTGTGGTCCTTTTTACACTAATTATGTTTACAGGGACATATTATCGACAAATAAAGGACTATTTACTACAATAAACAAAAATAAATACCACAAAACAACTTAACGATGTTTATGATTTGTAAACGCATATGTTTGCCTCATCAATCTATCTCTATATGGACAACCTTCTGGCGTGGTCACTTTGCCCAATTTGTACATTGCTGTACTTGTGATGCTGAGTGATTAGAAAAGATTAAAACACGATTTAAAATCAAGGTAAAACTATGTGGTCACAGTGCACTTTTCTCTTACGTTTGCTTGTGTAAACACTATTGGCTGGGTTTAGATCTGTGATTCGCTAGCTGATCTGTATGACAAGCTCCGCCCTCTCGCAGACGTGTACAAGGACGTGTATCTGAAACGTACAACCAAACATAGCCTAAGTAACATATTCCAGATTCGCAAAAATGTAGACAGCGCCCTCTAGTGGATTTGACATCAGAAACGTTTAACGAAATGTACTCGGATGAACGTATTTTATGGTTCACAAAAATGTAGACTGAGGCACGTATTTCCAATGAGCCTAATGGTGCGTTCACACCAGACGCGGATGAAGCATTAAGCGCATGTGACTTACATGTTAAGTCTATGCAAAGATACAATTAAACATCCTGTGGCGCTATCCGCTTGTTAAGTGTGACGTCACACGAAGTGGCTTCTGGGTCCAAGCGCTCTATCAAACTGTATGGGGAGGCTCATCAAATGGTGATAATAAACGTTTACAAAGCGATGTAATACTTTCGAAAATCGCAATCGCAATATATATCCATGCCTAATATCTGATGGACAGAAAGTGATTAATTTTGTATAAATTGTTAATATATTGGCAATTCCAGTAAGTCCAGAGACTGTAGTGTACACCATGATTTTATATAAAATTCACTTTAATGTGTGATAGGACTAAAAAGGGGTCATAAACTAACATTTTCTCTATTCAAATGAGTAGCGGCTTGGACCCAGAAACAGTATTCCATACGTCACCGATACGTCACGACTTAACAAGTGGATTCGCGCAAATGACGCGATTCGAGCGAATGACACTGCAATGACATTTGCTCAAGTTGAAAAATCTGAACTTTGGGGGACATTTGCTCCACGTTAACCAATCAGGAGTGTGAATATCATGTGCGAATGTAGCACGTAAACTCAAAATTACGTGCGAATAGTTTAGTGCAAACTATTCACGCAAGGCTGCATTTGGTGTGAACACCATTGGGAAAGTTCTTACTGTAGTAAGGGAGATCTGCTTCATTCTTGTCTGTCACTGTGCTGTTTATCTACATGAGACGCAGCAGGAGAAGGCATCAGAGTGATCTCTATGGCTCTGACACGCCTGTGGGAACGGTGGGCGGGAAGAACTAGCTCATTTGCATTAAAGGAACAGGCAACAAAAGATAAGTGCCCTTTAAGTAAATAATTTAGCTTCTTCAGCGCAAAGAGAAGTATGTAGTCTGCCATTGTTGTTGTCGCTATTATGTGATGTAGCAGTGTCAGATTAGGATATGGACTGATAACATCATCATTTCATTAAATATACAGATAGGTTGTTCACACAAAAATGCCAGTTCGTAGTTTTCAGATTTATCCACTCTGGGAGCTGGTTTGAAAAAGGAAAATCAGCATCGGGAAATGTCTACAAGCTGAGACTCAAACTTGAGATGCCAGAAGCACAATATGGCGCTACACATACACTTTGGAAAGAAACATTAAACACCTGAGCAAATACATTCCAGTAGTCCAGCATTGTTCTAGTTGCTAACGCTCATGGATGCCTACAAACATGTAACATGAATAGTATTTTCTAGCACACACTTTAATAACCAAATCTCGTTTTCCAACAGTCCACTTTGTTTATATTAATTGATTATTTTGTAGATAAAATCAAATATCTCAAATATAAAAAGAAATAAAATCTTGATTTTTTATTTTATTTAAAATTTTATGTATAAAATATACATCGCCATCCTGCTCTGACCAAAGTGACTTTTATGTTTTTTAACCATGTGTGTATTTGACAGTTAAGAGAACCTTAAAGGCTAAAGGGAATTAATACTCACAGACAACGACTCGCAGTCTGACAGCTGGTTTTCTCTGTCTCTGGATGTGTAATATATCACAAGTAAAGCTGACAAGGCTTTAAAATACATGCAGGTAATAAACTTTCATGATGATGAACTTAAGCATGATAGAAATTATAAAATCAAACAGATACTTTGTCTTCAGTAGTCCAGTGGAAAGGTGGCGGGAAGCCGTAGCTCATTTGCATTTAAAGAGACATACACAAAAGTGCGTTTTTGCTACCACTCAAAATGGGGAAATTACAGCATGGAAAATAAATGATCTGTGGTATTTTGAGCTGAAACTTCAGAGACACATTCTGGGGATATCAGTTCCCACAACATAAGACAATTATAAAATACTAATGACTTCAACTTTTTAAGTCATCGTTTTGAGTTTTTGATTTCAATGTTTTGTCATAATTAATATTTTTGAAGTAATGGTTTTGACTAACGTCACAAACTGTGCATGTTGAAAATGATACCTTGGTAGCATAAACCAGTGTTTCCCAACCCTGTTCCTGAACGCACACAAACAGTACAAATTTTCAACCTCTTCCTAATCAAACACACCTGCAGCAACTCAGCAGAACATTAGAAGAGACTCTGAAACCTGGAGTTAATGGCTCAGATGAGGGAGACATCCAAAATATGTACTGTTGGTGTGTCTCCAGGAACAGGGTTGGGAAACACTGGCGTAAATTACTAAAATATAATTTAGTGAAAACGGTGACAATGTCCATGTGTAGGCTAGTATGTGTTGTCATCATTTGTGAGTACTTGAAAACAACAATGTTGGACTACATAAGCGTAAAATATGTGCACTAAAGTTTTGTGTATTTTTACAAAGTGACATCGCCACCTACTGGCTTGGCATGATAATACAGCAATTTTTATCTTTTTTGAGTGATCTGAATAGGAATTGGGCGGCGTGATGACTCAGTGGTTAGCACTGTCGCCTCACAGCAAGAAGGTCGCTGGTTCGAGTCCCGGCTGGGTCAGTTGGCATTTCTGTGTGGAGTTTGCATGTTCTCCCCGTGTTGGCGTGAGTTTCCTCCGGGTGCTCTGGTTTCCCCCACAGTCCAAACACATGCGCTATAGGTGAATTGGGTAAACAAAATTGTCCGTAGTGTATGTGTGTGTGAATGAGTGTGTATGGGTGTTTCCCAGTACTGAGTTGCAGCTGGAAGGGCATCCGCTGCGTAAAACATATGCTGGAATAGTGGTTCACTCCTGTAATTCCATAGGTGGTTCATTCCACTGTGGTGACCCCTGATAAATAAGGGACTAAGCTGAAAGAAAATGAATGAATGAATGGGGATTGATTTGACAATGTTGTCATCATCTATACACAACTTTTTAAGATCACACATTTTTTAAAAGTGCCCAGTGTTGTTTTAGATCCAGCTGGTTTTCCTCATATGGATGAAAACTGTTAAAATCATCAAACTATCATCTTGTATGCTCCATTATCATCAACGACGCTGTTCTCTGACCGCCAAACCAACTTTGCCACCACTCTAAAAAGCTACATCTTTTGTTCTCCTGTTGCTACGGAAACAGATTTGCGAAAGTCAATTATTTGGGCTTGTAATAGGTTTTCACCCAGACCGGGAATTGGACATTTCCCTAACAATATGAGTTTGGGCTCTTAAAGCGACAGCGGAGCAGAAGTCATACGCAGACATGGCTGATTTCCACCATCAGTGGCACTTGACATTTGTCAGATCTGCGCTCTGTGGTTTTTCCCTCATAACCCCAGTAGTGCCACACGCTCCCCCGACGCTCGCCTTCACAGCAAATGTGATTAGTTTCTCCATTTCTTTTGCATAACAAGTTCATGTTCAAAATTAGAGCGTGATTAGGAGGCAATCAGAGCCGGATCACGATCTGAACAGGTAACTGTGAAATTAGATACGTTCAGAAGCTAAACGCATTCACGAAGTTTGGTTGAATACCAGTTTCGGAGCTTTAGCAATAGCTGCTCTTATCATAGAGTAAGAAAAAGTTATTACATTTCAGTTTAGCAGCGCGATTCTGCTCTGAATATGAACTGAATGAGGTGAAAATACACTTTCCTTCCAAACTATATTCCTTCTTTTCTCTCTCTGTTTGTGTGTGTGTGTGATGCAGTTTTAGTTGGATATAGCATGGCAAATTGTGGTGGTTAATTCCTGATCTCTAAACGGGGCCTGGTTTGCACTCTCCATTTGATTGCATGCGATGTAATTAGACGAACAGGCCGTACGTCATGATTATATTTAACGGAGAGTAAATCCGCTGAACCATAATCTGTGATTGTACTGCACATAAACCGTAAATCGAGGAGGTGTTGACCTTTAGAATTGTCTGTTGTTTTGCGTCTGTGTCATTTTTATGACTTTATACCTGACACTTTAAAATTGAAATTGAAAAGTGCTGGCTAAATCTAAACGTAAGTTCAGTAAGATCGTTATCCACGTCGGTGCTAATGAAGTTCGGCTATGTCAGTCGGAGATCACTAAAAGTAATGTTAAAGAGGTGTGTGATTTTGCAAAGACGATGTCAGACACTGGAATACGTCTGTTATGACGAGTTCCACAGCCGACTCTCATCACTCAATGGCTGGATGTCAAAGTGGTGCCCACTGAATAACAACGTTTTTGGGGTAGACCTGACCTGTTGAAGAGAGATGGTCTTCATCCCACCCGAGCTGGGGCCGCTCTCCTCTCTAGTAATCTGGCATATAGTCTTAGTGTTGGCACTTGACTAACTCGGGCCCAGGTCAGGGAGCAGACAGATTGGCTTAACCAACCGTCTGCTAGCCTCCACAGTTTACCTAACTCAGATAATCTGCAGCACATAGAGCCACCTAGATATAAGAACATAGAGACTGTGTCTGTTCCCCGAACCTCTAAATATAAAAACTCCCAAACCCATTCAAAGGTAACAATCTAATTGATGTTCATCAAATAAAAAATAAAGCTAATCAAAAGATAAAACTCGGATTATTGAACATTAGATCACTCTCCTCTAAAACTCTTTTTGTTAATGATTTAATAACTGATCTAAAGCTAGATGCACTTTGTCTAACAGATACCTGGCTAAAACCAGATGATTGCATGACCCTAAACGAGTCTTCACCTGAAGGATATCATTATAAACATGAGCCGCGTCTTAAAGGCAATGGTGGAGGCGTTGGCATTATATACAGTAATATTTTTACCACCTGCAGCTTCTCCACGATGGACGTCCAACGTTCTCCAGCCTCTTATGAATTGAATTGAATTGACACGAGACATTAAAAACACTCTCTGTAGAAAAACAGCACTGCTAATATTAAGCATATACTGTTCGGGTTTGGTTATGTTAATCGTTTAACTATGAGGGGAAACTATACTGGAGCTCATTTGTGTGTTTTATAGCAGCACTTCTCAACTGGTTTTGTTTCACGACCCATGAGGCCCAATATTAATATTGAACATTTCTGCATTTTAATAATGTTTTATTTATTGGCACGAACTCATGGATTTGAGTCCGCCAATAAGTTTACAAGCATTAACATTTTTTATTATGCAAATTGAATACTAAATATTATTATAGATGTTTTTATATTAGACACAAATTTTTACAAATATATTATTTATAATAGTTAAAATTGGGGCGACACGGTGGCTCAGTGGTTAGCACTGTCGCCTCACAGCAAGAAGGTTGCTGGTTCGAGTCCCGGCTGGGCCAGTTGGCATTTCTGTGTGGAGTTTGCATGTTCTCACTGTGTTGGCGTGGGTTTCCTCCGGGTGCTGAGAGAGCCAAGGCTCCAACCAGCGACCTTCTTTATGATACTATTAAAGTTATAATATTTTAGTGTTCTATAATTATTTAACAATTAAATATAATACTAATTAATTGTATAATATTTATAACACAGAACATCAATAATAAAATACTTATAATAACGACTAAGCTATTTAGTTCATGTATATTTAAGTATAGGGCGGCACGGTGGCTCAGTGGTTAGCAAACTGTACAGGGAGGCGCAACAAATGGTAATAATAAACGTTTACAAAGCGATGTATTACTTTCGAAAATCACGATCGCAATATCCATGCCTAATGTCAGACGGCCAGAAAGTGATTGATTTTTTATAAATTGTTAAAATATTGGCGTCTGTGATGCAGCAAGTCTAGAGACTGTTGTGTACACCGTGATTTTATATAAAATTCACTTTCACCAGCATGGACCACGCCACACTTTGAGCTAGACTTTATTGTAGGGATGTGGGGATGAAGGGGATGGTAAGAGAACAGTGGGATGAAGGGGAAGGGAAGTAAGAGGATAAACAGTGAACAGGTAGGTAGGTTGATCGGGCGTCCTACGATGATGCCCAGAGACTCAGAGTGGGGGTACCATCTCTGTAATATTTTGGTAGAGTGATTGGACCCCCTGACTCAACCTAGGAGTGAAGAGAGGGTTATAGGATTGTGAATGGGAAGCGAGGAAATAGAGGGAGGGAGTGAGGGTGGGTTCGAGAGAACGAGAAGAACAGTGCTAGAGGGCTGGTCTGCCTTAAATAAGTTTTAGAGAGTAGGTGATTGGTTAAGGAGACAAAGTGAGGCGTGGTTCCGCTGCCGAACCTTTGTTAACTCGTTAACTCCATTTAATGTGTGATAGGACTAAAAAGTGGTCATAAACGAATATTTTCTCAATTCAAATGTGTAGCGTCTTGGACCCGGACAGTATTTAATACGTCACGACTTAACAATCGGATGACGTATAAATCCCAATTTCCAAAAATGGACCATTCTGACTGGTTTTGCGGTCCAGGGTCACATTCGATTCACACTGTGAGTGAATCACCTCTGTTTAAGCCGTGTGAATTAACGGCACATTGTGTTTTGGTCCCGGTGGAGGTTTTTCTGCAGGGCCATCCACCTTCCCCATGCATTATTTATCACACATGAGCTCTGACGTCTTCATCCCGCCTCTCTCAGGCCTACATCCATTAACATGCATTTCTGACCAGTCCAAAAATCGACTGCTTTTATCCATTTTTTATTTAATATCATCCCGTTCCCCCCCGTAATCCCAGCACTCTCGATTATCACTCCAATAATTGATGGAGAGCTCTTGATCAACAGTTTTCTTGGAGAAACAATGTCTCCGAACATTATATATGCATTAGATGACTTTTCTGGCGCCAGTCAAGGGGCTCCTTCATATCGTTAGGCGAGATTAAACATGGTACATGCGCTCGCCATTAGCATTCTTTAGCAGGAAGCCAAATATTCCAGTAGCGCCGCTAGCCTGCCCTTTGATTAGCCATGGATTAATAGTAGCATCCCGGCTTCCTCGCAATCCCACACTGTTTTTCGGCGCAGGTTAGCACATCTTATTATTAAACAAATGAATTAGTGCCTGGAAACGTGTCATGGATATTACCTTGCAGCAGGAGGCTGGTCAACTCCCGAGATCCGCCATGCTCAGTTGACTGTTCGCCTGGCCCTATTAACAGCGCCATGATTTACTGGGGGCCGCTTGTTTGTGCTCCACCACGGAGACGCTGTTAATTCGGCCCGGTGTAAATCAGGCCCAATTAAAGTATTTGGATGTCTGTGACAGGCTCTAACTGCTTAAAATGATACTCTGCCATAAACAAAGACGCGGGGTGGGCAGGGACGGCAGAGGGTGGTCTAACATGAGTTAGCGAGCTGAGCCACGCCGTATCTTAAATATATTAAAGCCTATTGTGTGTTAAGTGGCTAACCTCATTAGCATGATGCTAATGAAAGCGAGAGAGAGAGAGGGAGATGCTGCGGTGAGGTAATTTACACTTGATATTTTCGGAGGCACAATAGGTGTTTACGTGCACTGTTTTTCATCATTCGGAATCAATACAAAGTGAATTTAGATTTCCAAACTTCAAATCTAATTCATATATTCATTTGCATGTGGATTACTACTCAAAAACTTTAGCACGTAAGAGAAAACGGCATCAAACTGAAGAAATCCAATTCAAAAGTTGTTTACATTAACCCTAAATCTAATAATTCATTCATTAATTTTCCTTCGGCTTAGTCCCTTATTTATCAGGGGTCGCCATAGCGGAATGAACCACCAACTATTCTGGCATATGTTTTTACGCAGCGGATGCCCTTCCAGCCGCAACCCAGTACTGGGAAACTCACATTCACACACACACACTCATACAATATGACCAATTTTGTTTATCCAATTCACCTATAGCGCATGTGTTTGGACTGTGGGGGAAACTAGAAACCACACAGATATGCCAACTGACCCAGCCGGGACTCGAACCAGCGACCTTCTTGCTATGAGGCGACAGTGCCAACCACTGAGCCACCGTGCCGCCAAAATGTAATGATTGATTTTCATATTTATGTATGCATTACACAAGAGTAAATCGAAATAAAGCTGATTTCAGATTCTGAATCCAAACAAAACTGTAGCCCATGAAAACCCACAACTGCTGTTTTTTTTATTTAAAAATATAATAAATCCATTTTCTGATTCTTCAATTCTGTTTCTATTAACCTTAAACATTAAAATCTGATTTACGTTTATTTACATGTGCATTACAGATATTCTGGACAAATCTTTAGTGCATGAAAACCATTGAGCGCTCTTGCTATAATGTCACTGAAACTACATGCACTATTTTTCATCGGTGGGAATGAATTCAGCTCAATTTTTCAATTCTTTTACAATCCGATTCACATATTTGTTGTGTCCATTACATGTAATCCAAACAGAAAAACAACGTGTGCACATGAGAAGTCTAAATAATGTTAAAATGTCACTACATGCAGTTTCTATTTCATGAATCGGAATTCAGATTCTGACATTTCTGTTTACATTTACATATTAAATCCTGTTCACATACTTGCTTACATACACATTTCATGTATCCAAACTGAACGAACTCAATTCAGATTCTGAAAAATCAGTTTACATCACTAAACTACATACCCCATTTTTTCCTACGACTGGAATAAATCCAGTCCTGTGTATATAAACCCTAAAACTTGCAATAAGAATCGTGTACATGAATCATGTGCAACTTTAGAGGATATCGACTAAAGAAAGTAGTTCTGTCTAACATTTTGTTTTTGTTAGTGGACATGAATCTACTCCGGTTTAAGATTTTGAAAGTCCTGTCCTGTTTACATTTATTCTAAATGGTACAATCCGATTCACATATTTCTCCAGCAAGAAAACCTACAGGCACTAAATTGAATTTCAGATTCGTAAAGTTCTGCAATTTGGCTATTTTTTATAACTGTCAAACAAATCAATCAATCAATATACACCATCGATTAATAAAGACCATTTATTAATCAAGGTGCATTTTTAACAAGGAATTTATTGGTAATTTTCTGCAATATAGTACAATATCTTTTTTCTGACCGATTTTTATGGAGTGCGTGTGCATTGCAAGCATAATGAAACATTGAACACATGAAAACTGGAGAAACTGGTGTCACCAAAACTAAGATATAGTTCTTCTTTGATATTAGCATTAAAACTGAAGTGGACTTCCTTATTCTCTTATAATTAAAGTGATCAAAAACCTTCTACTTATCCCTATAGTTACATAACCAATTCAATCAATTAAAAGCTTCAGCTTCAGGTTTACACCACCTTTTCCAATCAAAATTTATTTAGGATTTTACTCAATCTGACTGTTGAGTTCATCAGTGTGTTTGGTTTACAAAAAAAAAAGTTAAGTCCCATTGAGCCCATCAATCCAATAAACAGATTATTTGGGTCTCACTTCATCTACACACTACACAATCTATTCACTCTAGTCCCCTGTTGACTACCGGACCCCATTTGTGTCTTATAAAAGTAAATATAATTAAAAACATATTATGTAAAATAATATGTCTTAAAAATATATGAATTTGTTTTCCTATTTTATCATATTTAATTAAAAATATAAAAAAAACATAAGTTGAGCTGAAACTGGCTCAATATTTCACTACAAAAACAAAATCTGATCAGTTCGTCAGTTCAATCCAATAAACAGATTATTTGGGTGCATGTAAACGTGTCACTCCGATCATCTACACACTACACAATCCATTCACTCCAGTCCCCTGTTGACTACAGGACCCATTTGTGTCTTATAAAAGTAAATATAATAACAAAATATATCAAAATATGTGACTTTTTTCTATTATCTCATGTTAAACCACTATAGAGACAAACAGAATTAAAAATACATCAAAATATGGGAATTTTTGCTATTGTCTCATATTTAACCAATCTAAAGACTATAGACACAATCAACAAAGTCAGCGGTAGATTCCAGAAAAAGTGTCTAGGGTTTTTTTTGTTATTCAAACTATACCCTAGAGGTGATATGCATTGTAAAACCATAAGTTGAGCTGCAACTGGCTCAATATTTCACTACAAAAAAAAAAAAAAAATCAGTTTTTCAAGACTCGGGGGTCTTGGCACAGGGTTTGAAAATGAATTTATTCAATTTATTGATTTATTCAAAAATTTAGGTAAATCAACGCAATAGATGACATAAATTCCAAGGTTTAAGATTATAAATCAGTTTATCAGTTCAATCGAACAAACAGATTATTTGGGTGCATGTAAACATGTCACTCCGATCATCTACACACTACATTCACTCTAGTCCCGTTGACTGCAGGACCCCATTTGTGTCCTATTAAACACTTTTTTTTTGGTATCTGTAATATGTATCCGCTGCTCATTATTAAATACTACTTTTGCTACTTTTATTAAATACTATTATCATAGCAAATTTTTTTTTTCTATTATCTCATTTTAAACCACTATAGAGACAAACAAAATTAAAAATACATCAAAATATATAAGTTTCTTTTCCTATTGTCTTATATTTAAGCACTATAGACACAACCAACAAAGTCAGTGGTAGATTCCAGAAAAAGTGTCTACGGTTTTTTTTTTTTGTTGTTGTTGTTGTTCAAACTATATCCTAGAGGTGATATGCATTGTAAAACCATAAGTTGAGCTGAAACTGGCTCAATATTTCACTACAAAAAAATTTAATCAGATCAGTTCGTCAGTTCAATCCAATAAACAGATTATTTGGGTGCATGTAAACGTGTCACTCCGATCATCTACACACTACACAATCCATTCACTCCAGTCCCCTGTTGACTACAGGACCCCATTTGTGTCTTATAAAACACTTTTTTGGTATCTGAAATATGTATCCGCTGCTCATTATCCCATTATCTGCCCTTAGGATACTCTTCACATTGTCCTGACATAAAAAAAAGGTGTTGTTGTTTATCAGCGTGGTAAACACTAATTTAGGCTGGGGTGCGTGGCACGCGGCTGTGATCTTTCGCGGTTTCAGTGGCGTCCTGGGAGATCGAATCGTCCCCAGACGCGAGAGATGAAAGATAGATGGGATGCCCCTCGCCTGGTCCCAGTTGGCTAAGTGCCTCTCGCTCATTACCAAGGTCTCTATGAACGTGTGGGCCGCAAGAAGCCTCACCATCTCCTGATCATATTAAAAGCAGAGCTCGGCTGATGACGCCGTGCTGTTTTTACCAGAGCAGCCCGTGAGATGCTGAGGAGGTGTGTGGGTTACTGATGAGGGAGGGACATGGGCGGATGTTGTTAACCCTAACTTGTAAATTGATATTTTTTTGGGTATTGTCTGTATGTTGGCAATTGATAGTTTTCAGTCACGTGACCATAGATAGGGAACTCTCAACTGCGGTCCTCGAGATCAAGTCAAGTCATTGCGAAACTCCATCAATTGATGGAAATGGCGAAAACAGATTGGGAGAACGCAGGCTCAGTCACGGATAATCAAGGTCCTCTGGATTACTAGAAAGTTACAAGCAGACTTTGAGCTAAACACTGCAGAAAAATGAATCTCATGAGTCTGAGCTGAGAATCCTTGTCGTAGGTCCAACGAACATTTGTAAACAGCAATGGCTATGTTTCAAGTTCAAGTTCAAGTTCTACTTTATTGTCATTTACATGTAAGTATACACAGAACAAAATTTCGTAGCATTGGCTCTGCAGTTTCAATAAAAATAACCCTAAACAATAAATAAATAAATAGTAATAATATAAATTTATATAAATAATAATATAAATAACTAAATATAAATTTATATAAATAATAATATAACAAAAAAGAAAAATCATATACATAGCAGCTGACTGACAGTCCTCATCGTCAGGCGGATCTACAGTGCAAATCACAATAGTGCATACAAGTTTTAGAGTGAAAAATGTAAAAAATAACCATAGATAAATACATTGTGACCCTTTAAGAGTTTACCAGTCTGATGGGCAGTGGCAGAAAGCTTCTATAGAACCTGGTGGTTCTGCATTTAATGCTGCGGAACCTCTTCCCAGAAGCTAGTGGGAAGAACAGTCCCTGGTGGGGGTGAGTAGCATCTTTGATAATATTCCTGGCTCGGGACAAGCATTGCTTTGGTGCAATATCCTGAATGGAGGGGAGGGTATAGTCCCCAAGTTCAATCCAATGATGTGAATTAGATTTATTTGCAAAACTGGAATATTGCATATTGAATATTGTGAATAAAGCAGCGTTTCCCCTCAATGATGGAAAGAGAACAAAATCAGCACTTCCTGAAAAACTAGTGAAAAATGTCAAAAAGAAACATGGAGTTTGCTGCAGTTGGAGAAGCCACTGTTGGCCTTCTTATATATTAAATTACTTACGCATCAGAAGGCAAAGACGAAACGTAATGAACGCGCTGTGGCTTTTGGAGGAGCAAGACACTCTTTGGGAGTGCAGATGCTCAAGACTATTCTGGAGGTAATAAAACTGAACCACATTGATGATGGACTTTACCAATATGATCTGGTGGTTTCCAAAACAAGAACAAAGGCGAAGTTTACCTGATTCAGGAGACGGTTGACACCTTCTCATGTTTTCATATCAGGCTTCCAGCATGGTAGCAACTTTAAACAGTGTTACATGCACCGAATTCACCATCACTAATACAAACACACACAGCGTTTACCAATTAAAAATACTTTATTAAATACTATACACTATAGACACAAACAACAAAGTCAGCAGTAGATTCCAGAAAACGTGTCTAGGGTATTTTTTCTTTTCTTTTATTCATTTGTTTTATTATTCAAACTATATCCTAGAGGTGATATGCATTGTAAAAAAAAAAAGTTAAGCTGCAACTGGCACTATATTTCACTACAAAATAAATCAGATCAGGGACTCAAGCGTTTTGGCACAGGGATTGAAAATCAATGCAACGGATGACAAATTCCGAGATTTAAAATTAGGAATCAGTTCATAGAATCAAATAAATCTGTGCCATGATTCAAAATGAATCTGTGCAGATACTCAAACGAATCACTTCGCATAATCAAATGAATCAGTGCAGAGACTCAAATGAA
>CAIGQV010019532.1:3157294-3173085 GCA_903798115.1 Danio jaintianensis
ATAGATAGATAGATAGATAGATAGATAGATAGATAGATAGATAGATAGATAGATAGATAGATAGATAGATAGATTAATAAATAAATAAATAAATAAATAAATAAATAAATAAATAAAAGAAAGAAGTAGAACAACGAAGAAAAGGAAACCATGTGGTGGATCGATCTATGTTTGCTGGGAAAAAAGTCCAAATATGCCAGCACACAGCACAAAAGACCTAAATCGGAAGGGCTGCTGCCTGTTTTACAGATTATGATAATGAGTCTGGTGTACAACCCCCATTTACTGCTATTATATGTACAGGAATATATAAACTTCTAAGGCAATAATCCTAGCCTTGAATACGTTTTACTAAATTTAATCTTACAAAATATTCAAGTGACGAAACTTGACCTG
Organism: Danio jaintianensis; assembly: GCA_903798115.1. Taxonomy (NCBI): domain Eukaryota; kingdom Metazoa; phylum Chordata; class Actinopteri; order Cypriniformes; family Danionidae; genus Danio; species Danio jaintianensis. The sequence continues at coordinate 3,157,691 of CAIGQV010019532.1, forward strand.
CTTGGTCGCCATTTATTATTTAGGCTACATGTAGCATAACAACCCTTAGGCCTATACTAAACGACTAAGAATGCTTTTATTTTAACCATGTTTTGGCGATGTGATTAGGCTACAATAACAGTAACAACAGTTTTAGCCTAACACAAATAGAAATTGTACAAATGCAACAAAAATAACGTGGTTAATGTGGTTATCATGTAACAAACAAGGTTTATTTTTTTTTTTGGATTTGTTTGTATCCGCATAAAACAAATGCCAGAGTAATTGTCGGTTCATTCCGCTGTGATGACCGCTAAAGTTTGTTTGTAAAACCACGGTGAAAGAAAGACGCTACAAAACAAAGTGCTCAATTTAAGCGCTGACTGAGCTCTGCCTCCAGAATGCCTATATAATAGCACGGCGGTTCCTTTAAGTTATGTGATGATACAGCTAACAAACCATAAGCCCATAATTAAGACAAAGTCCATCAAGCAAATGAGGGCAGTGTGTGATAATAGCGTTTAACAGGATTGGCGCGCGAGCCCCTCCTCTACGCTTTTCACTCGCCACTAAAGGCTTTTGAGCGCCGTAATGAGAGCCCTCTGTCTGCTAATTAATTGACATTCTCTTGAATATTCATACGCCGCATCACAAATACGCTCTTAATTGCACCGTAAAACATCTCAGGGGAAGCAGATCGCCGCAGACTTCATTAAAACAACGCTGCTCGGACTCTGAAAACGCAGGATGAGTCAGATGTAAAGGTCCGACAGGTTACCTGCGACTGAAAACGCTTTCTTTTGAGTAATGATGATGCTGATAAAGGATTTCCGAAAAGATTATCAATAAACACACACCCACTAAATCACTAAAACAAACTTGATTGCTTCATAAAAACTCGTTTATTGTTTTTGAATTATGATGCATTGTTGTTGGCACAGTATCCCGACGTAGTAATTCTGATAACATGTTTGTACAAATGTTTGCATTAACAATGTCAATTACACCGCCAGCCATTGCAATTTGTTTATTCATTAGTTCTTTGGTAAATCTACATTGCCTGGAGAAAGATGGGGCTAATAACGCGATGAAATACTACATATTGAGTTGACGGAAAAGTCGACAGCAGCCTGACGAGCACTAACAGAGACTAAAATAATAATAATAATAATAATAATAATAATATAATTAGTAATAAGGCATGGGTATTTATTATATTACAGCTTTTGTGAGTGACATGACTGTTATAGGTTATTATATTTTATATTATTTGTACATATGCATGTGTCAACGACTGAAATATGTTACTTATGATGCACGTTATTATATATTATGTTTTTATTCAATCAAAAATTTAGCGGTTCATTCCGCTGTGGCGATAAATAAAGGACTAAACCGAAGGAAAATGAATGAATGATTAAATAAAAATTTCGTCTTGGTGTCTGCGGTTCAAAAATGTCATAAAACCTTATACAAACACTAAACCTTTGACAAAAGAAATGTTGTCATGACATTTTGATTTCCAGTAGAAAGCAGATCAGTTTATGTTAATGATGGAATATTAAAATAGGCCTATTATTAAAAACAGCCTATCTAAAAAATAATGAATAACAATAGACTATAAGACACCATTGTGTAGCCTAATCTACAGTAAGCCAAATATTTTACAGTGACCAAAAAAATTAATTAAATAAAAATAAGTAAATAAAGAAAGACTTTGAGCTTTGTTTATCAAGATGTGCTTTTCATTTAAAAAAAAAATCAAATATGACTCAACTATTTGTAAATATATAAAGCAATACATATTATAATTAACAATTATTATTATTATTATTATTATTTCTGTGTGTTTTTTTTCGTGGTTAGACCATTCGGTGATTTTAGAGAAGTTATAATAGCAGGCTGAAACACCTAAGTTTTATTTTATGGTTGTTGAAAATGTGCTGCTCGGTTTCCCCTCTATTGACGGCTCTTGCATGGATGTAAAAGGCAGAGCGAAAATCTCTCCCCGTCCCTCCTTTTTTTTCCTGGGTGGCAGCATATCCCAAAGTTGATTCAGTTTGACAATATTGTTTTGCTATCATTCGCTGCCTTACAATGAATGGCATCGATCCTCGTTTAACAACATTTGTTTCCTATTGTGCGGCGGAGGGCAGACGTGTGAAAGTGGCTGTTTGATTCTCCTTTTCATCCGCGTGACCTCAGCCTTTGTGTCCCATCGTCCTGGGAATGTCACGCCTCACTACTCTACTTTAAGATGCTTCAGAAAGTGCCTTTGTTTTTCTGCCTTTTTCAGACGCACACAAAATTGTCCTCGGTCCCCCCAGCTGTAAAAGATACTTAAGAGTAGAGCCCCCGGTTCACAAGTGCAATGCAATTTGGCTTAGACCAACCTTTGTTCGGCTTGTACAAATGACCAAACTCACTCGCACATTATACAGTTGATCTACTGCTGCAGGGACTCGAGCCATTCAGGGACCGCTGTGGCATTTGCAGTTGCGCGCTTTCCGTAAAAAAAAGCAGCAGCAAATCTTCAGTGAACAAATACACACGGCTCGTCCTCGTCACATTGGTTAAGCGTTAAGGACAAAGCTGATTTCAATGACAGCTGCCGGAAACTTTATCCCGCGAAAAATCGGGGGAAAAGATGCAATGAGTTGGGTGGTCCCTCATCACAGGTTGATACTGTGCCATTGTGCGCGTGATTAACTGTGAAAACATTCAACTGCGTGTCTGTGGGATCAGCGCGCGGGCGATCGGCCTCATTTGCATAATATTGCAAAGATATTTTACACGGTACACGTGTAATTAAAAGGGTCTGGGAACAGATCCAAAAGGGGGAATCAGAAAATTTATTAATTGAATAGTGAAAATGGCGTTTGTGTATTCGCTCAATTAAATTTTAGCCAAATTTGTTATATTTAACATGTTTATTTTCGTCGTATATTTATTCAATATGCTCGTTTTAGTTCAAATGTTGACGATGATATATGTCATCGTGTTTAAGCAGGCCTGTACATTTAATCGGCACACAATTAAATAAAATAATACGTTTTCGTGTTTTCAATGTTTGTTTTCTGGATTGATATTTTAATTTGTCAACATGTTGGGTTTAATTTAAGTGTTTGATAATGATAAATGATACATGTTGCCAGGATTAGCAAACAAATAAATAAAGAGAGAGAGAGAGATAAATGTACTGAAATAAGACTTAAGATATATAATATATAAGAAGTTTATTTTTAAATGTTTTAAATGGTATTTAAACCAATTTGATATTGTATAAAAGATTGATATATGTAAATAAATATAAAAAAGCCAGGTCCACAGAGGTTGTTCGTTTATATTATTCAGATGTGTGCATATACACTCTCATGTGAAGTGTTTTATTGGGTGTTATTTTTATGCCGAACGCATCCTTTCTTTCCTTGAACACTTAAAAGTCACATAGTTGTTTTTCTATTGTTTCTTGTCTGGGTAAACATTTGGGCAGAGAAATAAATGCTTTTTATGAGCGCAAACACAAACTCTCCCTCTCTCACACACTGAAGGTGCCGGATACTTTTTGTCGGCAGATTCATTGAAGAATACTTGCTCTGTCACACAAGCTCGACGCCGCTTCCCAAAGACAGCCTCTGAAGAACTCTGGAAAACTTCATGTGAAAGAAGCCTGGAAAATTGGAATCCTTTGGCCCTTTTCTGTCAATACACAAGCAGAGGAATGACAAGTTAAAAAGAGGTACTTCATGGCGCAGCGAGAAGCTGCATGACTTCCTAGCTTGGAAAGAAAGTGTTTTTGAGACTGATTGTGCGGCAACCAAGGAAACTATTACGCTTTGCTTGGTACTTTCCTCCTGTTTTGTAAATATTAGCTGCCTGGTAAAAGCGTTTTTTTTTTTCTCTCTCTCTCTCTCTCTCTCTCTCTCTCTTCCGCGGTTTAGATACAGACCTTTTCCCTCCTGCATCTTCGAAACAGGCATCAAAATAAACAATGCGCATCGCTTCTAATCACTTGTATGGTTGATTCTATTCGCGATCCGTCAGAGCAGTCAGGGGTCTCATTGGTGGATTTATGGTGGTAAATTTGCATAAATTATGAGCAAATCCGCGAGCTCGTGTGTGGTCCATCTCATTGCAAACTCGCCAAGCGGAAAGGTGGCCCTTGGTGAGCCCTGAATAAAAAAGCTTGAATGGCCATTGCTCAAAATAGGCTTCCATTTGGTTTTCACATTCATATAATTGACTTATGGATATTTTATACAGTTTTCACAACGCCACTCTGAAGGCTTTATTTGCATATCTGAAGTACTTTTCAGTTTGCTTTACATGAGCACAAAAGCCCGCCTGGCATCATGAAGTTTCATTTCAAGGTTTTTTTTTTGTTTGTTTTGTTTTGTTTAAATGTTCGCACATTTTCTTACGCGTCCTCCGGGTCACGTCACTTGTGTGGCTTTATAGGAAGAAATCTCACACTTTTAATTTGCATAAAAAATATAATGTGAATTATTCTGCATTAACACACGTGGAGCGCCTTACTGTGCACACAGGTCGTGCTTTTTTATATTTATCCAGTCTTCGGCTTCGTCAAGAGGTATCTCAAGTATTGCTGTTAATATTGTCGGATGTGCCCGCGCATTTAAAACCGCAATAATGAGATTTGGCTTTAAATTTAAGCGAATATAAATCATTTGCCAAATGCGCTTCGATCATTTGTTCACACTTTACATTACAGTGTTAATGTGTATTTGCATAAGTAAGCACCGTGTAATGAACTATGCGTAATTATTTAATCGTATTGTTATTGCTATTAATTGCATGTTAAATAGGGTGCGTTCTCATCATTATGCCATAACACTTTCGTTTCTAATCGCTAACCTAATTATTTTTCGAATTTTTCAAGGTTTATTTTTTTTATATTAAGAATAAATAAAACTAAAATTTGAAGGCAGCAACTGAAATTACACTTTAAGCAGCGATTAGCATGTGCAATTGTTATTGTTAATCAAATATATCGCCTGACTGCGGTAAAAGACCATCCGTGAAGCTCATTTCCTAGTTGCCAATAAACATATGCTTATGGGCTAAATGACACATGTATGACTCCCTTGGCTCATTATAATAACGAGGCGCTCAGGTTAGTCATGTGGAACTACACGAAGAAAATGTGTCGCTACACGGTTTAATGTGCCCTCCACATGTTTACGTTGGGGTGCAATTGACATGAGGCATAACAAAGCCGGCCAAAGTCATACGAACTGTGTCATGACAGCAAGACAAGCAAAAAGTAACAATGCAAACTGCATGCAAGTTCCAGCCAATTTCCATGTCAAACATCCCATTGCTCAGTAGCTCCATTTGTACGTGTGAATTGTAGACCAAGCACCCTACGAAGCGCGCAGAAAGGTTCACACACATACCTTCACACACTGTTACCGGGTGCCATCGCAGTTCAATTCCGGTTGCCGAGCCTTTTCACCCCTTTGCTCTGTCTTCAAATGGAAATGATTTCTATTGGCCCAAGGTGTCCATGTAAATAGGTGTAAATGAAACCAGATTATGCCTTTCTCCCAGCCCCCCTCCTCCCAAGGCGATTGTCATGTGATAGCAAAGAAGTGGCACATTAATGAAGCGCCTCTACAGGGGTCTTTTCTGCCCATGTCGCCACATAAAACTATCAGATGGTTAGAGGAAGGACATGGAGGCAGCCACTTAGCTCTTAGTCTTATCAAGAAAGAGAGAGAGTGAGTGTGCGAGAGAGAGGGGATCTGGTCCATTCAAGCTGGCCTGGAAAGAAGGAAGACACTTGTTCTTTCTTGAGTTCAAGAAGTGAACTCACAGGACGTCCGCGTCTCGGCGAAAACCAAAACTAGCGAAATAGGCTACTGCATTTTTACGACTGAGTTCCAGCACGCGATTTGGACAGGATGCCCAGACCCGGGAGAAACACCTACAGCGATCAGAAACCGCCGTACTCCTACATTTCTCTCACCGCCATGGCCATCCAGAGTTGTCCGGAGAAGATGCTTCCTCTCAGCGAGATCTACAAGTTTATCATGGACCGCTTTCCGTACTACCGGGAAAACACCCAGCGCTGGCAGAACTCCCTCCGCCACAACCTCTCCTTCAACGACTGCTTCATTAAAATCCCCCGGCGCCCGGACCAGCCCGGAAAGGGTAGTTTCTGGGCGCTCCATCCCAGCTGCGGAGACATGTTCGAGAACGGAAGTTTCCTGCGACGCCGCAAACGCTTCAAGGTGATGACATCAGAGCACCTGGCACCCAGCAAGCCGTCGGACGCTGCCCACTACCTCCAGCAGCACGCCAAGCTCCGGCTCAGTGCCCTAGGCACACACCTCCCCCAGATGTCCAGTTACAACCTGGGAGTCTCCCAGCCGTCCACGTTCAAGCACCCGTTCGCCATCGAGAACATCATCGCCCGAGAGTACAAAGTTCCCGGAGGACTGGCGTTCTCTACCGGGTACCCCCTCCACAACCAGCTGACCACAGCCTGGCCCCATATGTACAGCACTAGCATGATGGACAGCGCGGCCCCCATCTCCATGACCAGCAGCGATTACAGTGCCTACGGTGTGCCCATCAAGTCACTCTGCCACGGCGGACAGACCTTACCGGCGATCCCGGTCCCGATCAAGCCGACCCCGGCGGCGCTGCCTCACCACATCCCGGCATTCCTATCGAACTCTCCGCAGTCTCTGAGCCCGACGTCCCCGCAGACAGCGACCAGCCAAAGCAGCCCGGCTACCCCGAGCGAAACCCTGACGGGACCCGCGACGCTGCAGTCGGTCGCGGTGCACTGACACCTGCGGACTGGGCCTGCCGGTCAACACCTGTACTCCAAAGTTGAATTTTAATTATAGACCTTGACAAACACTGGCTATACAATCAAGGCAAGAGCTATCTATGTTGCAGTGGTGTTAATTTATGTGTATGTGTTGAGATTTTTAAGTGTTGCTTTTGATGAGTCCAATCACATGGATCGACACGGATATCATATTGTAAAATGGAGAGTTTTTGTTTTTTTACATCCTAAATATCCAGAATTTATGTGTTTATTCGACAAATTCCAAGCACTGCGGTCGTGTTTGAATCGCAAAAGGCAAGTGCTCGTCGTTTTTCTCGCAGGTTATATCGCCTATTAGATAACTGATAGTACACTGAAATACTATGTGCATAAGTCGGAATGCTCACTATTTTTATAGTTAGTAGTCATGCTACTAACTTCCTAGAGAACTAAACTTGTCTCAGTCTGCAAACCAAATACTTGATCTAAAACACACACACACCCAAACACACAAACACGAGTACAGTATGCTACAATTGCAAACTTGAAGTTAAAAATAGGATAGGGTCATTAAGTAAATATGTGAATAATTGCAAATAAGTGATATTGAAATTGTGTCAAATGCACTTTTTAGTTAGATGTTTTACATTATATTTTGCAGGAAATGGTTTGTGAGCGTTTAATTTAAAGCCGTGGTGACCATGTGTATTAAAATGCCGTACATTTGTACTTTTTGTTCAGATATAAAGCATGCCTTTTTTCAGACTTTGTGTTGTTTTGCTGCAAGCATGCGTGCTTTTAAAAGATGTGCAAAACGTCTGCATTAAATTATAAACTTGGTCATCAGAATATTTTTTCATTAAAATGGTGTAAACTTACACATTTGCTCTTGTGTTCGTTTTTTAATTTTAGCGGATGCTTTCTCTTTCTTCACACAACTAAAATACTTATGCACACTTGTGTAAAACAAACACGAATTATTATTACTGCTATAATCAGGTAATATTAACAAAAAAATAAACACTACAATAAATAACGCATCTCATTTTCTGTTTACAAACTTTAGTTGGGGTACATTCGCATTATTTTTGCTTTACTATTAGCAGTCTCGCTAAGATAGTGTCTTTTTATTTACTGTACAATAACTTCGTGTATTACAGAAATATTATCATAACGCATAATTTTAACTATTTAAATTCGCTCATCGCTTGATGCAGGTGAGCACTTTTCTTCGAGGAAAAAGCGACGGACTGGAATAAATGAATGAAGCTCTTGATTAGGATGCATGAAGTTACTGTGCCGCAGTCACAGCACACACAAGCAGACTCATTCATCAGCACAGCTTCTCACTTCAGCCACAGTATAAACCTTTACATTTACTATCGAAAAAGGCATTTCTGAGGGAATAAATGCTTCGTTTGGATGTGTATTTATTTTAAATACATAAATACTATTATGCATTTATTTTAAATACATTTCTAAATCGATAATTAAATTAAACCTAAAAGAAACAAACAATGAAATCACTTTACGCTTTATTTCAAATTTTTTAATTGCGCTTGTTTTATGTCATATTTCTTTTTAATATCAACGCCCGAGATTTTTTTTTTTTTACACCATTATTTCCCCGCTTTCCAGCATTTTACTCTCTTTTTTTTTACTCTCGGATTTAATGGGGGGTCCATTGATAAAGGATATGTCGCGGTCAGAATGCGAGAAACAGGTGCATTGTTTGCGTCCCCGCATAGAGAGCAACAGCCTTCTCCGGGATATTAAGCAAATACATTAGAATTCCGTCACTTTATGCAATTGAGCTGATCAAATAAAGGGTCCCTGGCCACTTCATTCACCCTCATTCACTTGAATAGAAAGTGCAAAGAATTGCAAACTTAGACTGGGCCACCGATGTAGATTTAGTCTTTTTTCAGAAAGACAAAAAGGCCGATTTCTCACAAACACATAGCTGACTGGGGGACTAGGAAACGAGTTCTGAGACCCCTTTGGAATTTAAATCCAACCCCTCCCCCTGAGAGACTGTTTGCACAACACTGCAAGTTTTTTTTTCCACCCTTCTCTTTTCGCTTTTCTTTTCATTTACTTTCTTTTTCGGGGTTTGACATTGTGTTGCGTTGATGTTTACTCTAGTTTATCACGTTAAGTTTTTTTTAATGTAATTAAAAAATAAAATACAGCCTACACGTTTTACAGAGGTAATACAACATTTGACTTACATTTAATAATTATGTTTAAATACAAAAAACATTTGATGGGAAAAATAGACGCAATTTTAATTATCATATTTAAAGACAAAACAGACATGCTTTGCATAAATAAATTTAGTGTCCTGAATTTTTTATGGTTATTTATTAATTCTAATTAAACACAAAATAGCAATGTTTTCCAGAGGGAATGGTATGTCTAAAAATAATTTTTTTCTATTGTTTAAAAAGCCCAACATAGACGTTTAGACAGAATGTACAGATATTATGGTGTAAAAATATGCTAACAAGTATTTGCTTTAAATTAAACGACTAATAAATTGATAAATTTAACAGGATAAAAAAGGACTGTCCAAAAATATTTATAGCTTTAATTTCAATAGATACAAATATTAAAGGCTTAAACCAACATAAATATCATGACATATTTGAATGCATTTTTTTTTTATAATACCATTAGTCGATTATTGTATTTATTTACTTTATTAATAGCCTGTAGATTTTATTCCCCCTACGCACACAGCGCATTACTGCTAAACAAGCTGGGTTGCTTATAATACCAAACAAATATAATTCCAAATGATATTTCTGTATTTATTAACGTATCTTGTTCAATAAAATACATTACATAGTGTTGAATTTAAAATCTTCACCTTTACATTTCGTGCAGACGAGATTAAGTGAAACCTCAATAGCCTATAACTGTAAAAACAAATAAAGTCTATGCCTTTTTAAGAAGATACCTATTCAGTTTTAATCGTTTCAAAACAACTTCTTTAAAATGTCAGCATACAATTAGCATATTACTTATAAATGTGGTATATAAGCGCCAAAGCGATTCACAAACAAATACGTTAGGTGTTGGGTATTTAAATACAAAACTTTCTTTAAATAAACCACTGTGTAGCTATTTGCAGCACACCTCTGAACTCGTGTCGATATAATCTGCCCTCTTTAAATCAGCGCTGTCAGGCGAGTGCTTTACTTTCTCCACATTATGCTGGAGAGCATTAGCTTGTTGTGATTTCAGGGCTCGTAATAACGGAGGCCTCAGTTGTCTTCGAGTGGGTTTTCTCTGTTCATTAACACCGGCGTGAACTCTGTTGTGTAAGCAAAGACAAAAACGAAGCATCCACTACATGATCCACTCCTGCAGAAGAAGGTCATCCCAGGCAGGAGGGATAAAATATAGAGCGCGCCACGCAAAACCACAATGCGGTGGTTTAATTAAAATAATTCATTACAGTGGGAGCCCAGGGTAATTAGCATGCATAATTTATGATTTGCTTAATGCAAGCCGGCCGAGGCGTCGGTAATAAACTCGACTTAACCTCCAGATGAAATGGACAGTGGACGGGTGTTTATTGTCGAGCGATAAGTCAAGTCGCGTTGACAGAACTTTGGTTGATTCTTGGCTTTCGCTGAACTCGAATGACTTCATTTGTTTTGCTGGATGAGAGGTGAACTTGGACTAGTCATCAAGGCAAACGAGTAGCCAAACACAGGGGTGTTTGTGTCAGATATGGGTTGAGGAAAACGATTAGCTCGTTCAACCAATCGTTTTAAATCACGAGTGTGGGGGAAACTTACACCAAAACCAGTATGTTGTAAGTTCTTCAGACAACTAAGCTAATGCATTAACATGTTGTTTGCATAACTGTTTGTTAAACCAGTACCCAGCACGTTTTGTTTTTAAAAGATGTCTAATAGATGTCTAATAGACGTCTAAACACAGTCGTCTTGGCTAAAACAAGGCTAAATTTGGGCTGTCAGTGAAAATCTAATAGACAATAGGCCAAAACTAGACTAGTCATCAAATAAACAAATTAATGACTACACATATGAAGTTTGTCTATTTAGTCTAGTTTAGGGCTATTCTTAGATGTCTATTTGATTTTCACTGACAGCCCAAGTTTAGCCTTGTTTTAGCCAAGCTGTCTACGTTTAGATGTCTAGACGTCTATTAAACACAAAACTGTTTGCTGGGTAATTTCCTAAGACAAATTGGGAAAACTGACATCAGTTTGGTTGCAAGTAATTCAGTGAGCTAATAACGCCTAAACACTGAATTGTTGTGTCAAATAATGGTGTCAAATATGCTGTTTCTATAACCCCAGCAATTTTATATCACAAACTGGGTAAACTGCTCATATAGAATCATAGGCTATGTGTGTGTGTGTATATATATTGCCATGTACAGTATGTAGCCTATGTATTTTTAACCAGTAATTTCATATGACAAACAGGGAAAACTGACATCAGTTTGGTTGTAATTCAGTCAGCTAATAACGCTTAAATACTGAGTAGTTGTGTCAAATATTAATGGTGTCAAATATGCTGTTTCATTAAACCAGCAATTTTAGATCACAAACTGGGTAAACTGCCCATATAGAATCATATATAGGCTATGTGTGTGTATATATATTGCCATGTACAATATGTAGCCTATGTATGTTTTAACCAGTAATTTCATATGACAAATTGGGAAAACTGACATCATTTTGGTTGTATGTAACTCAGTCAGCTAATAACGCCTAAACAATGAGTTCTTGTGTCAGATAATGGTGTCAGATATGCTGTTTTATAAAACCACCACATTTAGATCACAAATTGGGTAAACTGCTCATATAGAATCATATATAGGCTATATGTGTGTGTGTATATTGCCATATACACTATGTAGCCTATGTATTTTTAATACACGTTTGTAATTTTAATGCTTCAATATTTAAACGGCCATTTTTTTGCAATCTATGTTGCATATATGACATATTTATGTATATTTTATGTAGGCCTATGTTAAATCCAAATATGAACTTGTATCTCATATGTAATTTGCATAAATCAGATTTCTATATTGGTGACAACACCAGTCTTTTACTTAAGTCGCCTAAGCTAACGTCTAAACACTGCTGTGTCAGTCAGATGTGGACGTTTTTGAGAAAGTCCACAAGGTCTTGTATAAGGTTTCACACTGCTGTCAGCAAAACGTACCGCGTCGTTTGTGTCACACGTGTCAAACAAATGTCAAGAGGGTTAGATTTGGGAAAACGTATTTTTAAAACAAGCCTAGCTGTAAAACTGTTTGTAGAAACAAGAATGCTAAAGCTAGCCCCCCTCGCATTACCTTACCTGGAGTCCTCCAAAGGTCTACTGACAGAATGAGGGCAGAGTTTGGTTCTCCTCATGTTTCCACTCATATTATGGGCTGTCAAAATACTGTTTGTAAAAGCGTAAAAATTAATCGACGCTAAGCAAAAGTTGCATCCAGTTTACTCTGCAGATGTGACAAAGAGCAGCGCTGAAGGAGGAACGGATGTGTGTTTATGCTTTGCTGATGGCTATTTTTCTTTCTACTTTGCAGCCACACGTTGAATTTTACTAAAACAACTGCGATAAACAAATATATTTATGTGCACGGTGCACACTTAGCACAAAAAAAAGACTGTTTAAATGAGTAGGCACTCGTAGACCTGACCTGGAAATGACGGAAGCATAAATGAAAGGATTTCGGAACTAATAAATAAATTAATTGCACGACACAATATTATAAATAAATAAATAAATAAATAAATAAATAAATAAATAACATCAATTAATAAAATATAATAAATAGTAATATAAATAATGTCACAATAAATAAAAGTAAATTAACTAAGAATATAGCCTTTAATAAATAGTAATACATTAATTGATTAATTTTACCATGCTAAATAAGATCTAATCTGGTAACAGGTGTTTGTGATGTCCTTGCCATATACGTATAGATGCTCATATATCAAAATATTGTTATGCTTATGCACCCAAAACAAATTATTTTGCTGCTTGTTCAAACTACTTATGTCAAATGAGCTTAAACCGCACAATCCTTGAGATTTGCCTAATTGTTTTACGTCCAAAACACTTAAATTTGTTAAGTTAACTTAATCGATTTGTGTTGGGACAACCTGAATGAATTGTATGTAACCCTGCATTTTTTAGTGTATTTTTCTGCTATCTATAGACTAGTGGATGTCCAGCTGGTGTCAGTCGCGTGTTTTCCAGGTATATGGACACCACAGACAGTCGGCTTCGGCTTGAACACTTGGTGTGCATGAAATCAGAATGTCAACATCTGATTCATGCTGGTGGCCAGTGAAACTGTGAAACAAATTATGTCAGTGGGAGGCGACTGGGTTTCTCCTCTGAGCTTGAATGAGGGGCAGGACTGGATTCCTCGAGACTTAGAGAGAAATGTCAATATTTATAATAATGCAACTAATTGGTTTTAAGTAACAGTACAGTTTATACACAGGATATTTTTAGCACTCGATAGATAGATTTTTATTATATTATATATTATATTATATTATTAATACATTAATTTTCTTTTCAGCTTAGTCCCTTTATTAATCAGGGGTCACCACAGCAAAATGAACCGCCAACCTATCCAGCATATGTTTTACACAGCGGATGCCCTTCCAACTGCAACCCATAACTGGGAAACACCCATACACTCTCATTTACACACATACACTACAGACAATTTAGCTTGCCCAATTCACCTATAGCGCATGTCTTTGGACTTGTGGGGGAAACCGGAGCACCTGGAGGAAACCCATGGGGAGAACATGCAAACTCCACACAGAAATGCCAATAGACCCAGCCGAGGCTCGAACCAGTGACCTTCTTGCTGTGAGGCGACAGGGCTACCCACTGTGCCACCCCTGTATTATATTTTATTATATTATGCTATGTTATATTATGTTATGTTATATTACGTTATGTTATATTATGTTATATTATATTATATTATATTATATTATGTTATATTATATTATATTATATTATATTATATTATATGCTTCTGGCTGGTCAAAACAAAAATGAATAATGTGCTTTTGGATAGATTTTTAATTAAAAGTTTCTTGTTCATGAAAAAAAATATTGTACATTTATAATGAATAAATCATTGTGACATACAATATTATATTATTTTAAATATAAATAAATAAAAATAGCAGATAGATAGGGAAATAATATATAATAAATTATGCATAAATTATAATTTTTATATTTTTTAAGTATAAAGAATTGCATCTTGAAAACAATAGGTATATTATATTATATTATATTATATTATATTATATTATATTATATTATATTATATTATATTATATTTTTCTGGCTGGTCAAATCAAAAATAAATAATGTGCATTTGGACAGATTTTTATTTAAATTTTATTTTTGTTTTGTTTAAGTATATTTTTCATTTATACTGAATAAATCAATGTGACTACAATATAATATTTATATTATATTATGTGCTTCAGGCTAGTGAAAATCAAAATAATAACGTGTTTTTGGATAGATATTGGCCTATTGGTATTATATAAAGCTAATTTTTCTGAAATACATGTGATTACAATAGGTATATTATATTATATTATATTATATTATATTATATTATGTGTTTATGGATAAATATCGGCATATTGGTATTATGTAAAATTCCTTTTTTCTTCTTCAATAGGTATATTATATTATATTATATATTATTAATATTATATTATATTCAAATGAACACTTTCGCCATCTCGACCGGTATCATCATGTGTTTCGGTGCACCTGGTCTCTCCATGCACTTATTAATATGTTAAACACATTTCCTCCTAGTTAGTGTTGATGGGGCAAACTTAGCATAAAGCCAGGGCAGTATAAAGAGTCCTAATTGTTATTCAAGATAAGGATGTGTATTGTCTCAGGAAGGTGATAACAGGAACCATTAGGCTCGTATATATTTTCCAGGTCTCTACTTTTCTTTTTTTCACCTGTCTCTCCAGTTCACCAGGTCATCCCATTTTAGTCTCAATGCACTTCTATTTGAATTCACCGCTTTCCACCCAATTCATCATCATCATCATTTCACTGAGAATTTCATTATTTTCCCAATGAAATGTTGAAGAGTTTGCGGGCTCCAGGACTCCAAAGCCCTGAATGTGCAGCGAGGGTTGCTGTTCAATAAAAGAAGCCATAAATTAGCACACATTTTGACACTTCGACATCCAAGCCTCCAGACCCGGCAGGTTCAGACAGACCCAGCGTGAGGCTTTCCTCCTCCCATTCATCACGCTTCAGGCTCCGGCTCTTGAAGTCTAGGCCTCGGCGTTTTCTAGACACATTCCCCAAATATTATATCTATCAACCGGCTGATGCTGGACGGCCAACAGCGTGCGGTGGTCAGTTTCATATGTGAAGCAGAATTGATGAACAACTGAATTTGTTTTGAGTTTTCTTTTGTTGTTCTGTAGTGTTTGTTTAAGGCTGATCGACTGGCGGGAGTCCAGGTTATGAAACGGAGCGTGTTTGTGCAGTGAAGCTACATAGTTTGGGTAAGTTGACGTAGGAGTTTAATT
>CAIGQV010019532.1:3194487-3211342 GCA_903798115.1 Danio jaintianensis
CACACACATATTCAGCCACACACACACACACACACACACACACACACACACACACACACACACACACACACATATACATATATATATACACACACAAAAACTTGCACTAAGTACAATTAATTGGGACAAGGCTAATATAGTAGATGGACTATGGACATTTCTAAATACTGGGAAAAGTATCTACCTTTTCCATTTTTAGGTAGAAAATTAAACATTTCCATATTTTTGGCTCATACTTACATCTAATACATGACTTATGCTTCTATCCCTTTATTTTCTTTAGTTATTTTTCATAACACTGTTTTTAACAATAACAACAATTAACAATAATTTTGAATATATTATATAGTAAATAAACAATTATTTGATAATAACTAATATAAATAATTTACTACTAACAATCTTTGCTTTATTATTTCAATAAACATTAATGCTGTTGATAATAATTAAATGTTTTTATACGTAAATAAAAAAATCCTGTTGAAAAAAAGGTAAAAGTTTACATATATATGTCTATATTAGTTAGACATATTAGTTGTTTTCAAATCAAACATTTTTGTCAAGACATATATTTACACCAAAATCACACTGCTTGACCAAAGCCCTCATAAAATGTGTTGTTTACTCCCATCTTACTCCAAATACCACAGTAAAACTATGGTTACTATCCAAGAGCTACTGAACATTTTGATATCATGGCCAAACATTTCCACATCAGACTTTCCAGTTGTCATCCGGCCAACTTAGTATGGGCTCAGTGTACGGCCAGTGTAAATAACCATCTTAATAACAAACAGAGGAATGCAGAGCCACTGTGGGTGAAGCCCGGACCGGGACACTTTAATGACGTGTCACTCGGCTAATTTCTTTTCTTTGGCTTCATTAGATGGCAGAGCAAAGCACAAATAAATCACGGGAGCAAAGTGAGAGAGATGGGGAGGGGGGGGTCTGTTGTTTGTTGCCCGGGTCACCAAAGTCAAACAAAGTCACCACTTTTGGCCCCGGTGATGACTTTCGCAAACAAAACCAATGGTTCTACTATGAGGCGAGTGGAGTAAAAGTGACAGGTAAACATCATAGTTGGGTTGAAATGTCTTACTGACCTTTAAAGCAACTAGTCTGGCCACTGGATCCACATGTTTCTATCCTCATTAAACTAGGACCCCTTCAGCTTTCACTTTTGGAGGGCAGGAATTAAGTCAATTTCTTTAAAATATTGTTATAGTCAAGTCGTCTATGTTAGTTACCATAAACAACCCGATCCAGTGAATGAATCCAGCATCATATTATTTGTAGTAAATGCACACCCTGATCTGATAAGAAAAACATTGGAAAACAAAGTCATTTTTAAAGCTTTTTGGTGCACAAAACTGTTCTTGGAGCTTCACGTGATTACAGTTAAAGTCACATGGAAGGTTTTGACAATGTTTTTGGCTTCCTTAAACATCTATGGAGGATGAGAGAGCTCCCAGATTTCATCTAAAACATCTTAATTTGTATTCCAAAGATGAACAAAGGTCTCTGGGGATTTAATCCACATGAAGATGAGGAATTAATAACATAATAATAATTTTAGGGGTGAACCAACTCTTTAAGGTTATTAGGGTGTGCATTTACTAGCAGGCAGTATGACATATTGCCATTAGCATCAGCAGCGCAACACGCAAGCGCATTACATTGCCCATATTAAATACACAACCACCAATCTGATAAGAAAAACATTGGCAAACAAAGTCATTTTTAGAGCTTTTTGGGGCACAAAATTGTTCTTGGAGCTTTGTTTGATTACAGTTAAAGTCACACGGAAGGTTTTGACAATGTTTTTGGTTCCTTGAACATCTCTGGACCATCGGGGGACCATCTATGGAGGATGAGAGAGCTCCCGGATTTCATCTAAAACATCTTAATGGGGTAAATAAACACAGACTTTTAATTTTCAGTCAGCCAGCCCAAGAGCTTTCGGTGAAGTGTCGCGCCATTACAAAATCGCCACATTTAAAATCCGATTTCTTTAAAAACCAATGATCTTCACTGCCTGATTGAAAGTGGTCACAGACAAGAAGCACTGCATTAAAATCCATTTTTTCTGCACCATGTCTTTAAAAAATGCTTTGTAATGCTGTAAAAGGAACTGTATGAAATTGAAAATAGTCACATGAACCTTTCAGCGGAAGTTTATTGTTGGCTGAAAACACTAGCTGTGCATATTCATGGGGACCAAAAACGTCACTTCCGATACGCTCGCCGCCATATTTGTGTCCGATATGGTCACACTCATAATCACAGCGGATTTAAATGAGACTAGATGAAATCGATATTTTGCTAAAGAATAAACAAATACTGGTTATGACGCTTCTGATGATACCTCGAACTGTGTTTTGTTCCTTCAAATCTGCGACGTGTCTGTCTCAACTTCCTTTTCTGTACATTTATTCACTGCTTCACTACTGTTTGCCATGGCCACGAACTTTAGGAGATTCAGCCTGTTACTGGGGATCAGAAAACCCAAAAACTACAGTATTTAAAGAAAATACATTCTGGTGATCTGCTAGTAATAACCTTCAACACTGGTGAAATGTCTAAGTTGTTTACAATCCACTCCAAACAGCAGCGAAGCTCTCAGGGCACGTGTTTATCATTCAAAATGTATTTAAAGATGAAGTGTACCTGATCACATGTAGATCTCAGGAATTAACACGACATCCACGATATTTGTGTGTCATAAACTCGGCAGATCGCACATGGCGCTCGCGTGTTTCTGACACAGACCCATGAGGGAGAGCGCGCTCATAAGGAGTAACACATAAGTGCGTCAACATATACAGAAAACAGATTCCAGGGCATTTCTGGACAGATCGTTCACCACAGCGATCTACAGTACGGGTGAGTGGCGGTCTGTTGATCAAATTAGATTACAATCCGGTACTGAACGTTTGCATTTTTTATGACAGTGAAAACCCACAAGCAGCAGCATAATCCATCATTTTAGGTCGTGCAAATACGAGTGAAATATCGTTTAAAAGTTAAAGGGCTATTTTATTTGTTTAACTGCGATTATAACCAAAACAAGTGCTTTTATTCAGTAATAAAGAAAGTCAAGCGGTGCGGTTTAAGCTGTCTCCACAAAGGGTTAACATTAGACTAGTAGCGCAAGCATGATCACGGAACTGGACAGCCTGTAGATAAAGCACATTATTATCAATTACATCAGGACACATTTATGTAATGACAAGTAGTTACGTTTACTGGCACTACTGAAGCAACATAACATAATTCAGCTATTTCAGCACCACAGCAGATTGACAGCATAGTACAGTTCGGTCACAAAAATGGCGGCCGCACCACTGTGTGACGTCACATGAAACCTATGGATAGTCCATTTGTATTCCAAAGATAAACAAAGGTCTCAGGGGATTGTAACGACATGAAGGTGAGGAATTAATAACAGAATAATAATTTTAGGGGTGAACCAACTCTTTAAACATAAAATAGCTTTTGAATCACAAAAAAAATTGCGACCCACTCATAACGCTCCTGCCACCCACTTTTGGGCTGCGACCCACCAGTTGAGAAATGCTGCTTTAAAACCCATCCCACCCAGGACAGCGAGCTCTGCAATCTGAAGAAGGGCTCTCAAGCAGCACTGTGTCCCGGCGAGGGGGGGGGGCACGCTCTCCTTTGAGCTCTGCTTCGGCAGGGGCTGTAAAGCGCTGGCCTCCGCAGGCCACAAATCAGCTCCTGAAAGCAGGCATGCATCTTCAAAGGGTGGGCTGCCCCTCTGTGATATACGGCCCCCGCCGAGAACAAGTTAGCCACGGCCAGTGTCTTTGCACCTGGGCCATTATCAGGCGACCGGGATCATCTCCTCTCAGCACACATTCAAATGTACAAGTAGCAGATTAGGCTTACTCAATCTTCTTTCCCCGTGAAGGAGACGGGGCGAGGGAGGAAACTTCAAACAGAGCCCCGCGCTCCTGTCCTGAAAGGCCCGGGAGATGAGGGCCGAGGGGAGCTTGTGTATTCAGAGAACTAATTCAGAACTGATTCCTCTAATACACTCCTGAAACACTTTTAATTGTGTTGGTTTGCATTCAAAAGGCGCGCTTGCAGCTTTTTAATTGGCGAGCGCTTTGAAATAATTGAAATGTGTGTGACTTTGCGGGGGGACGACTTAAACAGGTCTAATGTGCTTTGCCGGTAGGTGTCGGCGGTCCATTATTCCCTCATTCTGACACTGTGGCATTTTCAAGAGATCTTGAACTCTTGTCTAAATAAAACGACTATTGAGGTTTGGCACACAGGTAAGGTTTGGAAAGGTACAAACTACATTATACCAACTGCAGTTAGCAACTTGCTTTAAACAAAACTGTCATTGTGGTAAAGTGTTAATGAGTGTAAAATGAGGCGTTTATAAGTTTACGCAAAAAGTTGCCATTACCAATGAATTGGGGTGGGCCTGTTTGGATAACACACTAGCAGTTAGTGGGAAACCTGTTTAAGAACAGTTACATTTTTTGATGCTAATGGTTTTACTGAAGTATTTTTTTTAAACCGTTGACCAAAAGAACAGTAAACACAACTTTGTTGACATTTTGTCGTAAAGAGGAAGCAAGTTTAGTAACTTAATCTAAATAGTTTGAATTTGTAATTAGGTAAAAAGGTTCTTTAAATAAAAGTGACATCCATAATAAAACACTGGACTTATTATTTTTTTCTTCTGCTCTGTATTATATTTTTATTTTTATATATTCTGCAAGATGTAAGTATATACTTGCAAGCAGAACTGTACCTTGGGATGCTTATGCAGCATCAAACTTAGAGAATCACTAATGGTCGCTAATTATTGCTAATTTAAATTAATGACTAAATTCAATACATGAGAATGAAATTTAAAAGTAATCACTTTGGTAATCTAAAATACTTTTTCAGATGTAACTAATTTAATTCACATTCATTTAAAATGTAACTGTAGTGTGATACATTTTGTATTTTAAATATATAATTAAGTTACATGTATATTTTGATACATGTATTGCTATCCTGCTTATATCCTAGTTTAAAACAGACGGAAAAAAAACTCAAATTAAAAAAAAATTTAGGTTTAAAATAACACCAGCAACATTAGTTTGGGATGGGACTATCTAATTTGGACTAAACACTTGGTGGGAAACCTGTGAGGAAACAGTTATGTCTTGTGATGCTAATGATCTGAATATGGTGAATTTAGTTTGAAAGACTTCACTGAAATAAAGTGACCAAAACAACTGTAAGCTAAATTTGACATTGTGTCTTAAAGGGGAACATTTCTTTTTGATTTAAAAATAAGTCATTACTTAAAGATATGATTGAAGTAACATGTTGAAGACAGCTGCAAACAAAAATGATTAAATATCACATATAGCTGCTAAAAATGAAAGTAAAAAATACAACACAGGAAACCTGTTTGGAAACAGTTACATTGCATGATGTTAAATATTTAACTGCTGTAAAAAGGTAGAGATTTTTGACCAAACTGTAAATGGAAACTTTACAGTTTGTTGACATTTATCTTAAATGGGAAGTTTGTTCATTATTTTTGATAATGTCAAAACATTTGTCAAATCCCAGCTAACGTTACAGATGAAACTAAAGTACAACATTTGTAGATTATTTCTAAATGTTTAAATACTTTAATATTAGTTTATCTGATTAGCATTCGTTTATATGAATAACACAAACAGCTGGTGGGAAACCTGTTTAAAACGGTTAGATTGTGATGCTAATGTTCTGGAAATGGTAGATTAGCTTTAAAGGTTTCAGTGAAGTAACATGTTAAAAATCTTTGACCAAAACTATTGACCTTATTCTTCAATGCGGTAGTGTGCTCGTTTTTATTTGATTGTTTTAGAACTTCCGATTTAGTCGCCTATGGGAGAAATGACTAGGAATACTAAACGGCAGAAAACTGTCAAACTAGTTGCTCTACAAACAAGTGTTTCCATGACTATACAGACAAAGTAGAATAATATAATAAGAAAATATCAGCTTGCAACATCAAGCAGCAGAACGAGCCATTTTTAATGTCTAAAAGTGAATGGAAGCCAAAAAGATTCAAATGGCTGTGCCCGCTCGTACGTGAAGAATAAGGTAAATAAGTGTACATAAAACTTTGTTTACATATTTTACCAAAGGGAAAGTGTGTATTTGTCTTGGGTTATTAAATTATCTATTATATTCCAGCATAATGTAAAAAGGTTAATGCCAAAAGTTTCATTTTGGGGCGGTAAATGTGTTTGAAGACTGAAACACAGGGTAAACCAGAGTAAAAACTCTAATTACAGAGTTTAAAATTATATTATGAAGCTAAAAAAAGTGTTTTCATATAGATATTAAGCATTATATGTGAGTAAACTGTCTAATGCTTCAAATAATGTTTGTTAAAATGTGTCAAAATATAAATAATACGTGGTTTCACTAAATTGTATTAGATTTTTAATTATTTTAAAAACCAATGCTGACAATTGGGTCTGACTAAGTGTTGATGTAGAAGTATAAAAAATAATATGCATATTAAATTAGTATTTTGGGGTTGCATTGTGATCCTAAATTATCTGTTTTTTTTATGTTGTCAAATAAGTCTTGGGACAAGATTTGTTGCATTATAATGTATTTAGATGTAGATAATAAATGTAATTTTTATTTTATTTATTTATTTTATTTTGTTTGTTAATTAGTTTTCTAGTACGAGTTATAGTATATTTGGGCAGCAAATGTGTATTGAACAAGGTTTTGTTCTTTATTATATAACATGTATACCAATATGAAAAAAAAAAAACATTTGTCGCCATTTAATTAAGACTTGGAGTCTTAAAAATGTGCCTTAAATTGGACTTGTATATTATATTATATTATATTATATTATATTATATTATATTATATTATATTATAATATTTTTAAAATGTATTTATTTATTTCAGTTTTATCCCACTATACGAACACTTCTACAAGTATAGAGAGAGTTAAGTTCAATTACCAGCTATGCCATATTTTCGCTCCGGGATTCCCCATGAAGCAAATTGCTAAAGTCAACACGCATCTGGACTTCATCTCATCTCCAATTCATCCTCTCCTGCCTTCATCCCATTTCATCCTTTTGAGTGAATATTTTCAAAACGGCAGGACATTAAGGACTGAACCAGGCCTCAGGCACAATCAGGACTAACACACAAACAGAGAGTCCCAAAAAAAAAAAGAGAGAGTCTAAGACGCCCCAAAATCCTCTCTAAAGCCTAAGTGGGTGGTCTTTTCACTGTAGGGTCGCAGAATGATATTCACGCTACGCTGGTTTCATTCTGAGCCCGGTTGCTGGCTCCGGGCCACAAAATGACAGCCAGAGTTCGAGCCCCAGAGGATTAAAAATGATTCAAGAAGAGAATGACTCTCGATTCATAGAGGGAATGGAGCGTTTTCAGGGATTTGCTTTGAAAGTAAACTTGATAAACTGATGTGAATGGGATATATAGTTCCCATAAATATGCTTAAAAAAAGAAGAAGTGCACGGATGAAAGAATAATGCAGACTTTACTCCGGCATCTTTTTGTGTTGAAATCCAGCAAAATATTCCTCCCGTCAACCTGGATCCATTATAAGGCCGTAACATGGATGAGTAAGCCGGTATAAGACAGATTTACAACACACTGTCACACTCAGCAGAGCTCGCCATGACAAATAAAAGTGTTTAAAAGACGCAGGCAGAAAAAGATTGACAGCTCGCAGCTCTGTGCCAATGTGAGCACAGCTCAGCTTCCAGAGAAGTGAGGCGAGGTTGAAGTTCAAACAAATCTTGATCTACTGCCGAGGTGAGAAATAGAGAGAGAGAGAAAGAAAAAAATTGACTTTCCGTAGACACAAAGATGAGTTTTACAAACGCAACTCTTGCACTTTACATCACCCGCTGTCTCCGAGAGCAATTACCCGGAAAATCTGGGTTGTGTTTGGTCTAAGATCATTAATACTTCACTATATTAAAGTTTGTGTGAGATCAAAAATTACAATGTTTATTTTGCTAGCGCACACTGTTATTCGTTTGTTGAACAATTAATCCGTACAAGTTCATTAATTTTACTTAAGCTTAGTGCCTTATTTATTAGGTGTCGCCACAGCCGAATGAACAGCCAACTTACCCAACATATGTTTTACACAGCGGATGCCCTTCCAGCCACAACCCAGTACTGGGAAACACCCATACACACTCATTCACACACATACACTATAAGGCCAATTTAGTTTATTCAATTCCCCTATAGCGCATGTGTTTGGACTGTGGGGGAAACCAGAGCACCCGGAGGAAACCCACGCCAACACGGCGAAAACATGCAAACTCCACACGGAAATGCCAACTGGCCCAGCCGGGACTCAAACCAGCGACCTTCTTGCTGTGAGGTGACAGTGCTAACCACTGAGCCACTGTGTCACCTATATAATAAGTTAGCACAGCATATTACATAAAAAAAGTCAGATTTTGTATCAAAAGTCATTAAAAAGTCACTTTTGGATCACAATGTTACTGTTTTCAAACAGGTTTTTGTCACATTTTTGGGGGGGGAAACCTATTAATGTCATATTTTTAATTGTCTCTGTATATTACGCTTGGATGGGAGAAATCATTTGAACCCAAAAAATTCAGCATGTTTTTATATTTTTGACCAAAGCTCATCTTTGAAGCTAATCTAATTTCCAGTCTATTAGCATAACCAGATATGAAAAGTTTTCGAACAGGTTTCCTGCCAACTGCTAGTCTGATTGTCACAGGCTTTTAGCATCAAAAGAATTACTGCAAAATATTTGGTCAAAGGTCTTTAACTATTATTAGAGCTTTAATAGTTACATATTTTAAGAAATGGTTAGCATCCCCAAATGTGACCGTTTTCACTCAGGTTTACCATGTGTTTCAGTCTTCAAACACATTTACTGCCCCAAAATGAAACTTTTGGCATTAACCTTTTCATATTATGCTGGAATGTAAAAGATAATTTGATAACCCAAAAGAAATACACACTTTTCACTTCAGTAAAATATGTTTTATGTACACATAGTTTTGGTCAAAGATGTTTAACATGTTACTTCACTGAAACCTTTAAAGCTAATCTACCATTTCAAGAACATTAGCATCACAATCTAACACTTTCAAACAGGTTTCCCGCTAGCTGTTTGTGTTTATTGCAATCAGATAAACTAATATTAAATTATTTAAATGTTGTACTTTAGTTTAATCTGTAAAGTTAGCTGGGATTTGACAAATGCGTTGACATTATCAAAAATAATGAACAAACTTTTCCAAAAAAGTTTCCATTTACAGTTTGGTCAAAAATCTTTACCTTTTTACATATTCATGTAATGTGTTATGTTCACACCCTGTGTTTGGGCATTTCTGTTAAGTTCTGTGTTGTGACGCCCTGTCTCCTTAGTTACCCAGTTTGTTGCTATGGTTATTTATTGTCTTCACCCCTCGTCTTATTATTCTGTTTAGCCTGATTGTTTCCCTGCACTATATATACCAGTTTGTGTTTCCCTCTCATTGTCTGTTGTTTTTTTGTTGTTCCCGTGATGCCCGTGGGTTTCCTTGTTTGTTTTGGTTTAGTTTTGTTATAGTTTTTCAAAAAATGTATCTTAAATGCTGCGTTTGGATCCTCACCTTCTCCTTCGCACTACACAATGGACCGTAACATAATGTAACTGTTTCCAAACAGGTTTCCTGTATTGTATTTTTTGTTTTCATGTTAAGCAGGTATATGTGATATTTGATTAAAATTAAATGTAAAACTGTGGCCAATTTTGTTTGCAGTTGTCTTTAAAATGTTATTTCAATGATATCTTTAAGTTATGACTTCTTTTTAAATCAAAAAGAAATGTTCCCCTTTAAGACACAATGTCAAATTTAGCTTACAGTTGTTTTGGTCACTTTATTTCATTGAATTCTTTCAAACTAAATTCACCATTTCCAGATCATTAGCATCACAAGACATGACTGTTTCCTCACAGGTTTCCCGCCAAGTGTTTAGTCCAATCAGATAGTCCCATCCCAAACTAATGTCACTGGTGTTAGTTTACATTACCCCAATAATGTTTTCATTTGAGTTTTTCCTCTTATTTTAAACTTGGATATAAGCAGTGAGCAACACAGGACATTTTTAATTGTTCGTAACATCTCATTATCAGAGTTTCTCTGCTTTCTCCAGCACGGATGTCTGCTTTATTTTTGGCCCTTCGCCGGCCAGCAGCTCTGTGAGGTCTTGTATGTTTGGATTCGGGACTTCAGCTCCACCCAAACGCATTTGTCTCCAACTCCCCGTCTTCATTTACAACCTGTTTTTTATACAAAGCACAACAAAACAGGGGGAGGGGAGCGGCTCTTCCCCATCGGGGCCCGACAACATTGACCGTGAAAGCCTCCGCTATCTTACAATATACAAATAATCATTTCCATATGCAGCAGGAAGGGGTCACGGCAGGAATGCTTTGGCAGGGAAATATTGTCCAGCAATGACACAGAAGTAATTTGGGTCTCCATCAGGGCCTTTTGTTGCCGCAAAATGTTTGACCCAGGGGTCTGTGTCACCCCTGTTAAAGTCCCGTGACAGTCGGAGAAAAAGTAAAACATCTCATGGGCCTTCAGAGGATTGAATACATATTTAAGGCGAGAGACTGCAGGGAAAACTGCATTTTTTATGTGTCAATTTTAATACAAAGAAAACATTCAAAATACACTTTTAAGTGTTTCTTTTGTCGCACGTTATCAATTTGTTTTTGTAGATTTAAATTACACTTTTTTGTGGGCTAACACTTGAAGGGGTGTTCATAAGACATGAAACCTTTATAATCATGACATGACCCATGAATGTGAATGAGATTTAATTAAATTAATTATTAAGTGTCATTTGCTCAGTTATGTCATGTTAAATAGAAAGATGACATTGGTTGTTATGGCAACTTGACATAAATACATCACAGCCAGTCTTCAACTTTGTCATGGCAACTTATCATTACCAAGACAACATAACTTGTCATATATCTGTCATAAACATGATTGTCATGAGGCCATTATAATTGTGTCATGAATTCTTTGATCAGGTTTTTTAGTGGAACAAACTGTATTTGTCATTAAAATGTCTCATTAAAAGTGTCGTTACTCTGTCAAATCATTTTTAATAGTGTCATTAATATTTAATAACATTTCAATGACAAATCCAGCTTGCAACCACTGTAGTTGAAGTCAAAAAAAATAATAATGAAGCTGTTATAAAATTCTTGACAATCATGTTTATGACAGATTTGTAAGTTTTGTTGTCTTGGTAATGTTATGTTGTCATGACAAAGACAAAAACTGGTTGTGATGTATTTGTTTATGTCAAGTTGTCATAATAAACAATGTCATCTTTGCATTTAAAATGTCATAACTGAGCGAGTGACACTTAACGACAGTTGATATAAGCGGGCATACAATCTCATGTCTCATGTCATGATTATAAAGGTTTCATGACAGTCTTATGAACACTTCTTCAAGTAAAGTGTTACCGCTGTTTTTCTCACAATGAGTCACAAATCTCCACTTCTGCATCACTTACACAGTTTTATTAATATCTGTATTCTGGAAGTTTTTACAGAGGTATTTGTCCATGCATAATTTGCCTGATTATATGCAACATCTTATTTACAAAATAAAATGTGATTTTCTGAATCGTGGAGTGATAGAAGATAAAAGAAATCCCTTCTGTGACTCTAATATATCAAACAAGTTTATCCAATGTTCAGATTTTTGTTTTACACTGTAAAAAAACATCCTTAAAATAAAACATTCATTCATTTTCTTTTCGGCTTAGTCCCTTTATTAATCTGGGGTCGCCACAGCGGAATGAACCGCCAACTTATCCAGCATATGTTTTACACAGCGGATGCCCTTCCAGCTGCAACCCATCACTGGGAAACATCCATACACACTCATTCACACACATACACTATGGACAATTTAGCCTACCCAATTCACCTGTACCACATGTCTTTGGACTTGTGGGAGAAATCGGAGCACCTGGAGGAAACCCACGCGAACACAGGGAGAACATGCAAACTTCACACAGAAACGCCAACTGACCCAGCCGAGGCTCGAACCAGCGACCTTCTTGCTGTGAGGCGAACGTGCTACCCACTGCGCCACCATGCAGCCACTGCGCCACTGTGGTTTCCAGAATTGTACTTATAAAATACTTACAAATAAATCCTAATAGACTTCTTACAAATTTATGGTAAACTACTGTATTTGATTTAGTTATAGTGTTATTGCACTATTGTTTTAAAGCACTAATATCCACACACTGTACCTGTTACACAGACACAAACTTTATGTATCAACATTAGATGTAACATAAAACTCTAATGTACGTTACTGATGAGAAGAAAAAAAACTAAAAGAACCATAATATTGTCAACAAATTCGGAGATGGTCAATTTACAGTTATTCACCATACCATACCTGTCAACACTGGGATGTAAAAAAAATGGGATATGCCCACCATAACACCTCATCACCCCCCCCCCACCCCCAAATCCCCAAATTACTAAATATGTTCATCTGGAGCTGTTTCATTGTAAATAAACAGTTAAACTGTCAGTAATATGGTTTATTATTATTATTTACTAAAGAAAAAATAAGTAGTATACATTAGCAGCAAATAAATTAGCAAACAGTTTAGCCTATTAAAAGGAATAGCTATTATAAAGAAGTAGAATCAAGTTATCAAAAGAACCCAAAAGAAGTTATCAATACACACTGTGATTAAAGAGCAACGAATGAATCTCTCATTTATCTTGATTTTTTCGTTTGATTGCACTAAATAACAGAGGTGTCACTTTAAAAATGCACAGATCTAATGTTATAATGAAAGCATTCGATTGCTTTCCGAACTGTTTATGCTCATTTAGGACAAAATCAGTTGTGTTTGAAAAAACCCCCCACCAAGATCGACATCTTTAGATGTTATTATTATTAATTATGTGTATATGTCGGTTCAAACACGCACCCAAAACCCAGACTTTCGCTCCGCTTCAAATCGCGTGTACAGAATCCGTTTGAGAAACAGTGTCTATTTATCACTATGGAGCGCGTCAGCTGACAGTCACGCACCGCTACATGAACTGACTGTTTTGAGGATTGCATAGAAGGGGCGACGGCACCTGTAATGGAAAGGAAGGGAATCGCACCATTTTTATATTTATTTCAAAGTGTTTTCATGCCTAAATAAAACGAAAGCACAGAACAGACTCACATTTAAGAGCGAGGGGCGTCCCCTGGTGGTTCGGCGGTATGGGTTGCGTATATTATTGCCACCCTTCATAGAAAGATTGAAAATACGGGAGAAATACGGGAAAATACCTTTACGGGATGATAGCGGGATAGAACTGTAAAATACGTGAGAATACTGGGAAAAAAGGGAGGGTTGACAGGTATGACAATACACGTTAATAAAACTTACTGTTAACAAGTTACAAATCTTTATTGCAACATCTTAACATTTTTTTTACAATTAAAATTACGCTAATTTCTATAGTATATAAAAAAAAGATGATATTTCGAAGAAAGCTGAAACTCTGTAACCATTGACTTCCATGGTATTTGTTTTCCTACTATGGAAGTCGATAGTTACAGGTTTTCAGCTTTCTTCGAAGTATCTTCTCAAGTGTTTAACAGAAGAAAGAAACTCTTGATTGGTTAATAACCACTCGAGCATGCGTAAACAGTGAGCAAATGTTCAATTTTGGGTGAACTACCCCTTTAAACACTCCTGTCTTGTGCCGAACACTAGGGCTCTCCATGCCTTATTTGCACATAATGGCAGAATTTGAGAAAACTGTACGCCTCTCCAGTGGCCTGTCTTGTAATCATCCGAGATTATACGGGAATACAAACATGCTTTTAATCCACTTATGTGTTGTGGATGAAGTTTGACGGCAGATTAGCGACGTGATCTCACCGGCGCATGCGTCGCTCTCATAAGACTCCATTTCTCAAAGTAAACTTAATTAAATATAGTTGGTTTGACGTGCCATGAATGATCGTCCCGGCAAACAAAAGCTGTTACACAAGCCGTCGAATTATCTCTGTCAAACTTCGGCGTAATCTGACCTGATCCTCTTAGAAATATTCAAATGAGCGCATTTGCATATCAATGAGGAGGGGGCGCCATGGCAACCTTGTGTTTATATTCTTCTTCGGGGGAGCCTCTTTAACATACGGCTTTGGAAAATGTTCCGTCATGTTTACAAACAACAAAACCAACAACTCCCGAAAGAAAGAGCCCGAGTGTTTTAAAACATCATGATGGATGGAGAGAAATGTGGATGAGTGAAAAAAGGAGGGAGGTAAGCCGGAGGAGGGAGAGCAAAAAATGGAGTTTAACTTCCACTGCGAGTTCAGTCTGTTTGATTTTATCCTTCAAAGGCCGTCGTCTTTCTCTTTCCCTGATAATTTCGGAGTGTTTAGGAATTCATTTCAGGCGTTTCTTGAGCATGAGGTAAGACGAGGACGCTCAAACTCAGGCTGAAAGAGAGAAAATCTCCCTCTGCTGGAGAAATGGGGAGTCTGCAGCGTCCCGATTTAGTGTCTGCATCAGATGAAACTGACAGACGTGACTTTATATACACACAAACAAACAACAACAAAAAAACATTGCAAATCATTCAGTATAACAGATGTATTTACATTAAATTAAACATCACACTTATATATTCTGAATTAAAAAAAATTAAGTTGTTATTATTAGGCCCACACTGAATATGTGCTCATAGAAATCCGCAGATTTCCACCGAATGTTTGCCCATCATCGAGTCTATTTATTTACTTATGTAAATGTGTGTAAATATATATTTATTCTGTTTTTATATTATTTTCAATAGTATTGAAATAGTATATGAATAACATGCAAATGTTTATATTCAATTCAATTCATCTTTAATTCTATAGCGCTTTTACAATGTAGATTGTGTCAAAGCAGCTTCACATAGAAGATTATAGTGAATTGGAATGGTGTCCGTTCAGTTTTTAGAGTTTAAGTTCAGTTCAGTTCAGTGTGGTTTAATTTTCACTGCTGAGAGTCCGAACACTGAAGAGCAAATCCACCGATGCGCAGTTATATGATTAACACAAATTTTTTTGCCCATCATTGAGTCAATTTATTTACTTAAAAGTGTGAAAATATATATTTATTCCGTTTTTATAATAATTTTTGCAATATTATTGAACAATATGCAAATAATTATATCATTTATTAACAATACAGTTTGTAAAGTCATATTTTCTGTCTTTTAGTAGATATATTTTTAATATATTATGAGAGATTTGCTTTGTTTACCAAACGAGTGGCTCAAATTATATTTGCATTGTAAACCCTAAATAAAAGTTATTATTTTTTTATTTCATGTTTTCAGTTACTGTGTTTAGCTACATGATGATGATGACTCTCAACATCATTCCAAATAAATCCACAGATCCACCCCTATCGAACCGTGACCCCAAAATTGAGGTACGTAAAATTGAGGTGACTTCGGTGTACCATTACACCCCTAATATATTAGGGCTGCACAATATATCACAACGTGTGTGTCCGCAATAGTCGCATTGCAACATATGCAATGTTGAGTTGGGATTATAGATCACCAGAAACCACCGGTCAAAACACACATTTTGTGGAGACACTGCAGAATTGAACCATAATAGAGTGAAAGTTAATCATCTGCATGTGTTTTTAAGGCCTGCGACTGTGTGAGCATTTTAAGAGAGTTTACAGCATTTTAGTAGTGCATAAAGAAGTTTAATAAACATTAATTTGATTGAATTATTTATATGATGAAGACTATCCAATGTTACTTTGCATTTGATTATTCAATTTTGTTACTCTCTCCAGAAAGCCATGGAGCACGGTTTATTTCACTTTAATACTTGCTCCATTGTGTTTATTTATGACTGTAGTTTGTTTATTATATGCATATAATAAAATACATACAAATATATTTACCTTTCATGCCCCTACAAAATCATCCCAGTCAATCTAAAGCAGAGATGTCCAAACTAGGGTCAAAGTTGGCCCATGGTAACATTTGATTTGGCCCACCATCCCACATGTAAAGATGCCTTTAACAAAGATCGTAATTTCTAATTTAACGTAATTTTTTTGGTATGTTTATTTGTTTGTTTGTTTTATTGCTGAGCTACAAAAAAGCAAACTGAAAATAAACGTTTCAATCAAATGTTGTAAATTAATCAGATTTTTTAAAAATAGAAATACTCACTCAACAGATAGAGGACAATACAGAAGGCAAAAAACAGGTGCAGCTTGACTAGTGCATCTCCATTCTGTTATAAATGGGATTTTTTTTTTTTTACTGTAATAAGTTCATTATAAAGTTTTAAAACATATACTGCATTAATTAATATAAAGCAATGTTTTCTAGTTGTTTTTAAATATTAAATAATTAGGAATTCACCAATGGCAACTTTAATGTAATAGAGTTTGATATATTTACCTTCAGCCCACCACCCTCAATCAAGATTGGTTTTTGGCTCTTCATAAGAAAAAGTTTGGGCACCCCTGATCTAAAGTAATGACTTTGCAAATAGAGCTATTTAAGTCATCTGGTGAAATTATTTCGTAATATATAAATCGCAGAGAAAACAATATCGCAATGTACAGTCAAATTTTTACAATATCATGCAAAAAAAAACAAAAAAAACATTCACCCTTATATTATATATATGTATGTATGTATGTATGTATGTATGTATATATATATATATATATATATGTATATGTATATACATACATACAC
>CAIGQV010019532.1:3216342-3235341 GCA_903798115.1 Danio jaintianensis
TTATTACACGGCTGTCTGTAATACTCGATTCTGATTGGTCAGTCATGACATTCTTAGGTATGTTATTCCCAGATAACAACCGCTAAATAACACAGTCTCATCCGGGAACTTCGAATCACCTTTACCGTCGGTGAATACATTCAAATCCATTTGCTTACATCCACATTCATATCTATCTATCTGCTTGTTTGTCACACCATGGTTTGGTGCCGTCTTGTCAATGAATAATATGTAAGTTGGTCTATGCTCCGTTCAACCAGTTTTCTTTCTGTCAGCTTTGCGTTTTTGACTGTTCGGCACCATCTTGTGACTGAATAATGTGCAGGTTAGTGTATACTCCATCAGCTGTTTTCATCTCCATCAGCTTTGCTTTTAATTAAAGAATTAATAAACTATTATGATTTAGAACAATGTTTTGTGTCTAATTTGTATGTTTTGTGGCAAGTAGCCGTGTAATAAACGGGATAATGTACATCCAGGAGGTTGTTTTTGCAGAATAAAGCCTTCAGCCTTATACAACAGTGCTCCGCTTTGGGTTGTCGGGCTTTATTCTGCAATAACAACCTCCTGGATGTACTTTACTGGATGCATTTTTGTACTTTTTAAGCTTTCAGAAGAGATGCTCAGCACATTCCTACATTTAAGCATTTCCAACAACGCAAACAGCATATAACAGCGTATAGCATGAATTTTTACCTCAGCGGAGAGAGAATCTCTTCCAGGTATGTCATTAATCATAATTAAGCAAAGTGTGACAGCAGCTTAGAGGCCTTTTACTGAAGCTCCCCCTCCGTCCTCAAGGAATAGAGTATCATATCTCTATTCACGCGGATCAGATGAAGAAAAAAAACACATGAGCTGCATAATATGAGGAGTTTCTGCACTATTATGCCATTTGGCCCTGTATTATGGCGGATTGTCAAGGGTTTTGACCTCTTGTATTGAAGAGCCCAAAGGGTTCTGGGATGCGGGTCCTCTAAGTTATCTCTGAGTGTTCTTTATACAGGGCTAAATACCATTTAATTTAGCCATGCTCCCATATTCATCTTCATCTGGTGATTTATGGACTTTGCATGACTCTGTTTTATTAATAAAGGTTCCCATTAGGCGCATGAGATAATATTTAGACTGTTTTTTTTATCAGCAAAACTATGCAAACGAAGTTGCTAAAGAGTATTTGTTAACTTTATTTAACAATGTTTGCAAAAAAAAAAAAAACTTACAGTTGATGCAGAAATAAACATTAGTGGAAGTTAAAAAAATAAAAATAAATGGCTTTTACATTTTTTTCACTTTTCGAGTGCCTTGGACTTATGATTTTGTTGTTTATCTTCATGAATCCCTTATCCAAAGAGCACCGACACATTTACTACCCCTGAAGCACTTTATGTTTGATTTAAAAAAAGAAATCTAATAAAAAAAAACACTGCTGTAAAAATATATGCATAAATTAAATATAGATTAACACTGATTAATGTTTTATTCATTTGATAATTACTCAGTAAGTCTTTTGTTTCTTTATTAACTGATGAGATCTCTTTAAGAGTATGTTCACACATCACCATTTAAAAAAAAAAAAGTATAAAAAAATTAATCAGTATTGACAATTCAAAACTCATTTAAATGACCTAAAATGCAAACCTCTGAAACTGCTTTCCAAGTGTAAGTTATTTAAAAATATATTTTTCCATCTACGTGTAAATGACAAAAACACGACTTTGTGAAAACAGTAAGGACAGAGCATGTTAAACATCTCCACACGTTCTACACTTCCATCATTGAATCAGTCCTCTGCACTTCAATAACTGTCTGGTTTAGCTCAGCTACGAAATCCGACCTCCGAAGACTACGTCGAATAGTTCGGACTGCTGAGCGAATCACTGGTACAACCCTCCCTACTCTCCAAGAACTGTACTTATCCAGAGCAAGCAGAAGGGCTGCCAAAATCACTCTGGACCCCTCACACCCAGCACACTGCCTCTTTGAACTTTTACCTTCTGGTCGACGCTACAGAGCACTGTGTACCAGAACAGCCCGACACAGAAACAGTTTCTTCCCTCAGGCAATCCATCTCATGAACACTTGATGATAGTAATTATGAAGCAAACATCACTACTTGCTATACACTTTTTATACACATAAACACTTATTTAACAACATACTTTACATGCCAATTTGCACATAACAGCTGCCATATAACGTTGTATATAGTAATATTCCTGTACATACACTTGTCAATTTGTATATTTGCATTCACTATTTACTTTTATTTTTAAAATATATTTATTATCTGTTGTTTGTCCTGTCTCTGTAATTCTGTTGCACTGTAGAAGCTCTGTCACCAAAACAAATTCCTCGTATGTGTGAACATACCTGGCAATAAAGCTCTTTCTGATTCTGATTAGGCATAAGTGAGAACTTGACAACTGAAACAATAATAAGAGGTTACTCATATATGCGGAGATGTGTAGTCTTTCTTCATAAATTGAGATTGCCACCTACTGGCCTGGCATGACAATACAGTGTTTTAGACATCTACACAGATCTGTGTGAACTGGAATCAATTTGTATGCAATATTTAAAGTATTTTTTCAAAAGTACAATAGTTTTAAAGTACACTGGTTGTAAAAATAGACTACACAAGATCAAATGCACGGATCTAATATACTGTTACACATTTTGTACTTTCTCAACTGTTTATGTTCCCTTTCTGAGGGTTCTCACAAAGACAAATATTATGACATCGTTTTGTGTGTATCTGCCTAAGAAAATCCGAAGAGATTCTTGAAATCATTTTGCCAGGAAAAAAAATGCAGGGTTCCACAAAATTCCTTCATGTTGTCCCAACTCAAATCAATTAAGTTAACAAGTTAACAAATTTAAGTAGATTGAACATAAAACAATTAAGTTGCCCCCCAAAACATTTAAAGAATTGTGTTGTTTCAACTCATTTTAAAGATGTAGTTTGAACAAGCAGCAAATTCATTGTTTTGAGTGCAAAATTTTTTTGTTGATCCTGGAACAACATTCCTCTAAACAATAGATGCACATAACAGGTGAATGGCAATAGTGTAGAAGCCCTAACCCTTGTTTTAAGCATAACTTGACATTAGCAATGTTTCCATCCACCTACAGTAGGGTTGTCATGATACTGGAATTCAGTACCAATTGATACTGAAATTTTAAAAACGTTTAAAGCCACGATTCATCAGCGTTTTAAAGCCGCGATTCATCAGCGGATCACTCGTATGTCAGCTTATAGACAAAGCAGCTGATCCTCACGGCTTTAAAATGCTCCAGTGTCCCTGTATCTGTGGTTACACTCAGTAAACAGCGGTGAGTTCGGTGTATTGATGACCTTCACAGCCAATCACAGTCATTTCTGTTGAGCACGTGATCACAATGGCAAATCATCGCTGTTTAAGAACGCGCTCAACAGCACTCAAATGTTAGCGGGAAATGGACGTTTTTAAAACTTCAGTATTGATTGGTACCGAATTCCAGTATCGTGACAACCCTACATTTATTTCTATTGCATTAAAAAATGCTTAAATGGAAATGCAAAGATCCACATAGATTTTTAAAAATGTGCATATAATGTTTTATCCAATAAAAAAAAGGTGCATAAACTACAGTAGAAACACATTTACTGAATATATTTCAGCATGCGCATCAAATAAATAAATAAATAAATAAATAAATATCACATGATTTTGTTTTGGCAGGCTAATTTTTACAACAGAATGGCAGTCACTGGTGGAACTGGAGTGTAATGGGACAACATGGACAAACCAGCTGAGAAACCACATTATAAAAATCTGAAATGTTGTTTTGGTCATTCTAAAATTCCTCAGCCAAAGTCCATCGTTAAAGTGGTTCAGTATTATTATTCGAAGAACTGTCTTGAGCATCTCTGCGCTCATTATCTTTCGTCTTCTGAGGCAAGTAATTTATTACATAAGATAAAATGCCCACAGTGGCTTCTTCTACCATAGCAAATTCCATGTTTATTTTTGATATTTGACGTCAGTTTATCAGGAAATGACGATTGTGTTCTCGTTGACTGATTGGGTGGAAACAGTGATTTATTCGCAAATGATTTATGCGATATTCCAGTTTTGCGCATAAATCTAATTTGCATCTTTGAATGGAAACATAGTGATTAACTACTTGACAAGTCCAAGCGGGAAGGCGAGCTAAGACCAGCATTGTGATGATTTTGTTTGGTTTTTTCACATCAGAGTAAGTCTTGGGATCTCAAATTAGTGCATATTTATGTGCGTTTCATTTAGTATGTAAGGTTTCATAAGGAGTCATATTTACAAGAGGACTGGGGGATTTGTTTATGTGGGGGTATGTTTAACCTGTATTCCAGGCTGAGGAGGAAGATGAATTAGTCAGTGTACCGTTACCCCATCATGTGGTCTCTCTGGGGAGTTTCCCCCTGCGTCTCATCTTCCTACCACTGATAGACACGGTAAACAACACATGGATAAACAACCCCAATGATGTGTCTTTAAATCCTATTAATCTTCTTTTGTCATAGCTCCCTCTCGCTTCCCATGTAAGATCAATGCTGTGTGGTTTGTTTAAATGTTGTCGTCGAAGAGAAATGGACATGGAAAAAGTCATTTTTTAAGGCCTAGACTTTTTAAATATATGAAAGTATTAATTCAATGCACTCAAATCACTATGATGAGGCAGTCAAGACAATATTTAGGTTTCTATTTAGCTCTAAATTAGTGTTACCTAGCAATAACATTTCATGCTCATTTCACCTGTGTATTTCCACAGTACGCATTTATATCACATCTATAGTACATCATATAATATCATATATTAGCCAAGACTACATCATATCATATCATATATTAGCCAAGACTATCACAACAAAACGGCTGTTAGTAAAATCGACACACTGCAAGAAATGACACTGCTAGCAACGCTAACACATTAGCAAAATTAGAAAGACCTTTTTTTGAGGTAAACTTTTGACATGCAACAATAAACTACATTTTGGTTGCTTAGATGTCAGTCACATGGACAAAAAATACTTTTTGAACATTTTGCTAAAGTGAAATGTCAAGTGACTGGTGTTAAACATGTGAAACAGATGAACATACATGAGCTTGGAAATGCAATGCCTGGAGAGTTTCACTAGAATATAAGGATAAAATAGCAGTTTGTGTTATATTGACACTAGTGTTCATTTCTGTTGCAAAGTGCTTTGAAGTTGAGGTGCATTTTTGTTTTTCCCAACACAGGCTCATTGTGAAAACGTACTCCCGTATACATTTCTGGAGAGCAGGAATTATGTAGCCAGAGCTACATATGCATTCTGTCTTTAAAACGAACGTTATGGGGCGGTATGACGCCGCCGATGCCTTCTGGTTTTTTTTGCGCTACCGGCTGACCTCTTACCTCTGTGTGGATGGCTTTTCCGCTGTTACCAGTAGGCATGGGACGATAACCGTTTTCAAGGTATACCGCGGTTTGAAAAAGTCAAGGTTTTAAAACTGCTAACATTTTCTGCTATACCGTACTACGGTATATGTAATTTTTTTTTTGCATTTTGTTTTAAGTTTTTTAGGACAACAGTATCTCCAGCTGAAAAGATCTCCGAAGATGCCGTTTTAAATTGTGATGAAATCTGTGTTTTTGAAATTAATGAAGAGAGCAGAAGTCAATGATTCATTTGAATTATTCGGCCTGACATCAAAATAAAATATATTGTGTTCAAATGGGAAATATTGTTTTTTTTACCCAGACATTTACCCAGATATTTAAAAAGAATATATTTTAGAGCAGTAATCACACCACCGTAAAACCGTGATATTTTTATCTATGGTTATCATACCATCAGAATCTTATATTGGCCCATGCCTAGTTACCAGTTTGCCTAGTAGCTCGCCGCGTACATCGGCGGACTTGAGAAGCAGAGATGAGTCGACGGCAACAACGTAGTTCGAGTCCGGCAAAGAGCAGTTTCAGAAAGCCGGTAAAACAAAAAGGCAAAAAATAAAATAATCAAGTAAATAACAGGGTGAGAACGTGGTATGGTCTGAAAACGTGGTAAAAATCAGGCAGCCGTGAGGGCTTTTCTTTTTTATGGATTGCTTTTCAAAACACTGTCGGTTGGGTTTAGGAAAGGGGGTGGGTGGGGGCATCAGTTGGTCAGTCAGTTAGTTGACAGCAGCCTCTGGTGGATTTACGTGAGAACAGCAGGCACGGAATGGCATTCGCGAGAGAAATTTGAGATCGGAAAAAGCATACACAGCGGCTTCTGGTGGATTCACGAGAAACAAAAACTGCAAAAAAATTGACCTCCTGGGACGTATTTCACGATCTCCAGAAATGTATATAGGGGTACATATCAATAATGACACTGGGTTGGTTTTACCCTTTTTTTTTGTAACTTAACTTATAATATGTTGTTCTCTTTCTCTCTAAGTGTGCTGTTCTGTTCAAACTGCCCAGGACTTTATTTTCACGGTCAGAAGTCTGTCGATATAAGACTAACAGAGAATCATCTGTAGTTTCTTCAATTTTAGTCTCAACTTGACCCAGAAAACAGATCCTGAAAAACGAACAGGCGGTGTTGGCTTGCCATCGCAGATACATAAAAGTCATGAGTCATCTAAAGAGGAGTCTGCACACTCTCTAAAAAAGGTACAAACTGTCACTGTTACCTTTTCAAAATGTACACTTATGTATTATTATGGACACTTTAGGCACAAACCTTTAAAAAAGTTACCGCCTCAGAGACAGCTTTATACCTTTATTTCTGAGAGTGTCGCTATGCTAGCTTGAAACCTGGGCAGATTGATAGCATGCTTAAGGTTACATCGAGGTCAACATAAAAGTGAAGACACCCCCAATGCATATCTTTCTGCAGCCAAATGAGTGTGCTTCATCCTTGGAAAAGGGGGACTTGTTAATTGCCCTGTGATGCCATAGTGCCGTGAAGCTCTATGACAAAGTGAGCGTACCATCTGTAGCAGCTGCTCACTGCAGGCGGACGCCCTGGGAGCTGCAGGCTGCACTGACAAGCCCTGCGAACTTTGAAATGTGCGGGGTGCAGCAGGTCCAGTGGTCCCACAGGTTAAATTATTCAGCCCTTTAAACTTAGAGCAGTCTGCACAAAAAGCCTTGCAGAGTCTCATTCAAGACACTTGAAAGAGCTACATGTGTTCCAATTAGATCTTTGCCAACAAACAAAGCAGATGACTCCTCGCAT
The DNA here is from genome assembly GCA_903798115.1 of Danio jaintianensis. Classification (NCBI taxonomy): domain Eukaryota; kingdom Metazoa; phylum Chordata; class Actinopteri; order Cypriniformes; family Danionidae; genus Danio; species Danio jaintianensis. Next base: position 3,223,580 of record CAIGQV010019532.1, read on the forward strand.
TTGTTGCTCTGACTTGTCAAGACTCGTAGGTGTGTGACTAGTGTACTGTGTACAGATTTACTTAGTGGTGATTGCAAAGATTAATTTACTACATTAATCCATGCAAAAAAATATGTGGCTTAACTTCTGGTATCTCCAAATTTTTTTATGGTTCAAAGTAGGGTTGTCAAAAGTATTGAGCTTGGTATTAATCAGTATTGAAATTTTAAAAACTTAAATTTTCTGCAAACATTTGAGTTGTATCTGTGTTGACCTTCACAGCCAATCGCAGTCATTTCTGTTGTGTTACAATTTCAGTACCGATTGGTACCGAACTCAATACTTTCGACAACCCTAGTTCAAACATCATATGGAGTTAAGGATGACCTACGTTCACTTGAGGAAATTCCTTGTTGAGAGCCTATAGCAACACAATAACAATCCTTTAATAACCCCTTGCCAACCAGACCAGTGGTTCTCAATTCCTGTCCTCGGAACCCCCCGCCCTGCACCACTGGTCTAGACCTCAAGCAGCCACTCAAAAGACATTAGCTGCCTGCTAGCAATGCCCTAGCAATTACCACCATTTCCCTAGCAGCACCTTAGCAATGCCCTAATAACCACCCAAAACTCTTTAGCAGCCTCCTAGCAATGCCATAGTGTAAAGGAGGCCAGCTAGTAAGAGCTATGTGGGTGAATCACACAGCCCGATCTCAAAAACATTACTACTTGAGCCAGTTTGAATCTGGTCAGTGTAGAACGAGAGGGGTTATATTAGCAAACACTCACCAATGTCCTAACAACTTACCAGAACACAAGAAAATACAAGAAATGCCCAAACAATGTCCTACGAACTACCAAGAACACACTGGCAACCACCTAGCAATGCCATTGCAACTACCAACACCACAGCAACCACATGTCAATGCCTTAGCAACAACCATGAACCCAAGCAACTATAATAGCAACCACCCAAAACACATTAGCACACTCAATGGCCACTGTCCTGCAGATTTTAGCTCCAACCCCAATTCAACACTTGAACCAGCCAAACATGGTCTACAATTTTACTAGAAACTTTGAGGTAAGTGCATTGGAGCTGGTCATACCTAAAATCTCCAGGACAGTAGTAGTTCAGTAACAATTAAAATAGCTAAAACAATCAAGGTTCTAGCATTTTCCTAACAACAATCCAAATCACACTAGTACCTTTCAATGTCCTAACAACCAACAACATACTAGATTCTCTCTAACACTGCCCTTTCAACCACAATCACGTAAACAACTCCCTACCACCTTCCCAATACATACTAGACACCACATGGAAAATCACAAACACCCTAGAAACCACCTAGCAATGGCTTTGTAACAACCCAGAACTCATTTGAATCTTTGAAGGAACATTCTCACAGTTCCAAGAACTATTGGAAAAATCTGCTGTTTTGGTGTACTGGGGACCTTTTTACTTATAAGAACTCCTTTTAGGGGGAATAAATAAACTACTACTTCAGAGGAATGTTACCAAGCACAATAGGATCTACCAGTGACAAAGGGTATGTTTACTGGGCAAATATGTGCCATACAAAACACTGGACTGTATTTTAAAATGTTACAAAACATAAACATACGAAAAGGTCAATTTAGTAGCATTTACATGTGTCATATGTTCTTTTCTTAGCCAAGTTGTAATAGCATATTAGTTCTTTCATCATATTATGTTAATATTTTATCTTCAAAACATATTTTATTGTTGGCCCACTTACATCACTTCAGAGTTCTTAGTAACGGTGCGAATGCAACCAGAAGAATGGCTTAAGGGAAATATATAGTGGCTAGTTCCTAATACTAAGTTCCTATAACTACCTGCCAAAAAAATCTAAGTAATAATATTATGCAAAAACCTCTAAATGTTCTTCAACTAACTAACACCTTTCTATTTCTTTCAAATAAACAATCACACCCTGACATGCTGCTGTCATTTCTGAATTTTAGTGCAAGTTGAAACGACGTACAGGAGAAAACAAGATCCACAAGGATGTCAAAAAGGATTGGGAAGGAAAGTCCCAAATGGCTGACAGCCGGATTCTGTTTGATTTCATAAATAATTTGAGTCATCGGGGACTCACATTGTTTTAGGCTTAAACATGTTGTTTACTGACGCCACATGTTTGAGGGACAGACACCGCTGTTGGTACACAATAAGAGCCCTTCAGGATTTGGGAGAATGAGAATCTCACCCTAGGCTCCGATGCTTGGCAAAGATATAAAAGACTTCTGGGAGTGCTGGCTGTTTGTGTCTATGCTGTGATTATATATGTGTGTGTGTCTAAAATGGTGTTCGTCCAGATTACCTAAAGGTGCTTTTGGTCCCAGCTGAATGATCTACATTGCCTGAGAGCGCCATCTTAGATGCATTAATGAGACACGCCTCATCAAACGATGTGGGAAATTAATCAATTCTTCAAATATGCTTCTGTCCCTGCTCAACCACACCTGCTCAACCTCTATACCGCTGTCTGGGACATCCAATTAATTAACCAGTTGGTTAAAAAATAGAAAAAAGTAAGTTATGCATAAACCAAATCACTCACTAACCACTGTATTAGGTGCAACTTTTTAACTTTGTTAATGCAATCAGCTAATCATATTTCAATAAGTTCATGCATTAAGGCATGTGTATATGGTCAAGACGATCTACCAAAGTTGGATCAGGAGGTGGAGGAAAGGTGATTTAATAGACCATTTCCATTGACTGGTACGGTTTAGTACAGTACTGTACACATTTACATATTTTATCACTTTTTGGCCCCCTTTCCAAGTGCCTTGTTTCCACTGAGTGGTACAATACGGTACAGTATGGGTCACCTTTTATCAGGCTTGTGTCTCCACTGTCAAATGGTACCAATGGCACCCTTTTGGTAGTTGTAGTTTTCGACAGAAAGTTGCAGTCGATGTCATTCTCGCTTGATGTTCACATATCGTATGAGAAGCACTTCTTACTAAACAAATGCTTTATATACATAAATACTTATGTATAAATAAATGTTAATTACTAACCTTTCAATAAACAGGATTTGATTATATCTGAAGATCAATGATAATGTGAAATAGCCTACTGTAACGTCTGTGATTATATACAATAAAAAATAAAACATTTATGAACACATACAGAGACTTACAGTCTCTGAAATGTTACCAATTACAAATAAAACAATTATGCCTTATTTGGGTTCGTAAATGATATGAAACAATCTTCCCATGTAACGTTAACATCTTGTTAAAAAGTTTTTGTCATTTCGAGTTCATAATTGTCCAAAATTCCATGGCAGTTTGTTCATGTTTTAGGTTGGTGAAAGAATCATTTGCTCCTTTGTTTTTTCTGCTTCTCCTTTGTTTTTTTCACGCTTCACTATCGCGTTTGTCCGTTTATGAAAGAATGCCAGAAGCACTACAATAATCATGCACACGTTATTATTATAAGCTCAAGTTCGTTATTTCAAATATAGACGCCTCGTAAACAACAACAGAACACGCGGCAGATTCTGAAGGGTAACGGTAAGGAAAGGGTACCCAAAAAGTGGTACGGTACGGTTCTCTTTTTGATATCTTTTTTGGTTTTTGAACAGTGGAAATGGGCATAAAAGCATAGCGACCCGTACCCTACCGTACCACTCAGTTGAAATGGGCCAAAAGAGTACCTAGCACAACAGAATGGTACCAAAAGGGTGGAGATAAAATCGTGACTGAATGATACTGGTTTATAGAAAATCGTCTCCACAGTGTGCCACAAGCCAGGAGAATGACAACACAGGAAGTGCTTTTACACATACACAAATACACAGCCAAGACAGGAAACTCTAATAATCCATATAATAAGCCATATCTCAAACATAGCCATAGCTCAAACAAACCTTGTTGTCTTCTTTGTGATAAACAGTGGCATGTCAAGAAACAAGAACAGAATCTGCTGTACGTCCTCTATTACTGTTTACAAGGCATCTAAAAATGTGTCGAAATCATGAGTGGATCCGCTTTCTCTTTCTGTTTACATGGGCTTTCTGCATGTCTATATTTAAAATAATGAACTTGAGTTCATGATAATAAATGTGGTTATTGAAGTGCTTCTCGCTTGCATTTAGAAGAGGACAAAATTTTGAGTGAATTTAAAAAAAACAAATGAGCAAATGATTCTTTCAGCAACCTAAAACCCAAATAAACTGCAAATTGTATTATTATTCTCACCTTTTGGGCTGTTTTGACTTGTACAGAATCATAAGTGAGTTTGAATGTAACGTTGTTAGTACCATAGTGGCTGGTTTTAATATTTAAGAAACTATCTGTCATGAACAGATAAGAAACTATCATGCAACTATCTATAGGGTTTACAGAACATGGTAAGAAAAAGAAAAAATATCCATCAAGTGGCACTCATGTAGGCAAAAATGCCTTGCTGATGCCAGAAGTCAGAGGAGGATGAGCAGACTGGTCTGAAAAGCAACAGAATCTCAAACAACCAAGGTCTGAAGAAGAGCATCTCTTAACACACCACATGCCATACCTTGAAGCAGATGAGCTACAGCAGCAGAAGAAGGAGGAAAGCACACTGGTGACACTCGTATTAGCTAAAAACAGCAAACTGAGGCAACAGAATCATCAAAACTAGAACAAAGGCCTGATAAGTCTCAATTTCTGCAGTGGTGTTCAAATGGTTGGGTCAAAATTTGGCATAAACAATCAAAAACATGGATATATCCTGTATGTATAAATGGTTTATTGTATGAATGGAATATTAAGGAAAAGAAAAATTCAGGAAAAGTGGATTCAGCTTGGCACTAGAAATGTGCAACTTTTGGTTGGTTGAAAGAACGAAATGTTAATTCTGTTCACTAGTTTATGCTTGACAGTATGCTGGCGATCTCACATTTTTTAGGGATGATGAGAACAAATCAAATTAAAACATTTAAAATTGTCTTGTGTATACCCTAGTGCAGGACGGCACGGTGGCTCAGTGGTTAGCACTGACGCCTCACAGCAAGAAGGTCGCTGGTTCGAGTCCCAGCTAGACCAGTTGACATTTCTCTGTGGAGTTTGCATGTTCTCAGGTAAATTGGATGAACTAAATTGGCCGTAGTGTATGAGTGTGTGTGAGAATGCACAAGTGTATGGGTGTTTCCCAGTACTGGGTTGCAGCTGGAAGGGCATCCGCTGTCTAAAACATATGCTGGAATAGTTGGCGGTTCATTCCGCTGTGGCGACCCCTGATAAATAAGGGACTAAGCCGAAAAAAATGAATGAATGAATACCCTAGTGAATAGTATATGAATAGTTAAGCAAGTATAACTTAACAATCTCATAGGCTAAATGATTTGATATGCCACTATATAAAACCCTACATAATATCATACAACTCTCTATGTGATCGGTTTATTCTGCCATGTTTGATCAGAATTACATCTCGACATCAAAATCTGAGAGTCAGTGGAGAAAAAAAAAGATGAAAGTTTCGTCTGTCTTTGCCAATGGCCAAAATCCCACTCCTGCTCTCTCAGTAGACAAGAGGAACTATAGGAAAACAATAAACGTAATTCTATTTCCACTCGTATCCTTTGAGGCATTTGGCATAAAAAGAAAAAAGGGGAGATTTCATTTGGAAGTGCTATAGTTTGAGTGAAACATCAGCCTGCCGTCTCGCTGAGTGTCTCATGTGAACTGATGCCGGCTGTGCAGAAAAACAGCATTGCGAAACCACAGGAAGAAGACAGCGCTCTTCTCAAAGCATTTCAGTCAGCCTCATGGGCCAATCACCAAAAATCAAGCCTTGTTTTTCTTTCCTTTTTTTTTTGTTTTTTGCATTAAGCCAATTTCAGCCACAAAACTTAAATGACACTAGGGGAAAATCATGTGATGTAAAATTGATACTGACTAGATACGCCAAAATTGTGAGATATGAAGTGAGAGAAAATTGGTGATAATTAAATTTGCTAAACTGTTATGATAAATTAAAATTAATGATATTAAAATACCTTTCCAGAAATTACTGAGAGATGTTTAGGACTTTTAACTACTTATTACGTGATTGCCACAAACCAGTGGCTTTACGTTTAAAGGGGTTTACAAATTTTCTATTGTAAAAACGTCAAATTGCATAAGGTAACGTGTATATCTAACAATACAAATTGGAAAGTCTATCCTGCTTGCTTTAGAACAACTCATGTTTGACTTTGCAACCTCTGATTGTGTTTCAAAATGACATTAGATCGGTTAATAATGTCAAGCTGCATCCGAAATCGCAAAGTTCTTGAGTACGTATGACATTTCAATTTAAACTTGCTTCACGACCTTTAGAAAAGCACATACTATAGTGTATAGTATAAATGTGAGTAGTATGAACATAATTCGGATGTGCTAAATCCGTCATTCATCAATTCATAAAAAGTTAATTTTTTGGTTACAAAGTTGTTACTATTAACATATATTTGTGAAATTTTTGTGAAAACGGTGACGTTCTTCACAAAGTGACATCGCCACCTACTGGCCTGGAATACAGAACGCAACCTTTTTTTTTGTAATTTCTGCAAATACTTAATATATTTTTATTAATTTCTGTCATTTAGTGTAAAAGAACCATTAAAGGTGCTGTATGTAAGTTTCTGACTCTTCTAAAGCATAAAAATACCATAATATGTTTGCAGATATTTAAGAAACATGCCAAGTGAACATTCTTGTTGTCTGAAAAACAATGCTGAAGTCAGATATTCTGCTTTGAAAATGGACTTTCCGTGCCGGAACGGCTGTCTTGTTTATGTTTTTTGTTTTTTTAACCTGCCCAATGCCAGCTTACCCAATTATAATTCAGCACCCCGGGTTGCCTTGTTGGAAAACCGCATATTTTATTCATTCAGTTAGGAAGACTCTCAAAGCATGCGTCCATGGCCGAAACGCAGATACAGAGCTCCACATGAGGTTATTAATTAGCAAATAAATATTACAAACGTAAACATTAGGTGAGCAGGTTACATTGTAACCGCGTGTCCTAACAACACGCTACGTGACGAAATTTTCAGTTATAGGCAATTTGGCTGTTGCACCAGACGAAATTTAAATACAGCCATTCAGAAGCACAGAATACGCACTCACTCATGAAATGGTAAGGTTTCTAATCTAATTAATACAAATTAAACCTCTTTAACATTATTAAATGTACATGCTGAATCACTGATATGTGTTTAGTTCTAAAGATTAATTTAAAACGGTTTATTTTATTTTCAAGATCTGAGGTGAACTATCTGCTGCTGCTTTCAGTAGTATGGCAATAAATGTAATGTAAAATGGCATTCAAACTCACATTATTAGCATTTAACACTGAATAAAGCACATGAGGTGTACCTGAGGTGATCATTGTCAGTTTTCTGTTGTTCAGCTGTGAGAAATAGAAGCCGTTTCTAATATATCAATTCGAGTTGTTGGTTAGGACAAAAACTCCTTTTAATATGGAAAATATTCCTTCTATCGGGTGCCGTTGCTTTTATTTAGAACACGGTTTAAATCAGCCTTTAGGCTCAATAGTCTCGCTGTTGGTGTCGTCAATCTGGCAACCTGCGCTTGCGTTTGTTTTGATCCAGGAATGTAATACCTAGTTCAACCACTGGGTGTCAAACTTAAATACTGCACCTTTAATGAATGCAATCTTGATATCATTAATTAGCAGTAGTTAATCTACCACCTTGGTATAACATCACAACCGACACTATTATTCTTATTCTTCAATCAAAGTGGTTTAGACAACAAAGTTCCTTTAAAGAAAAAGTCCTGACCAGTTAATTTCTCCAACGCCTTGTAAATTACACCGTTGTACAAGAAAAGAACCCGTGTTTCGCCAGTATGCTGATGTAATGACATTTAAAGACATTATCGCCCCCTTGAGGTTTGTTACTGCCACAGAGCAGCAAGATCACAAAGCGTTTGTATTGTATAAAGTGTATTTTGTCTTTGGTTATCTAGTCCTGTTTGCGTGAATCAAGCTGCCCTCCTCATCCTCTCCACAATGCACTTCAGCGAGCCAGCATGATGCCAATTAGTATGTTTGAGACGAGCACGTGCCCCTCCTTTTGTTTTGTATAAAAGCATATCGATGGTATAAATTACGGCGGACAAAAGATTGCTGAGTGTTTGTATGTAAATGTTTAATTAACCCGTGTCTAGATGATTGTGATGGTATAGAGCGCGGGTATTAATCCACTAATAGCACGAGCAACTGCGGAGGGGAGCGAACACAGCATGACATATTAATTGGAAACAGTGGGATGTTTCACTTACATACATTAACATGGCCAGTAATTCACAGCCTAATAGGATGTTTGTGTTTGTGCTTTCTCCAGCTATTCTGAGGATAATAATTCTTCCAGCGGGTTCTGTCAAAACGTCAAAGCTCTAAGAAAAAAATATATATATATATATATTAGTAATAACATGTAAAAAATAATAATAATAATGCAATTAATTTATTAATTTTCATACTAATTTGCATGTACAAATCAGTCTGATAAATCCATTGCCAGCAATTGTACACATAAATGAGAAAAATCTTATTGAATATGGAAAATTTAATATATAATTAACATTAAACGGTGTTGCAAAAATAATTACACACTTAACTAAACAACTAAACCGAATATTCTGTATGACATCCTTGATTCTTCCAGTTTATTATGAGTTTATTTGTTTTAACATTAATTACAAATTATTTTGCTCCGGGATGTTAAATAATTTTGTTAGAGTAGCTCCGATTTAGTCTTACTACTACTATGTAAACCTAATTATATGAAAAAACAATCCAGATTTGCTTATTATTTTATTGTGCCAAATATCTTATTTATCTAGAATCCCTTTAAAAGCATTACTTAAGTACATATTCTGTCTGATCTTATTCTACATTCATAATCCTACCCAATACCCAAATCCAAAACTATTACCTTAATAACTTTTAATTAGCAAATCATTGTATGTTTATTGAGCTAAAACTCATAGTTAATTGTTTATTAATATCATGAATTCTTTCTTAAAAAAATGTGACCAAAAAATAAATAAATATAAAAATAAATAAATGTTAAATAAATAAATTACAGAACATTTACCCACTAAACATGTCATGTGTAAGGTTTAATAATTTAAAATACAATCACATTTGGTATGATCACTTATTTTATATATCAGAATAAGTCAGCATAAGTATGATGTTAAATATGCTGAACAACGATCTTTATTTCACTCATATTTTGACTTTTTAGTTTCACAAAAGTTATTTAAAATCGGAACATTTTATATGCGTGCCATTTGCTGTCTATAATCATTGCTAATTTGATTTGGACACCAAAACTAGACCCAATTTCATTATTGACCCAAATAGCATAATTTTTATTAGAATCTGTCAAAGATTTATTTAAAACTAAATACTGTATTGTCACATCTTAGGTAGCTAAAAAAGCTTCTTAAGTAGCTTTTATGAATTCACATTTTTATAACCAAATTTGAGCCCCCATTTTCAGTCTGCCTGAAACTAACTAACTGTAACTGAGTATCTGAATGAAAAAATATATATATAATAAAAATATATAAAGTGCGTTTTTCCCGCCTTTCTTGTAAAACAATTACTTTAACAGCTTTTTTATCCCCAAAAATAACAGACCATTTGACAATTCTCAGAATTACGATAGTTACATGTTGGCGTAAAATGTATTTTTTTAACCTACTGATGACATTTCTTCCAAATTCAAAATAAAATTGATCATTTAGAGCATTTGTATTCATACAGTAATAAATATAGGGCATGTTTTCAGACGTGTTTGTATTCACGTTAAGGGAAGCCAATACCAATTGTCATTTTTGACCAGTTGCATTTTCTGAAGAAGAAAAAAACAGCTCTAAATTGCATTATGTTAAGTAATGTTATTTAACATTAATAAATTTAGATAAAAATTAACATTACACTCAAACTCATAACTAAAAATATCCAGTCTTTCAATAAAACAATTAAAATTTCCAAGCGTTGTCAATTTTTTTTCCCCCATAGCTGTTTATCTCAAAACAGATCCATTAAGTGGATCAGTTTGGGTCCAGAAATGTACAATACTATTCACATATTCACATATAAATACACACATTACATATGAATCTATAACTCCTGTTCACCTCTGATAACCCACAGCAGAACTGATAATCTTAAAATGAAGTAAGTCGTGTTTTCACATCTCGGGCCTCCTTAAATCACAAAACACATGAAAAGGGGGCACGACAATTCAGTCTCTAAGAAGCGTGTTGTTTTGCCTGCGAGGTATGAGGTGGTTGAGCTTTTTTTTGTTTAATCACCGTGTGCAAGGGTTTGGCGGAGATGGCAATTATTGCACCAAAACCCGTCGTCCTGTCCGTTTGTGACGTGTGCCTTAGGGCGACTGAGACAGGGGCACAGCCTTTACCGCCATTAAAGGCCTGATAGAGACACGGCGGTGGATAGTTAACCAAGGTTGTCGTTAAAGTAGAAACTAAACAAAAATTCTGATTAGAGTGAATAGAAAAATGCGTACAGGTTTTTAGTCTGCTCTACAGGCCCATCATCTCTGACAAAACACACGTTTGCAAGGACCACACGCTATTATGCTATGCTACGAATCCAACTCCGAAACTTAGTGTTGTTTCAAATATTTGCCTCCTCATGCTAATAGACAAACACCCTTTGACATATCACACGCAATAGAATCCTCATGAATATTTAACAGAATTAAATATAAAGACTCTGTGACTTGTTTCTGCTCTTGCTACTGTTGGCTCCCCTGCAGATAGCAAGATGAAAGCTAACCTCGGCTAGTCACAGAAAACACGGCGCTTTTGAGTCCGCTATTCTGAGCGAGCGGAGCCGAAAAATAAAAGCAGCTAGCGCTCGGGAAAAACTTCATTTTAAAGTCAACACGGGTATATAAAGGAACTAAGATAAGTAGATTTGAAAATAAAACAATGACAAAAAGCTAAACAAACTCCTCTCTAATAGAGTAAACACGTGTTGACGACACTTCGTCACCCTCTCGTTTTCACGCGCTTTTCGCCATGGCCTATTTCGCCAATGTCAACAATTAGACGAGTATTAAAACATGTCTAACGATTATGAATTAGAGAACGTGATCAATTATTCATACCCATCACGAAGTCAGCCTTCCTAAACAATTACAGCTCTGCTGAACGACGGCCGCGCGCGAAGCTCTTCCCGCTTTTTTTTCCCGCGCGCTCAGGGAGACAAGGTGACGTGGGAAGGCGCTGTTTGTGGGAGGAAGGATGAACCCCGAGGAGTTTTTTTCGGGGAGAGAATGATACGCTCTTTTCACAGACGTCTCGGAAGTATGCGAGAGAGATCATATTGTCAAGTCTTTGCGCGTCTTCTTTTGTTTTCTCCTCGTATTCAAAATAATCCCTCAAGCCTACAGCAATCAGAGAAGTGCGCGTCCGATTCAGACGGGAAGCGCTGAGGACGGGGTGGGTCCCTGTCCCGCGCACCGGGGAAAGTGACAGCCTGTCTAATTGGGACTAATCAAGCAACTGGGCCCTCGCGCTCGCTGCAACTGTCGCGATCAGAAAAGAAGCGACATTGACCCACAGAAATAGGTACCGCCGTGGGCTGCGTTCACATAACAGCACGGCTGAATATTAGATCCACCTGCCTCCATCATCTCTTTGGTTAATAACAAAAAGGAGAGAGAGAGAGAGAGAGAGAGAGAGAGAGAGAGAGAGAGAGAGAG
>CAIGQV010019532.1:3235351-3261506 GCA_903798115.1 Danio jaintianensis
GAGAGAGAGAGAGAGAGAGAGAGAGAGAGAGAGAGAGAGAGAGAGAGCGAGCAAGACATAGAGAAAGAGACGCAATGAAAAGAGCCACGCTTGACAAATTTCCCACCGCACATTAAAAAGGAGCTTGAGCGTACTGAGGATAATGCTACATTATTCCTTTTTATCCTTTCACTCAGAGCTATTGCTTTGAATTACAGAGGAATCTTTGTTAAGAATGAGAAGGAGAGAAATCAAAAATTCATCAGAGAGAGAGAGAGAGAGTTCGCGATGGGCTGAGGAGAATGTATTTTTTGTGTGTGCTGGAACCAACATTTGCAAAAGTTCCCATCTCCTTAAGCAATTATTAGCGGTGATAGTTTGACATGCTCAAGAGTTGTCAACAACTGACTTTAAACAAAGTACAAAGCAGAAATAAACAGAGCCCGGGGCGAAATTAACTTGGGGACCAGCCGCCCTATAAATTATAAATGGCTATCCATTAGCACGGCGAGCGGAGATACCAGGAGGCCTCGTCAGTGCGGGATACAGTTGCGAAACAAAGCAGGCGTAGAACAAAAATCACTGCAGTTTATGTGTTGTAAAGACAGCAAACCAGTGACCCCTAATGAGTGGAAGTGAACTTTCCATAAGTGCAGCACAATTTTCTAAATGTAAAGACTCTGCATTCAGATCATAAACAGTCCAGGGTTCAAATTGATGCAGTTAAAACATCGACGAGACGTCAAATTAAATTAGATTTTAAAATGATTATATACTTAAGTATATTAACAATAAAATACTAATGTTAAGAAAGTGTTGGCGGTAATGTTTTAGATTACCTTTGAAAAATAAAATGTCAAAAACTGGGTGCAATAATCTTGCAACATTATCAAGTGCAACAAATATATTTATGAAAATGTAACAACAACAAAAAGTACACAATTGAAAAGCAACAAATCAGTTTTATCGGTTTTCTTTTTTGACAATATACAAAACAATTATGAGTGTATTGTTTTGATTGTTCTTATAATGTCCTTGAATCATTAATGTAATTTCCGTATTTATGGACATTTTTTGTATTTTATAATTTCTTTTATTTCTACAATTTCTGGATTCCGATGTTTGGTTGTTTTGTGTGCCCATTGTGGGAAAACCCTATATACCATACATCTGTATGTAAATTTGGAAACTGCAATAAAAACTAAATGAGAAAAAAAAAAGAAAAATGTAACAACATACTCATAGGTATGGAGCCAGATTAGTCTCAAAAATAACACATTTGTAAAAATATATTTACAAAATCCAATTCGTAAATTCAAAACACAATTCAATTCGCTAATTTGTTAATTAATTTTTTAATCATAAACATGTATCACAGATATTTCCCCAAATGAATTGGATGTGTTTGAATGTACAAATTGTGTTTTGAAATTACGAATTGGATTAGCAAATTTACGAATTGTTTTGAATTGACGAATTGCGCTTTGAATTCACGAATTCAGTTTTGTAGATGGGGCGGCGCAGTGGGTAGCGCTGTGTTTCCTCACAGCAAGAAGGTTGCTGGTTCGAGCTTCGGCTGGGTCAGTTGGCATTTCTGTGTGGAGTTTGCATGTTCTACCCTTGTTTGCGTGGGTTTCCTCCGGGTGCTCCGGTTTCCCCCACAGTCCAAAGACATGCGGTATAGGTGAATTGGATAAGCTAAAATTGTCAGTTGCAGCTGGAAGGGCATCCGCTGCGTAAAACATATGCTGGAAAAGTTGGCGGTTCATTCCGCTGTGGCGACCGATGATTAATAAAGGGACTAAGCCGAAAAGAAAATGAATGTATGAATGACTTTTGCAAATGTGAATTGTGTATGGATTTTAATTTGTAAATGTATTATTTTTGAGACTGATCAGGCTCCATAATAGGCCATATAAAATAAGTTATCATATAAAGTAAAATTTCTTTAATTGTAAATAAAAACTTGTAAAAATTGTAAATCTGAGTTCTTTGAATAATAGTAAAACAGTACAAAAATTCAAATAATTAGTAAACTTGGGCTGTGTCGTGCTACTTCATTTTGTTTTTTTAATATGACTGACAGGATTTTATTGATAGGCAATTTAAAATAATTTTTACACAAAACAACATTTTAATTGGTGTCTTCTGTAAAAATCATCATATATACTTAAATGAAATATTTTACACAGAAGTAGCACACCCACCCAGAACATTCTCTCCTAGCAACCACATGATGCACCCTAGCAACCCAAGCAAAAAACACTGCAATGTCACATTGCTTTGTCAAATTGCAGTTCAACTCATTATGGTACTGTTAATATAATGATTGAATTGTCTTTTGAAAAACCTTTACTCATGTATAGCCTATTATTTTAATTTCTCAGTATATAAACAATATTTAGGCGCATCTGAAAGAGCTGTAATCTGCATGCCGGACCAGTAGATGGCGTGGCCACTTTGTGAAAAAAATACTACACACCTGCATGCATGCACTCCTGTAGTCAACCACTGTTGTGCTGGTTCATAAAGGGATAGTTCACCCAAAAATGCTAATTCTGCCATCATTTACTCAACCCTTCACTTGTTCAAAACCTATTTGTGTTTCTTTGTTCTGTTAAACGAAAAAGAAGATATTTAGAAAAATGCTGGTAGCTGGTATTCATTGACCTCCATAGTATTTTTTGTCTGCTATGGAAGTTGATGGGTGCCAGCAACCAGCATTCTTCAAAATATCTTCTTTTGTGTTCAACAGAATAAAGATACTAATAAAGATTTAAAACCACATGAGGAAGAGTAAATGACGAGGTAATTTTAATTTTAGGGTGAATTTTAACTTTAAGTACTCAGTTATGACTGAACATGTAATGTGGATGACGTAGAAATTACCACAAAATTATACTTTCAGATTTCACAAAAAACAACATGTTTTTCAAAGTCCATTTTCAGGCCCCTAAGCCCCTGCTGTCAGGTAAATGAACACCTAAAAAGCATAAAAACATTTGTGAGTAGAGCAAACGCCCCCTTACACTGGTCTTCTGTGATTCCACATTGAAACATCTTAAATCCTCTTCATTAGCAGGTTGATCAAGAAAGGTTCCTGCCACTAGAGGTTCAAGATTTATACTGTGAAAGAACACACACCTTCAGAGCATTTCACTCTCCGTTTAATCTCAGGATACAGCGGTGGCACACATTGACCCCTGTCAACAAAGAACTGGGAGCAGACTGGTCCCTAGAGGTGGATCTATTGAAGAAACGCAAGCCAAAGCGGTCAACATTGATAAAAGCTATCAGCCGATTCAATTCGACAGGGGAGTCGTGACTGCAGGACATCCATGGGAGGGTGAACGGCTTGATTGGCACCAGGGATAGAGCTTAAATTCCCAGTTTTCCGTCCCCGCTAAACTCCACCAAAGGCAGTTTAGGCCGACCAACCACATCCTGAGACGTCTCATTAAGATACAGGAACTAAAGAATGTGTAGCAGGTACTCCCAGCTGGCATGTAGCAGGAGGCTTTTTACATAATTTAAAAGTGAAAACTTTCATATCAGACGTTTTCAATTCAAAAGTGTACGGATTTATTCGGCCCGATTGTCTGTGGAGAATGAAAACCATCCCTGATGAAAAGCTGGATCTTTTTCTTTCTTTCTTTTTTTGCTACACCTCTGCAAACTTCAAAAAGGCTGTAAATACAGTCGGTGCGAAAACACTTGAGGAAAAAAAAACACAAAACTTCTAGCCTTATTTGAAGTAAACCCAACATTTGCTCTCAAAATAATGAAGGATCAACAACCTACTACCACGATCGCAGAGTCTCGGTAATTACCGCATGCTCCTGCGCATACATAATCGCATTATGATGCGTTAACAAATATATGTATTTATCATTATTCTGTTTATTTCCCCATCTAAAAACACAAGCAATCTTCAAACGCAGCTGTGAAGCTCGTCTAGTATATTTGAGGTGATGCTGTTGTGCGAGTGGCGCGCACTTAAACAACAAACCCTAAAGGTGTTGTTTTGGAAGTAAAAAAAAAATATCTGTGGTTTGTTTTGAATTAAAAGTAGCACCAAAAAAATAAATACTGGGAGTAAACAGCATTGGGAACATTGCATTGGGGTGGCCTACTTATTTATGCATGCGACAAAAAAAAAAAAAAACGCCTTCATGTCTTTGAAAGTGATTAGGGGCGTAAAAACATAGGCCAAGAAAAGGCCAAGAAACAGACAGGCCAAGACAATGGTCAAACCAGAGCGCAGTCCCATGAACCCCAGTGTCTTTGTAGACACCTAATAGTCTATGCCTCCAAGACACAAAGATGGAAGGTTTGAAGACCAAAAGGAGTGGAGTTTTGCATATGCATCGCACGCGGTGTGCCGGTTGAGTGACGGCCGTCATCTCGCAGTCATTTTGTTCATAATTAAAATGAACACTTTGTTCTATTATCCATGAGAGACCATCAGTGTGTTGTTAATGGACTACCTCTACCAGCCTTTCTTTGGTCAGACCTGTCAAAACGCCTCTCTCCACACTTGCTAACTCCACATCAGGTAATTACCACTACATACTTTACAGCGGCTTTGGGCAGCTCCCTCAAGTATTTGCATTTTTGTGTATAATTGGCCCCAAACATGGCAGTTTGATGCCATGAGGACTTGAGAGGAGGGACAGATGGTGAAACGTAGCGCACCTCATTCATCTGTGCTTCGCTTGTGCATGAAAGCACACGATGCTGTCGCGGAGCTCTTTTTGATTGATTATTCACAACAAAACTCTACAGCACGGAGCCCGGCGTTGAGCCACGCGGAGAAGAAGTAGTCAAACAGCAAAGGAGTGCAGAGGTCTAAGGAGTTTTTTTTTTTTTTGAAAAGCCGAGTAGCCAACGGCGCGCATATCCTCATGCTTTTAGATCCTGTTTTAATCTTCCCCTCGCTTTTAATGATCTACTTCCTGTCCTAGAGTGAAGTTCTTCATATGCCAAGTTCTTGCCTTTGCAGAGTGCTTTGAAACGAAATGTAAGCATATATTTATTTTTATAGTTTAAAGGACTCAAGGCCTTGGCAGAAATACACATTTCAGCACTGGAATTAATAAGCATCGTGACACTTGAGCGCAAGCCAAAGAGGCTGCAGCTAGAAGTTCACTGTTAGCGTTCTGTATATTACTGTGTTGAACGCTTTCCTGTATAGAGTATAAAGCTGAAGTAGCATATGTCATCTCTCGGTTGCTATTTTCACCAAATATATTGGAATGACAAAGAAGAGGCCCGGCCCAATTGGACTTCCTATAGACCTTTAGAGACTATGCAGCGCCATTGATGCGATCCAAGACCTGTGAAGAGATGATCCCAAGGTATCCATAATCCTGGACCAGGTCGTATCCCGAGCTGATGCTGTGGTGGTCATGGAGAAATGGAGTGCATGAGACTGATTCCTGAAAGACCACCGTGACAAACCAGTCCCTGCATTGATCCTGTGGGCCAGCCTGACCTCCCGCCGGTGCCCTACTCACACCTGCAGATTCTCCACGATGGACGACCAGCTTCTCCAGCCTACGGCACCTAGACTGCAGCTCCAAACAGGAGGTTTGGCCAGAAGAATAATGGTCGTGCCCAACAGAGCCTAGTTTCTCTCAAGGTTTTTTTTTCCCTTCACTTCGTCAATTGGTGAAGTTTTTTTTTCCTCGCCACTGGGAAAAGCAAGCTCCTCGCTGGCTTGCTTGAATCGGGACTTGTGGAGCTGTGCTTCGGTGGATTTGCTCTACAGTGTTTGAACTTTCAGCAGTGAAATTTAAACCACACTGAACTGAACTAAACTGAACTTCAACTCTGAAATCTGGACTCTACTAGAACTATGTTAAGCTGCTTTGACACAATCTACATTGTGAAAAGCGCTATATAAATAAACATGAATTGAATTGAATTGAATATTTTACTTGCTTTTCACATCTTTGACCTAATACTGCGCCACCTCCGGGACTGATCATTTTAAAAATGCGATCTAATGGGAATGAAAACTGCTGCGAGGCATTTACTCTTACCGTCAGATGGCATCTTCTGCCATATAAATGGAGCATCGTCATCGCTAAAGTGATCATTTTCTCTATTTTATTTTTTTTCAAATATATAACAAACAAAAGCCCAAACAAATGTAATTCACCAAAATGTTTGACACACAGACATACTGTCCCACTGACACATTGATTAAAAGAATGGCACAAAATGATAATAAAGTGGCGTTTTGAAACGACAGAAAAACACATGGTAAATACTACCCAATACAAACTAACTAAATGAAACATAAACGGCTCGCAATTAGAATCAACATGCAAATCAGCCAACATAGTGTCCAGTAACGTACTTTTATTGGTAATTTTTGGAAATTGCATGGCTTACATACCTGTTAAGTTTCATGCCAGTAATATGGTTTGCTCTATAATGCAGGGATGTATTGTGTGTGATGTGTGTGCGTGCATTGAAGAGCCCGCTGAGCACAGTATAACAGCTGACAGGTCGGCAATACTGATGCTATATTTCAACATCTTATCCGACGGCAGACACTAGGGGTTGAACGACTTTAGATTTTTGGAAGTCGACTTTTATGTCATCAAAGTCGAGTCGACGTCGACTAGTCGCTGGTGACGTCATCAATAAAACACAAGATGCAAATGTTTTGCAACATGCCACAATTTGTGATTTATTTGCATAAAATATATACACATGCTGTTTGACAGCTCACAACACGTTGCAAAAACAATGCAACACTACCAATGACTAATTTTAGTGCAAAACAAATGCACTGTCAACACTTTCATTTCGTTACTAATGCAATTTTAGCACCCGAGCTAATGTTACTGCTAAAAAAATGCACTCAACACATTGATCACTGCATGTTCTAGTAAGAATGTAACAATAACAGATATTTTAGTGCAGAAGTAATGCATACGTCCTCAGCACACAGATTCTGATGAAGTTATTCATAACATAATGCACGAAAGACAAAGGCTATAACGTTAAGCCATATTACACTGTTAGAGACTTGCTCAGACGCATATTTTATCGCTATGATAGTGCGCGCCAGAAAGCTGCTCAAAATCCTGCTCAAGTCGCGCGTTTTTCGCGGTTACTGGCTCATCTTGGTTATCAGACGTCTCCTCGCTGCACATCTTCACCGCGTTCATCAGGGATGATGTTTACACATGCTGTAAAGTGTCACACCTTCGCTGCTCTGTTTCTGCACGTTCATTCACAAAATATGTCCGCGTCTACGCTTCGCAAAGGGCAACAGCCAATAGCATTACTTTTCCAGGGTTGCGTAAACGTGATTGGCTAGCATATGCTCTAGGGTATTTGCATGGAGCGATCTAACTGGCATCTGTTTGACGATTTAAAGTTCACTCAAAGTTCACGTGAATCTTTGATGCTGACATAAGAAAAATAACACTTTAAATTACTTTGAATCACCCGAGAACAGTTTCATTCAGTGAACCACCTTAGTGTGTAAAGCTGCCATGTAGTTCAGGTCAAACCATGTGATCTGCGCAGAGCGACTAGTCGGTGCAACCCCTAGCAGACACTGAATTAACGTTTTTTCTCTCGCACTTGACAGAAGTATAACGGCTTTAACACACATCTTTCTAAATAAAGTTCTGCATCACAAAAACACTCCATAAGCCACTCAAAACGTTACTTCGGATCGATAATTCCAGTTGAGACACACTGTAAATGGAAGTTCTAAGCATCCTACAGGAAGACGCCGGTCGCTATGGCGCCCTCCACGCAGCAACGAAGAAAAAGATCTATACAAGTAGAGGTTAAAGGAAATCTCCACATTTTTGGAAATAGGCTCATTTTACAACTCACCTATAGTTAAACAGTAGAGATTTACCATTTTTTTATCCATTCAGCTGATCTACAGATCTGGAGGGAGCACTTTTAGCTTAGCTTAGCATAGATCATTGAATCGGCGTAGACAATTAGCATCTCATGACCAAAGAGTTTCCATAGTTTTCCTATTTAAAGCTTGACTCTTCTGCAGGTACATCATGTACTAAGAGGACAAAATATGAAAAGTTGCGAGTGACGTGACATTAGGTATTCCTTGTGTCGAGCGACTATTGGTTGGAGCTGATTGTGATGAGTGACGTGACATTAGGTTAGAACTAGCGCTATAAGCTACATTTCTTTAAGAAGTGAAATCGCCATCTACTTGTCTGGTGTGTGTAATCATACTTGACAATGTATGTGTGTATATGTATTTTTCTGTACTGTATTTATAAACGCTGACCAGCTGACCACATGCATAGAACGTTTATGCAAAATTTTCTCAATTTCCAGTGAGGCTTCAGTTGGTAGTGTCTTCAATTGAACAGCATTCATAGTGCAGTGCTTTAAATATAATCAGAAAATATTTAGGTAAATAGTGAGACCTTGCATTAATTTAGTTGTCATCACGCATAGAGTTAATTAAATGTCATCAAGAGAGGAAGTTTAGTGAATGCATGAAAGGAAATGGATATTATACAACCTGAAATTATTGTACATTCTGAAAACGTACCACTATATACATTTCTGGAGAGCGCCAATTATGTCCCAGGAGGTACAGTTTTTGTTTTCGCAAATCCACCAGAGGCCGCTGTGTATGCTTTTTGAGATCTTAAATTTCTCTCGTGAGTGCCATTCGCACCTGCTGTTCTCACATAAATCCACCAGAGACCACTGTCGACTGACTGATTGAATGACTGACTGACTGATCGACTGACCCACCCTAAACCCAACCAATAGTGTTTTCAAAAGCACCGATTGACCCGCCCACCGCCTTCCCTAAACCCAACCGACAGTTTTAAAAAGCGATCCAGAAAAAGAAAAGCCCTCACCTGATTTTTACCACGTTTTCAGATTTACCATATTCTCACCCTGTTATTTACTTGTTTATTTAATTTTTTTGGCTTTAGTTTTTTTTCTTACCTGCTTTCTGGAACCGTTCTTCGCCAGACTCAAACCCTGTTGTCGTGGTCAACTCTTCTCTGCATCTCAAGTCCGCCAACGCACATGGCAAGCTGCTGAGCAAACTGGTAACAGCGGGAAAGCCGTCCATACGGAGGTAAGTGGTCAGCTGGTAAGCGTGAAAACGAACGGCGTCATACCGCCCCGTAGTGTTCGTTTTAAAGACTAAATGCAGCCATACGTACCTCTGGCTACATAATTTGTGATCTCCAGAATTGTATATAGGGCTACGTTTTCAGAATGAGCCAATGTAGATACTATATCTATTTTTTATCTATCTGTACCTGCATATAAAATTCAAATATTCATACTTTTTCAATTTTCTCTATAAATTTGACCATACTGCTCAACTTCGCAGGCACAAGAATTAAATATTTATACTTATATTCATAATTGGAGAACTCAAAAAGAGAATAAAAAAAGACAATCAAAAATTAAGTCGACCAGTCACACCGTGCTTATTATCAGCCAAATTGTTAAGTTATGAATTTCAAAAGCCTTCCCAGTGTCCTGCACATGCCCACAGTCCTCTTAAAACATGTTTATAATGAAGGACCCTCATAAGGAGGCTGTCTAACCATTATTAGTATGCTTGGTCGTTTTATCCCACCAGTCTCCCTGAGGCTCCAAATACACCTGATTTGCTTTCTCTCTCATCGCCCAGCAATACTTCAAAAACTAACCCTTCAAAAAGGGTGGAACAGTTAGCATATTCCCCCAAAAAAATCTTAGCGTAGGTCATGATTAAACATGGGGATCACAGTACGGAGAGTGAAATAAAAATTTAAAAATGCCCACGTCTTGGATCTGCGCTGTCATTAGCATTGTTAGAAAAGATCAAGATGAGAAAGAACAAAAATGAGATTCTTTAATAGATGAGTGCTGATAATAAGCCAGACATTTTATATTCCAAAAACTGCAAACGACTAATTGCGATCATTCAAAACTTGCTTTATTATATCAGCTATTAGGTTATTTTTACATGCAATGCTACTATCTTTGCATATGCTATAAAATTAAGACATAACGTTACAAAGAATTTCAACCTCAAATAAATGCTGTTAATTTAAAGTTCTTTTATCATCAAATAGTTTAGGGAGTTTAGAGGTATATGCTTACACTTTATTAAAGGGGACCTATTATGCCACTTTTTACAAGATGTAAAATAAGTCATTGATGTATCTAGAGTGTGTGTGTGACGTTTCAGTTCAAAATACACTACAAATAATTATTTATAACTCTCTAAAACGGCCCCTTTTAGACTTTGATCCAAATTATGCCGTTTTGGTGACTGTCGCTTTAAATTAGAATGAGATTGTGCTCTTTTCAAAAGAGGGTGGAGCTACAAATGCCTGTGTGTCAACATAGTGGCAGATTCAAAACTCTAATTGGCGGACGGCTGCTTCTCACCCAGGGCTGTTTATGCTAATGAGGGAGAGATGTTCACTAATGGGCGGGGCTTTCCCCCTCTGAAGACACGTACAAAGGGAGAATGTCAATCAAAGTGTTTCTACAGACACATAAAAAAGTTGAATTAATTCATTTTTACCATTAGAGGCTGGCTATATTCACACACTGTTGCAACACAACTGGGTTTACATCCATTATAAAACTGATTTTTGCATAATAGGTCCCCTTTAAGTAATATATGTATTTTATTTATTTATTTATTTATTTATTTTTGGCAATAGAGTCATAATTTGGCATTGAAAGACATGAAATCAGCAGTTCATTTTCTTTGGAAGTAAATAGTGAAAAATAGTTGCTGACTATGTCCTTTAACCACAGTGTGCTCATCAGATGATATACACTCACCGGCCACTTTATTAGGTACATCTGTCCAACTGCTCGTTAACGCAAATTTCTAATCAGCCAATCACATGGCAGCAACTCAATGCATTTAGGCATGTAGACATGGTCAAGACGATCTGCTGCAGTTCAAACAGAGCATCAGAATGGGGAAGAAAGGTGATTTAAGTGACTTTGAACGTGGCATGGTTGTTGGTGCCAGATGGGCTGGTCTGAGTATTTAAAAAAATTCTGATCTACTGGGATTTTCACGCACAACCATCTCTAGGGTTTACAGAGAATGGTCCGAAAAAGACATTCAACATTCTGCGACTGCGACATTCAGATGGTAAGGTCAAAATTTGCCGTCAACAACATGAAAGCATGGATCCATCCTGTATCAATGGTTCAGGCTGGTGGTGGTGGTGTAATGGTGTGGGGGATATTTTCTCGGCTCACTTTGGGCCCATTAGTACCAATTGAGCATCGTGTCAACGCCACAGCCTACCTGAGTATTGTTGCTGACCATGTCCATCCCTTTATGACCACAGTGTATTCATCTTCTGATGGCTACTTCCAGCAGGATAACGCGCCATGTCATAAAACGCGAATCATCTCAGACTGGTTTCTTGAACATGACAATGAGTTCACTGTACTCAAATGGCCTCCACAGTCACCAGATCTCAATCCAATAGAGCACCATTGGGATGTGGTGGAACGGAAGATTCGCATCATGGATGTGCAGCCGACAAATCTGCAGCAACTGCGTGATGCTATCATGTCAATATGGACCAAAATCTCTGAGGAATATTTCCAGTACCTTGTTGAATCTATGCCACAAAGGATTAAGGCAGTTCTGAAGGCAAAATGTGGTCCAACCCAGTACTAGTAAGGTGTACCTAATAAAGTGGCCGGTGAGTGTATATTAAGCTCAAATTATCTCAAACTCGTTTACTAACCATGACAGCGAGATCACTAAACTCAAATGTCCTTATCCAGATCTCAGACCAACAACACCTTTGGGATTTTGTGAAATGAGAGATTCCCATGATGCATGTGCAGCCTAAAAATCTACAGCAACTCTGCCATGTGCTCATGTCACTATGAACTAATATTCAGAATAAAGAATAAAGGCATCTGAAGGCAAAATGGGTCCTTTAACTTAGTACCGGTGTATGAATGACCTGCGCTGTAGATATACTCTGTGCACTAACTACATTTTCCAGGAGTGAAAATGTGTCTTATTAAAAGAGGTAGAAAAACCTCAGGCGCTTATGAGCATGTTTTTGTCCTCTTTTTTTGTGTGTGTGGGTATATCATGCTGCATGTTATTATTTACAAAGAGTGTTAATTAACATCCCTTTTAAATTCCCTGTTGTAGTTTGTATTTGCAGTGCTGACAGATAAAGTAGTTTAGCTGTGCATACCGCTTCGGGACAGGAAAACAAAACTGGTGATGCTTCTGTTTTTTTCCCCCACATTTTTATGCCTTGTGTGGGGATTTGTTGATTAATTATGAAGCAAGAAAGGTAAATCATGCTTAAAAACACAACTAAATGGTTTGCCAAACACCTCTTCTTGCCAGTGTTTACACGCATTCTATTGAAACAGAAGATTGGGGTGATGTAGAGTAATGGCGTCCCCTTTTTCAGAGTCCTTAATTGCCTCAGTATTTTTTATTATATATAATATTAGGGGCATTGAGGTTTTATGAAGTCGTTATTATAAACCATTACGCAAATCAACTAACATTGTGCATCCTCATGGTGCTGTAACACACCAAGCCGACGGTAAGCCATTGGGCTTCGTTGGTTTGGCTAGTTGGTTTGGTGTGTTCCACACGTCACCTCTCGTGGGGTAACATCGGATAACGTTTGCCCAATTTAGTATGTCGAATTGACCTCGAGCCGTCTGCTGAAGAGAGCGCGAGTGTGATGTAGTGAAGTGAAGTAGCAAGTAAACACATCAAGTTAAAAAGGAACACAAAGTTCCAGTTCCCCATTGGGAACGAGAAAACAGATACTGCTCCCGGTGGTGCGGAAAGACACGTCCCCTTGAGCAGGCGCAGAACGCAGCTCTCATTTCATTTGGCATTCGTCCATTTGTTGTGTTCACACACAGCTTTTTGGTTCAGAACCAGACTCGGAATTTGTGCTCCACATTTAACCCATCCAAGTGCACACACACAGCAGTGAACACACACACAGAGCAGAGGGCTGCCCGGGGAGCAGTTGAGATCGGTGCCTTGCTCTAGGGACTTACCTCAGCTCTGGTATTTAGGGTGGAAGAGAGCGCTGGTTATTCACTCCCACCACCTACAATCCCTGCTGGTGCCAGGACTCGAACCTGAGACCTTTTGATAACAAGTCCAACTCTTAAACTAATAGGCCATAGCTGCCCGTCAATCAGGTTTAATGGTGAGATAGAGAGTCAGATTTGAAACTCGGTCCAATCATGGATTGTAGGTAGAAGGAATGAATGGACAACACTCTCTTTTAAGCTTAAATACCATGACAGAGGTGAGACACTTGAACTAAACCAAACCCCCAAATCCTTCATGGGTGCCACAATTAAAATGGCTGCCAATTGCTCTGAGTGTGTACATTACACACTGGTGTGTATGTGCACTTGAATAGGTGAAATGCAAAACACAAATTCTCAGTATGGGACACCACATCTGGCCACATACTGCATCACAACTCTTCTTTTATCAACAGTGCTTTTAACAGGACATATCAACAACATTTCTGATTTTTAAAGATGCTCATTTGTTTTACGCGCCTATGGACACACCCCTAATAATATATACAAATTCATACATCATGAAAGTGTATTTTCATGCTGACATCTGCCCTTAGAAACAGCCTTCCCACACAGTTTAAGTAGAGGACGCTTTGTGCTGTCTCTCTCCTCCTGACAGTTTTCTGAAAGAGCAGAAGGAAAACGTGTTGAAACCCCATTTTTTTTTGTTTCCTCCAGGGTTCTCCAGAGAAAGAAGAGCTGGTAGCCATTTCAAAATGTGCTGGTTCAGGATCAGTGTGTGTATCCCTGGGCAGCGCTTTGATCAGCCCTACCTCCAGACTTCACCTGCGGGTGATGCCGTGTGTTGTGATCTCAGTGGTCCATACGCTCTCACACCCCCACCAAGAGATTTCTGATGAAGCGCGTTTCTCCTCCAAACACTGAACCTGTCGGGTTGTGCTTCTCTAATATATATAATTTATTACTTACTTGGTTCTTTTTACTTAATGTATTTTCTAAAAAAAAAAAAAAAAAAACAATTGACAATATGATTAAGGGCAGTGGTCGCCAACTTATTGATCTGTTGACTGGTAGATCTATATCGCTATCCTGGTTAATCCCGAAAATGACAAGAAATGCATTATGATTAAATGCATCTTGCTTGATTTTTATTAATTCAACTGCTGTTTTTATAATCATAATAATAAAACTGCTGCAAACTCGATATACAGTCTGAAAGTGCATGTTTCAGCATGTGCAAGTCTGCAGCCAGATAATATTAACCTAGCTACAGCAGCAACAGGGCTGCAAAAGTGAGCAAGGAGATCCATAGGGTAGATAGATCCGTAGGGCTGCATGATACTAGGAAAATACGTAATATAGTTGTTGAGTATTGCGATAACAGTATTTCTTACGATATAACATTAGCTGTTTTACAATGTAATTGGCTGTTTTCCTCTCTCATCTCGACTCCTGCCCATTAGTGTTTATTTTCAGCTCTGGGTTCAGCTTTGGGCCACTCCAGCTAATAGCAAAACAGCAACTACTGGGGAGGCAGGGATAAAAATAGTAAGGTCCCATATGATTGGTCAAATTTAGATAAACAACCAATGCATAAAATAAATGTCATTTATCACACGTCTGCTATATGTATATTGCATATACTATTATGGCGATAACAATAAATTTGCGATTTATCATGCAGCCCTACAAACAAGCGTCTGATTTATTACATTCATAACAACATTAAGGTGTTACGGATCATGATCTTCAATTTCGCTAAATTCCACTAACAACAGTCCCTTAATAATGGCTGCAAAATATTACATATTTTTTAATTCTAATAACGTTACCCTATGACTTGACAGAATAGTCCAGTCTGTCAGAAAAGTCTGGTGGCAGTGAATATGCTTTTTACAGAACGTCTGGTATAATGTTAATGTTGTTTTCTGGATAATTCCATGAATTCCAAAGTATTATACAGCAGTGCGCTGCGCTTTTTATGTTACCAGGCAGCCACTGTATGAACGGTCTTGGTGCTGAAGCAAATGACATCCAAATCGCAAGGTTTTCAGTTAATTCCTACAGATAATTACTGTCATCAACACTCTCGCAGTGCATTAAAGCTCAACTTCCATATAAATGAATTGAAAATGCTTTGCGGCTCTCGAACATGCAACATGATGACGTGTGCATGTGTAGTAGTGGTGTCCCATTTCTTAGGGGAATATTTCTACCCCTACTTCGTTATGCTCTGTTTTAAGGGCCAAGGGGAATGCATAGGGGAAGGGGTATAAAACATAACTGGGGTATAGGGGTTTAAAATAAAAGGAGTATAAAACTGAATGTGGCTATAGGGGTATAAAATAGAATTGGGAAATAAAATAGAAGTGTAGGGGTATGAAATAAAATTGGGATTGGGCCAGAATGTGAACAATTGAATTAATTTCAATGGTCATCATTTACTCAAAACGTTGTTTATTAAAGAAGACAACATACACTTGTTGGTAAGCAAACATTTTGATAATCATTGACCTCCAAAGCAATTCATTTTATTCTCCACTAAAAAAAAGACACGGGTTTATAATGACACAAGGATGAGTAAATGATGACATTTACATTTTAGTTGAATATCCCTTTAACACACAAGTTCTAGTTGGTTTAGACTTTCAGCGATTCAGTTCTGCGATTTCTTTGTGTGTTTTTAAAGCAGGTGAAAAGGACACCATGTCTGCCAGCAGGAAAGAAAGAAGAAGCATTTCTCCCATAGTTTGCGTGATTGCTATAGGCAAGGAACTGTATTTTCAGAAACATTTCTAGGCTCATTTGCATTGCTGAAAGCAACACAACCTGGGTCAGACTGTCCAGGCTACATTTAAGGTGCTTACAAAGCTTTGACGAGAAGTTTGATGGATAACAATGCGTTTCTGAGGGTGTCAAATGGGAATAGAGCAATCCGTGTTCACAAAAATGCTAATAATTTCTCAAATTTTGGTTCCTATGAGGTATAACTTTTGCAAACCCTTGCACTATTTCTTCAGCAACCTTGCAACATTGCTTCTGCTATCGAATGTACACGTTCCTCAGCCTAATCAAACCAGTCAAGAATACAGTGAGCAGAGTATGTGTGAAAAACAACTGCTAGTGATAAAGATATTTTTTTTGTCTCTTCCTTTTTTATCTCACCTCTTGATGTCTCTGATATTTCCTTCTTCAAAGCTGTAACGCTCAACGATGCCCTAGGGTTAATTAACATGTACCAAACACTGAATGATCAGAGAGAATCCAAAAGCTCCATAGGTTAAGTGTCACATGGGAAACGTGTTGTCAGCCATGGATTCCTGCAACTCAAACCCCTTGTTCTTTTCAAAGTGTTGTGATAGAGCAAGCAGTGGTGAATTAACAAATTCTTTTTTTCAAAACTTTGAGTCCATCGTGCCAGAAAAAAAGAAATAAGGCATTTTTGGACTCAGACTTCGACATTTTGCCCTTCTTACTTGACAACACAAGTAGAAATCACAACTGCATGTTTTTTTCAGAATAAACTCTTACCTGGCGCTGAATGTTTACCCATTTTGAGATACTTCTTGCTAATATCAATAAAAATAAACAACAACATCAAACTTTAGTTAAATTCTCTGATGCAAGTTGACGGAAAAAGAGCCAAGGTACTTTAATAAATGTGTTTAGCAAAATAATTAAGGGCCGAAATATGCTTAGCCACACCCCTCCAACCATAAGTTTGTTGTGAGTGAAAGACAAGAGGATAAACACAAAAATAAAACCCCGCCCCTACTCATTATTCTATTTCAGAAAGAAATTTCTGCACCATGCGGCGGGGTTTATAGTGTGAGGACTTAAAACTAACCATTGATTTTTAGCTCTAGATGTGACATCACAAATCCCACAATTTCTAAACAGACCATTTTGGAGCTTGGTTAAACAAATGCTTTGTTTATAATGAGGACAAAGTTTTAAATGTATAAAACTGGTAACGGTACAAAGACATTTTGTATGTCAAAGGATCAAGGTAAATTTTATTTTTCATGTTATGACCCTTTTAAATTTCTAGGGGTCACAATTAAAGCTAATATCAACAAAATCAAAACAATATCAAACTATTATAGTCTATGATAGTTTTGTCATTTTCCATACAGCTTGATGGATAGGGTGAAACATGTTTAGCCACACCCATCCAACCATTAGTTTGCTGTGAGTGAAAGATGTGAGGAGAGACACAAAAATAAAACCCTTCCCTCCTACTCATTATTCTATTTCAATAGGAAATTTCTGGTTCATGCAGACAGTGGCTTACAGTGTGATAACCATTGATTTTCAACTCTAGATGTGACATCACAAATCCCACATCCCACATAATGCTTTGTTTATAAGGAGGACACATGTTTTTAATCTATAAAACTGGTAAGGGTGCAAAGACATTTCCTATGTCAGAGGATCAAGGTAGATTTAATTTCTCATATCATGACCCTTTTAAATGTCTAGGGGTCACAAGCGAGCAAAATGGATGCTTATTAAAGCAATGGATGAATGGAGAATATGTCATATTTTTATTCTGTAACTCCAACAGCGATTAGAAGACTGTTTATAATACAGGTAAAAGTGAACTGTTTCTATAGAGGGCTCATTAATACACAGTACTTTTCTCTCACACTGGTCTGACATTTGGTTCATGCTTGAGTGGATGCGGGCCCGATTTCCATCTTTTGCATGACGGGACTGCAGTGTGTGTGTGGGAATGGAGAAGCGCATGGCCTCACAAGGACATTGGCGACGGTCCGTCTTCAGGAGACGGGATTAAGGTAGCATGACAATCGTGTATTAAAAGCACTTAGGCTCAATCCGACTGCATTCACAGGTTACAGGTTCAATGGCAGATGGTAAAACTCACACATGCAGAAACGCAAGGAAACTTTGAGCACACAAATTGGGAGGCAGAGTATTTTTGTCATTATATTGCGGCACCAAAAAAAAGTCAAATTACTTTAGTTAGTTTTAGTTTTTTAACTTGAAAATTGATAATAATTGTTAGTAATTAAGCACAAATAAATGGTGAGGAAGAACAACTGACTATTTGAAGCAGATTTTACTTAAAAAAATAAAATTATATATATATATAAATAAATTATATTAATAAATTAATTCATAATATCTTTTTTTACATTATTGAAATTATTTAAATATTACATTAAATAATAATAAATAATTTCTTACACATTATTTTAAATAGCCATTCAGAGCAAACTATTTAACCTAACATAAATATTATAAGCATGATTTGTTAAATTAATAGGATTAAACGTGTAATATTCAGTGACTTGTGACATTTTGTGAAATTTGCTCAAGGTTGAGCGGATGTTTTCTCTACTAATATTGTCATGGTAAGACATGCTATTTGTTCAAATGAAATCATTTCAATATCAAGACATGTTTTAAGGGTTTGAGAAAGCAGAAAGCACTTCAGCCATTTTTTTCCCCTCACAGTATTATATTTGCATTTTCATAGGTCATTGAATTGTATTTATTTATATATTTTACAATTATATATACCTGAGCAAAATGTAGCCTAGCACAAATGTTGTGCACAGAATGATTAAGATAAATATGTATAATTACATTTTGAGCAACAAGGCACTGTTGTTTAAAAGCTCATGAACATCCTTTTCTGACAAAAGTGTCCGTGTAAAATATGCTGTTAATGTAATTTGTTGAAATTATTCTTAATATAGTCACATTTTTAGACAAACCAAAAACATTTTTCATTATAAATGTCTTTCTTTTTTTCTTTTTTTGTCATTAAATCATTAGAACAATTTTGTGTTTTTAGCATGGTATAATAAAACCTTTACAATTTTTTATGTAAAATATAAAATGCATCAAAATTATTATAAAAGAAAATAAAAACAGCATTCAGAGCACCATTCAGCAATAGTGTAAAATGTTATGCAAAGCGTAGTTTGTAAAATAAATGTCATTAAATATGTTATAGTGAGTACGTTTACATGAACACCGATAATCCGATTTTAATACAATTAAGACAATACTCTGATTAAGAGTCCATGTAAACAGCGATTTTTAATTATCTTAATCCAACTAAAGTCATAATCGAACTAAACAGAAATCGGATTAAGACATGTGGAGTATTTCTATTTTAGTTGCATTATTGAAGCGCAGCACAGACAACCAAATTATTACCATCGTGTAGGATTTTGTGACCGGATATTCCATACACACACGGCTGTTTGACACTATTCTCTGCACCTACAGAGTCAGTAAAGGATTACAGACACACACATCGCAAAATGCCAAGGTTTTTTCTTTTCCATTCAGCTATCAAATTCCATTAAAACAACACTCTTTCAGCAGTCCTTACTTCACACGCGCATCCAATACCTCAGTTTGTCACGGGGGTCACGAATGAAATGTTCCTGAATGAAAGTGAAACTGCCAAACTGCAGTTAAAGTCGACAAATTAAAAATGAAACACCCGAAATGACATGAAACTCTGGAGGAAATGTGGATAGCGTGCTGACGCAATGTTGTTAATCGAATTATGTGCTAAAACGGGATCATGAAAGGAACATTCAAAAAGCAACTCATGTAAACACCTTCATCATATTATTGTCTTATTTAGATTAAGGCAAATAATTTGATTACTGATGTCAATGTAAACGTAGTCATTGAGTGACATTGAATGGATGTCCTTTTCTATCAATATTAACTGTGAAACATGATATTTATTAACAAAATATACATTTTAAGAGCCTGAACAAACAAAAACCCACAGCAGCCATTGTCTGTTTAAATTCTGACTGATCTTTCCAGCCTGCCCTCTTTAACCCCCGATCACGTCGGTTTTATAGTGAAAAGCTCATATTAATATGCAACCACCCATCATGTTTGCATAAACCAGTTCTCAAGAAGTTACAATGACAAATATGTGGTCTGAAACCCACGGAGTCACCGGCTTGAACAAACACATAGATGAACAGATGATTAGAGCCACTTCACGGCTGAGCGTAATTAGCGCCGCTGGATCTGTGCCACTTTTAACCCTCCTGACACTGAACGCAAGACCAGAAAACGGCAAAACTGAACACAAACCAAGAGTTTTCAGGAGTCAAAGTGTACTCTTCTCATCTGTACATTAGAAAGTGTCCTGCTGTTTTTGCTTTTGTGTCAACTTGCATCAGAGAATTTAACTAGGTTTGATGTTCTTTCGATTTTATTGATATTAGCTGTAATTGTGACCCCTACGAATTTAAAAGGGTCATGACGTGAGAAATTAAATTTACCTTGATCCTTTGACTTACAAAATGTCTTTGTGCCATTACCAGTTTTACAGATTAAAAACATTTGTCCTCCTTATAAACAAAGCATTAATTTAACCAAGCTCCAAAATGGTCTGTTTAGAAATTGTGGGATTTGTGATGTCACATCTAGAGCTGAAAATCAATTGTTAGTTCAAGTCAACACACCATAATGTATGGGCAAATATTTTAACATATTTACAAGAGACACCCATATAAAAGTCGTTTCATTTTATTTAATATGAATAAATCTTCTGAGGCGCATTTAGAACATCTGGGGCCGGTTGCACCAGCAAGTTAAAACGTAGCCTAGTTGTGACTTAAAGGGACACTAAGTTACAATTTACATACTACTAAATATTTTTGTGTTGCACCACTTAACTTAGTTTAAACATAACGCTATGTTCCAACTAAATATTTACGGCAGACTCCCCCATGTATAACGGTAGAAAAGAGCATGTGATAATAATGAAGAATGATCACCCTTTACTCACCTCCTAAATCTCACATTTCCTCCCAAATCTCGCATTTTTTTCGGTTTGTGAAAGAAGAGTTCAATTTTCTTTCAAGGAGTGTTTTGTGTTAATGGTGTCCACCAATTAAAACGAGAATTTCTTCATGACTGAGTTCTTCTCTCTGCTCTTTTCTCTTTCACGTGTAGGATATTAAAAACAAAATTCAAGTTTAATGTTTTGATAACTTCATGTGTATTTTGCGTGCATTCACGCCAACACGGGAAGAACATGCAACTCCACACAGACCCAGCCGAGGCTCAAACCAGTGACCTTCTTGCTGTGAGGCGACAGTGCTATACCCACTGCACCACCATTGAAAAACCAAGAGGGAAACCAGAGCACCTGGAGGAAACCCACGACAACACGGGGAGAACATGCAAACTCCACACAGAAATGCCAACTGGCCCAGCCACCGTGTCGCCCTAATTATAATATATATTAGATAAATTTAGTTTAAAAGTATTATGGTGTTTTAATCTTCACCTATTCTTTTCAACCACACAACTGTAACACACCCTTGACATTTTAACATTAAAATCACGACACAAAAATATAAAAGTATTTACTCTCCCTCTGCAGTCTCCAATGTTACTTTATTCCATTGAGTGTTTTAAACTGGAAGCCATTGAGTTCCACTCTATGTTTTTGTCCTGCTATAGAAGTGAAAGTCTAGTGTTTTCCAACAATCTTCAAAACATCTTCTTGTGTGTTCAACAGAATATATGAACTCAAAAAGGTTTGAAACCACTACAGGATGAGTAAATATCCGTCATTCCC
Organism: Danio jaintianensis; assembly: GCA_903798115.1. NCBI lineage: Eukaryota > Metazoa > Chordata > Actinopteri > Cypriniformes > Danionidae > Danio > Danio jaintianensis. The sequence goes on from CAIGQV010019532.1 coordinate 3,256,989, forward strand.
TGTATAAAGTGCATCTAAAGCATATTTATTCAATTAAAAGATCTAAACTCAAAAACAAAAAGTCTCATTGAGCCTTTTGCAAAAGTCTCAACAACTGCACCCAGTCCAAATAACACTCGCAGGCTTTTCTATTGTTTTGCAAACCTCTGGAAAACAAGCCTCTTTTCTCAGAGTCTTCAGGATTGCTGCTCCAGCGCTGCTTGCGGCATGAAAAGAGGCTGAGGCAGAGCGAGCGGCAGAAGACAGAGGATGAACCCAGGCTTCGCCACGGGGAGATCTCAAAGCATCGGCACACAGCGGAGAAAGACGAGGCTCCCCGTAGCGGCGCTCCAACCGACAGGCCTAAAGCAGCACATACTGCTGATCACATCCAACCAGCACACCCTTTTCTTTGTTCAGAACATCCAGACGAGAAAGCGTTTCCAGCCATTTTCTTTGGCTGAACTCTTGTAGTTTGGTTTTCCAGCACAATATTAGCTAAAGTGCCCTCCTATTATGCTTTGTCAGATATTACATTTCATGTCGAGTGAAATAATGTAGCTGTTTGTGGAAGTAAAAGCTCTGGAAAGTTGCAAAAAGCAAAGTGTAGGATAAATGGAGTACTTGTCTCCTAAAAGAAAGCTGTCAGTGATTTCAGTATTATTCCTATGCGTGCTGTAGTTTGCGGAACGTTCGTATAATGTCAGTTTAAAGTAGCCATGAAACGGAAGATAAGATTGTGTTTTTTTCCATATCATGAAGTACATCTAATTGAAACGGTCCTTATATGAGAAATAAATGTAGGGCAGTGCATGATTTCATCCTTTGGGAACTGATTGGATGGGTGTTGCTAACAAAACAGAGGAAGATTGATGAATGCACAAAAGTAGGCTAGAAATTAGCCCCACCCCAAAGCACTGATAGCCCCGCCCTGAAGCACTGATAGCTGCACCCCAAAGGCATTCCATGTGACCAGAAGTGAAGAAAAGTCATTTTAAGGGAGGAGGGAAGGTTTTGGCATTTGATAAAAGATTCATTCATTTTCCTTCAGCCTAGTCCCTTATTTATCATGGGTTGCCACAGTGGAATGAACCACCAACTACTCAAGCATATGTTTTACGCAGCGGATGCCCTTTCAGCCGCAACCCAGTACTGGGAAACACCCATACACTCTCACATTCACCCACACTCATACACTACAGCCAATTTTGTTTACCCAATTCACTTATAGCGCATGTGTTTGGACTGTGGGGGAAAGCGGAGCACCTGGAGGAAACCCACGCCAACACGGGGAGAACATTGCAAACTCCACACAGAAACGCCAACTGGCCCAGCCGGGACTCGAACCAGTGACCTTCTTGCTGTGAGGCGACAGTGTTAACCACTGAGCCACCGTACCACCTCTGATAAAAGATTATGAAGGCAAATACATTTTTACAAAACAATGAAATACACAGATATATCATTTATAACAATAATAATAAGAAGAAGAAGAGCAAATTTTGATTTCATGCCGACTTTATGGCTCTATTCTAACGATCTAAGCGCATGGTCCGAAAGCCCACGCATGTCCAAATCCACTTTTGCTATTTTAAGGATGGGAAAAATTATCTGTGGACATGGTTCATGACCTAAAAGGGTTGTTCTTATTCTCTTAATCAATTATGAGTGTGTTTTGGGAGTAACGTGCATTAAACCAATCAGAGTCTCATCTCCCATTATCTTTAGAAGCAAATGTATTCGCATCATGATGGACTTGCTATTTACAAGGCATACTGCGTAAGCAGAAAAACTGAAAGCTTCACAAAAGAGAAAACGGATCTGCTTGTGTGCGAGGTTAAACTGCGAGAACAGAGCATTAGAGGAGGTAGCCGTTTTTATATTTTTATAGACAATAATAGTCTTTTACATTTTAATCCTTTAATTTGATATATTTTCAAATATATTTCTGTGCTGCTGCGCATCCCTGTGTGCATAATAAGCAATGTATATGTGCATTTTGGACTCGCCTATTACTAATGCAAATTTTTTTTTTAAACTGCACCATTGACTTTAGACAAGCTTTCAGTTGGTCAATGGCACAGTCTAATTCAGTTGCCTCCAAACTGCGACACCTCCTTTTCAGACCAGCATACCCATGAGTGCACAAATGCATTAGCTATTTAAACAATGTGGTGCAGGACGTGAAAATGATACCTGCGCCTTCCTTGTTTTGCGCCTGGCGCCACATTGCATCAGGTTTATGATGTTGTTTATTTGTTCCCTGTTAACAATGTCTACTTTGACCCTCAAATGCTGTATTTGAAGCAGAGATTGGAAGAATTTGGTTTGTGTTGTCAACATGTCAAGATAATGCTGATTTCTACACTGTGAAAGCAAATCAACTTTGAAGGCACTTTTAAAGAATGAGGACTCAGGCTTGAATATGCTCAAACTGATGGTGCCACTGTTTTGTTGATATCTCTGTTATTTATAAGTACAAAGGCAGAGCTGAAATTTTGATACAATAATTGGCATTAGGTTTCCAACACGTGTTGTAAGTGATTGACCAATCACAGCTGGCTGGGCCAAAGAAAGGATGAGCTTAGAGAGACTGGAACTTTAAACAAACCGTTTCAAACACAGAGAAAATAACTGATGGTGCTATGGTAAAGTTGACTTTTTTCCTTGAATGGACCTACTTGTGAACCTACTGTAGGATGCAAAGCTTACAACTTAATCTATAATGTTCTTATAAATGCCACCCCCTTCTTACAGTTGGCTACAAACTCACATTCAGATCCACCTCCATCTAAAATCAACAACTGATGGACTTAACCAAATCTGAAACCATCCTTATACTCGATAGATGTATTAAAAACTGAACAATAATTCCACCAAAACTCCTCTAAAAGTTAAAACATTGGTATTGTGTTGTGTAAAATAAATATAAACTTTTATTCAGATTTGTTATTAAGACTCATTTTATGCTCTAAATCAGTGTTTCTCAACCACGTTCCTGGAGGACCACCAGCTCTGCAGATTTTCCATGTCTCCTTCATCAGATTAGCTCATTAGCAGAGACTGAAAGGCCAGTAATGGGTGTAACAGACAAAGGAGACATCCAAAACATGCAGTGTTGGTGGTCCTAAAGGAATGTGGTTGAGAAACACTGCTCTAAATGACATTTATATATTTTTATTGAGGAAACAAAGATCAGTTTGCAGAATAAAAGAAAAGGTTACATTTTACTCCGACACTATAAACTGTAAGGCCAGAGAAACTGAGAATTTCCAAGTCTCCTTATCTTCCAAAATGTTAATTATGAAATGGTTTGATTGCAACAAAGTGGCTAAAACAAACAAGCAGCATCCAAAATTTAGATGTTTATTTGGTGCATTAATCAACTATCTATCTATCTATCTATCTATCTATCTATCTATCTATCTATCTATCTATCTATCTATCTATCTATCTATCTATCTATCTATCTATCTATCTATCTATCTATCTATCTATCACCACAACATACCTTACAAACTACTAAAACACGACCATGAGAGATAAACTGTACACTGTAGCCAGAGACATAAAGGGCGTCAGTGTTTTTAGGCCCTATTGTTTCCATCATCGCCCTTGTCGTAGTGACAGAACGACTCTTAGCAGCGCTTCCTCTGTTGTCTGAGTTTCAGCCTCATAAAAGGAAGCTGTCATGACAACACCAAAGGCAACAACCGCGTCTTTCCATCCAGAGCGCTCGGCTGCTGGAGACGGGCCACTTCTCCACATGTCAGTCCTTTAGTGGAGCCCCTGTTTGCCATACGACTGCACCACTAATAAACCCACGGGACAGCCGAGACCTCCAAAATATGAAATAATGAGAATTTAGGAAATATTAATCAAACTCAGAGATGCTTGTGTTTTTTTTGGTGGCTGGTAAGGATGTCGAGCAGCTTTTCTGGCTTAGCCTGTGGAGATTCTGTTTTCCAGAGAACAAGTGCACTAGCTGGAGGACATGGGATCACGCGCACTGCATGCACACTGTGTTTCGTGATGACTGGGAATTTCCCCGGTCTAGTCCATAATTAAATACCCAGCACTGCACAAGTCAGACCAGCCATGGGCATCAATATAGACGACAAGAGGGGATACAAATCTGTATCACACAGCCGTCTATGTAAAGTCGGAGCAGCTGTGCTCTTTTAGGCCTAGGGTGACCATACGTGACAAGTCCTGGTCGAGATTTTCTGTATTTGGCTTCCTGATTTCATACTTGCTGAAGGTAATGATTGAAAAGTAGGTTGACCATAATATGTAAATAATTGACCAATTGTTGCGTGCCAAATGGTGAGGTTGATAGAGAATGGTCAAATCGATGAAAATATGCCTTGTTTCCACTGAGAGTTACAGTACGATGGAGTAGAGTCTGCAAGACTGGGGTGTAAACATGAAGGCGGCGTAACTTGAAGTTATGGAGACCCACATGTCAAACCCAACCATCACAGTTATTAAAGTCTACATCTTCCCCAAAACCAAACCCAACCATCATAGTTACTAACG
>CAIGQV010019532.1:3273150-3285948 GCA_903798115.1 Danio jaintianensis
TAATATAATATAATATAATATAATATAATATAATATAATATAATATACTTAAACACTTAAAACATAGAAATGTATAATATTATTTTTTAAAACTTATCTAAAGGTAAATAAAAAAAAGCTCTACATAATTATATAGTAAATGTTAATGTTTGTAAAATATTACTATTTTTAATAAACACAAAGTAATAATAAATTTTAGTAAAATATGTATCTAAAAAGAGAATATAAATACAGAATGTTAGAAATGTTTAATTTATTTATATTTCATATAAACATTGGATATAATTTAATTATATCATATAAAAATTTGCATCAAAAACTATAATAGTATGTAAACAGTTTAAGTGTAAGTTGACATGTATTGATGTATTAGTTGATGTATTAATCAGGCATGTGATCAGCCGAGGACAAAGAAGAAGGAAGAAATTATTAGTCATCCATATATTAATGTCCTGTAAACATTTAGTAAGGTCAGAAGGGGGGTGAGATGTTGTAGTGTCTTTTAGAGAAAAGAAATGAATGCCATAAGAACAAAATATAAATAAATAAAAGTGGACCCAATACTGACCCCTGAGGAACACCATGAAGGACTGAGACAGGATCAGAGCATATATTCATTATCTGCACAAACTCTTCTGTCACTTCAATAAGACGAGAACCAGCGAAGTGCATTATCAGCTACTCCTACACAAGCCATTCCGTCATTCCAGCAATAATGAATGACTAATAAAATCAAAAGCAGCACTAATATCTAAAAGAATAAGTACGGACAAAAGACCAGAATCAGCAGCTAAGAGAAGATCATTTACATTCTTAGTAAGGGCTGTTTCTGCACGATGTTTGAGTCTAAGTTTACATATGTAATATAAACCTCAAGGACTTACTCTGGCATCTTTATCAACTTTCTGGCCATGATCAAAGGAGCTAGGCTTCTCTCTCTCGACCTGAGAAGTTACAAATGATAAGCAGCAATTTTTAGGATCTTAATTCACACTCTTTAATGGTTTCCTATACTAGTGTATAAAAGTGCTAACTGACCGTAACAAGAGCATACATGAGTTTGGCGAAGTCTCCTGAAGTATTTCTTTTCAGATCCTCCTGCACTGTGATGAGACACATGTTTATCCTATGTACAAACGCCTAATAAGTGCATTTAAACACTGTCATACTCACATTCCCTGTAGACTTTCTTGATCTCCATGATCTCAGCATTGCTTCGAGAGCAGAGGATCTCAATCAGAGACTCTTTGTCTGTTCTAGGACTCTGAAAATACACAGATATTATGCTTCTGAGAAGCGTAACGATCACCTTAATAAATAATTTAGGCATTATAAAAGAGTATTAGTATCTGATGAATGAATTCTAGAAGCTGATGATTTAGTATCAGTGAGTAGGAGTATCTGTTGAGTAAGTACCAGCATCTAATGAACGAGTACTAGTGAGTACCATAACTAATGATCGAGTAATATAAGTACCAATAACTAATAGTGTTGTACAATGTACCAGTGCTAGAAAAGTATCGTGATACCCTGGCTCTCAAAACGATACGCAGGGCTAGGCGATTAATCGAAAAGTAATCAAAATCGACATTCAGAAGCTATAATCGATCAAATTTTTCCAGGTCAGTTTTTTCAATTACTTTCGAGTCACGTGATCCAGCTCTGTTAAAGCTGATTTATACTTCTGCATCGATCGCACGTGTACGGTCCTGCACAACAATGGCATAGTCTCATACCGTGCACCTCTCAAAAAATGTAACTACATGTCGTGACGACGAGTTGCGCAAGCTCTGTGATTGGTCGGTTAGGTATCGGTGACAAGCGTGTGCGGTGTGGAGAGCCCATTGGAGCAAGTGTTTATGTGTCGAGTCCCGTGGAGGAGCTCCATATGAAAACTTTTGTTTTGTGTTTACCTTATGATTAAAGTTGTTGCATGTCCGCCAGTTTCCGCTTCTAAATGAGTTTTAGCTACTTGTACATTAAGGAAGCGTTCAGAACACTGCTTTTAATATGAAAAATATAAACAAAATAATTTATTTTGTTTTCAAAAGTGCAAGTTATATATTTTCACTTTTTTATAAGAAAAAAAGTGACTGTTCGTTTTAGGCAGTGTGTGTTTTAATTTCAGTTGTTCAACATTGATGTTCAATAAATAATCACAGATAGTAGATGTGTGGGTTTCCAGTGATGCACCCTTCATTCAAAAATCTCTCACTTGTAATATGTGAGCATATTTACTGTATAAAACTTGTCAGTGAACTATGATGGAAAAAAAATTAAATAAATAAATGAAATAATCCTTCATTAAACGTAATCGAGTTAAAATGTTCAATTAATCGAGATTTGGATTTTAGGCCAAATCACCCAGCCCTAACGATACGGTTCCTTATTTTATTAGTATCGGATTTTCTGAAGCTGAAGTTCCCAGTTCTTAACTGTTACGGCCCTATGTGCCTGTGTTGTTTTGCTTGTGCGCTCTCTCTCTCTCTCTCTGTCAATTCCAGTTTCCCATTCGTCCGTGTAGACGTCAATGACGTCACCACCTTCACTACCAATCAGGAACGAGGCTCAAAGTTTAAAGGGATGCTATAGCGTGGAAGCTCACTCTCTTGCTTTTTGCCTCGCTTGCCTTTCTGCTCTGTTTGTGTTTTTGGCTTGTGTTATGTTAAGATTTTGTTAACTTTACAGTTTGATTTTGGTCTGGTCTCAGTTGTTGTACGCCATTACCGTTCTGTATAACCTGATCTCACGAATCACGATCCCTGATCATGAGTTTCAGAATTCCCCTGGGAATCGAGGACAGTTTAGAAGTCACATGACCTACATCTTACATCACGTAGAAAACTGTCTAGATACACACGTCTAGAAGTAAGCGCCACTCGCTGTAAGTTTTATACGCATTTTTGGTTAGAAGCGTAGTGTAGATATGGTGCGCAAACGCAGAAGATGTTTTTTTTTTCTTCCTTATTTTTATTAAGAAGTTTAGAGCAGTGGTCTCAAACTCAATTCCTGAAGGGCCGCAGCTCTGCACAGTTTAGCTCCAACCACCTCCAACTCACACCTGCTTAATAGTCTCTAGTAGTCTTGAACACCTTGATTAGTTGGATCAGCCGTGTTTGATTAGGGTTGGAGCAAAACTGTGCAGAGCCGCGGCCCTCCAGGAATCGAGTTTGAGACCTATGGTTTAGAGGATAATTTTTCAGCCAGTTTTTTTAGTTTTGTTATATTGCTTTCTTTTATTTGGCGCTGCATGAAATCCTCTCTTCCTGCATTGTACATTAATTGATTTATTTTCTTTTGTGAGCCACTTCAACTTGTACATATTATTTTGTTGTTTGAATTCTTTTCACTTGTGTAAATAAATTCACTTATTTTTGCATTATTTGGCTGTCGTTATGCTATTTTGCCACCAACTCTCATCAAATTGAGTCACATCAAATTGTTACCTCTTTAACCCCTAGAGCTAAACATTATTATGTATTTTGTATTTATTATTATGAGTCATAACATTAACACTAGGGCAGCGCACTTCTGCAGAGCGAGTGTTGTACTGATCTTTTCCTCTGAGATGCATTCTCATTCGTAGTGAGAGTACGAAGCATTGCTACATATGCAGGTGCTCTTAGTGACTACCCACAGCTTGTGGGCAAAGTTGACACGAGACGTGAAATATGGCAGTATTTGGCAGTAGCTGACAGTCAGAGAGGGGTCTGGATGCAGACCTGGTGCAGTGCAATCTGAGTTGCAGCCAATGCTTTTTAATGCGCTCACCTAACCCCACCCCTACCCCTCACAGCGACCTCACTAGCTCCATTGAGTGCATTGTGTCTGACATTGCATCACTGAGATATGCAGTCTCAGCTTGCATCATCAAGGCTGCATCCAGATACTACTGGACACTCAAGGAAAGCCCATGGATGTCACAAAGCCCATGTGCAAGACATGCTATAAACACAAACAAAGAGAGCAAAAGCGTGCAAATTGGTGAAGCATCTTGCCGACAAACATTGGACCTGTTCAAAGAGTTTAAAGAGCGTCAGGTTAGTGCATGATATCAGTATACAGCTTAAGCCCTAAAAAATTATTTATGTGAGTGTAATTTATTTTGTGATAAGCGGCAAAGAAGTGTTACTTTTTTTTACCTCATGTGAATTTTCCGCTCGGGTTGAATTGGTCGAATTGAATTGATTTGAAATCAGTTATCACTTATTAATCAGTCTATGTGCGCGAATAAAGAGTCTCAATCGAATCTATTGCAAAAGATTCAATTGAGATGCTTTACTCATGAAAAAAGATTAATGATTAATAAGTGATCATTTATTTTAAATATAAGGCTAGATGAATTCAAAAAGACTTTAATTTTAGACTTTGATTCTTAATAAAAGTAAAGTTTGTATTATAATAAATCTTAATGTGCTAACTATATAATTGTCAAATCCACAACTGAGTGGCAAAAAGGACAGCTTTTTAAAGAAATAAACGACATAAATTATGAATAAGGCGACGCGATGGCGCAGTGGGTAGCACGTTCGCCTCACAGCAAGAAGGTCGCTGATTCGAGCCTCGGCTGGGTCAGTTGGCATTTCTGTGTGGAGTTTGCATGTTCTCCCCGTGTTCGCGTGGGTTTCCTCCGGGTGCTCCGGTTTCCCCCACAAGTCCAAAGACATGCGGTATAGGTGAATTGGGTAAGCTAAAATTGTCCGTAGTGTATGTGTGTGAATGAGTGTGTATGAATGTTTCCCAGTGATGGGTTTCAGCTGGAAGGGCATCCGCTGTGTAAAACATATGCTGGATAAGTTGGAAGTTCATCCCGCTGTGGCGACCCCAGATTAATAAAGGGACTAAGCCGAAAAGAAAATGAATGAATGAATGAATGAAATTATGATTAAACTGCAGTTTTATGAAAGAAGAATGGCAATGATATCAAAATCATAATTATGTACACTAGTAGTGAAGTCTACTTAAGGCCTTGACTCTTTTCATTTCACATATAAAAGGCTGTTGTCCAGTAATTACATTATTGTTTGTTTGTAGGTTTTTTTTTTGTAGATTACAATTTAAATTTAAAAATAAATAACAGTGTCTGTCTCTTAGAATCTATGGAGTCAATCCAGGGCCTTATATACTTGCTACATAAAATAAAGTATTGAGTACAAAATTGTAAAAATAATGCAAATATCAAAAAAATTGCAAAGGGAAAATTAGGTTTTAAGAAATAAAACAGAATTTAGCCCCTATAATGGAAGCTACTTTTCTTTCTGACAGTGAAGGATGGAGAAAGCCCACTTTCATGTGAATAAATACCAGTATCTAATAAAAGAGTAATTATAAGTACCAAAAATGGATGAATATGCACCAGAATCTAATGACTACACTACCTGACAAAAGTCTTGTCGTCAATCCCAGTTGTAAGAGCAACAAATAATAACTTGACTTCTAGTTGATCATTTGGAAAAGTGACATAAGGTAGATTTTTCCCATGAATCATCTGTTGAACTGCATCCCAATCATCAAAAATACTGCAGAAGACCTACTGAAACCCGCATGGACCCAAGATTCTCACAGAAATCAGTCAAGTTTGGTGAAGGAAAAATCATGGTTTGGGGTTACATTCAGTATGGGGGCGTGTAAAATATCTGCAGAGTGGATGGCAACATCAACAGCCTGAGGTATCAAGACATTTGTGCTGCCCATTACATTACAAATCACAGAAGAGGGCAAATTCTTCAGCAGGATAGCGCTCCTTCTCATACTTCAGCCTCCACATCAAAGTTCCTGAAAGCAAAGAAGGTCAAGCTGCTCCAGAATTGGCCAGCCCAGTCACCAGACATGAACATTATTGAGCATGTCTGGAGTAAGATGAAGGAGGAGGCATTGAAGATGAATCCAAAGAATCTCGATGAACTCTGGGAGTCCTGCAAGAACGCTTTCTTTGCCATTCCAGATGACTTTATTAATAAGTGATTTGAGTCATTGCAGAGATGTATGGATGCAGTCCTCCAAGCTCATGGGAGTCAAACACAATATTCATTCTTTCTCCACTGCACCATGACTTTATATTCTATACTGTTCATTATTCCTGTTAAGTGACAAGACTTTTGTCTCAGCAAAGTCAGACTTTACTGTCCTAATTAAATAATAAAAAATCAAGGCATGATCATATTGTATTGTGGTAAAATAAGCGTCATCTAGAGGCCTTTGCCTTTCATTTAAGCCACTTCTGATACCAAATGATCAACTAGAAGTCAAGTTATTATTTGTTCTTCCTGAAACTTGGATAGGCGACAAGACTTTTGTCAAGTAGTGTAAGTGCTAATATCTGTTGAATAAATACCAGTATCTAATGAATGAGTACTAGTATTTGATGAATAAGTACTAGAAAGTACCAGTATCTGATAAGTATCAGTATCTATTAAATGAGTACAAAAAATGAGTTGAAGGTTTAGTTCACCTTGATGGCGGCTTCGATTTCTGAGGCGTCATACTGCGCAGTGCTCTTCATGAGGCCCAGGATGACTGTTTCCAGTGAGCCAGACAGCGCCCCCTTCAGGGCTGAGATCATATCCTGAACAGGCGGCATGAAGGGTAACAGTTACAAAAGACTAAAGATTTGTCAAAGACTTGGCATTTACAAACAAAAAAACCTTGAATTCTGGTAAGCAGTTTTAACATTTAATCTTTCAAGATGAGTACTAGTATCTGATAAATTACAGTGTCAAATGAATGAAAACAAATTTTTTTATTAGTACCAGTACCTGACAAATGAGCATTACTTTTTCACAAATTAGTTCTAGTATCTAATAAATGAGAACTAGTATTTGATGAATTAGTTCCAATGTTTAATGAGTACTAGTAGTTGATGAATTTGTTCCAGTATCAAATGAATGAGTACTAGTATTTGATGAATTAGTTCTAGTATCTAGAAAATGTACTAGTATTTGATGAATTAGTTCCCATATCTAAAAAAAATGAGTACTAGTATTTGATGAATTAGTTCCCATATCTAAAAAAAATTTGTACTAGTATTTGATTAATTAGTTATTGTAACTAATAAATGAGTACTAGTATATGATGAATTAGTTCCAATATAATAAATGTTTACTAGTATTTGATTAATTAGTTCCTGTATCTAATGAATGAGTAACTAATATTTGATGGGTGCAGTTGTTAACAGACTGACCTTCTTGGCTTTCTTCTCATACGCGGAAGCGATGTCCTGCCGCTGGTTATATGTGCGTTTGGTGAGGATGTCAATTATGGTTTTCTTTTCTACCCCGAAAACAAATAATGTTATATTTATCATTCAAAACCATATTAAATATCACACAAAAATGTTTTTTATAGTTTAGTCATTTGCTGTTCAGACAAATATGTCATTAAATGTAATAATCGAATGTATTGTTCTATAAATTTCTGCAAGTGTTTCCTCCCTCAGGACATTATTTGGGAGTTTCTGCAGCAGAATGAAGGGCAGGACTGTGGTTCCTGAAATCAGGCGTTGGTCTGGAAATGTTCCACATGTGGTCGGTTCTCCTCCAGACAGGACGGGTGACTCATTTCTGCCACTGTGGCCAGTTTATACTTCATCAAGTCTTCAGCATATAAAACCCACTACAACAATGCAGCGTCTACTGTTTGTGTAAGATCTCATCATCATCATCATCATCATCAGTCCAGGAAATGACAGTGCGTCTCTGTCTCTCACCTCTAGTTTTGATAGCTCTCTCAATCTTGGCAGCATCTGAATCTGGATCAAAGTTCATTTTTGGAACAACAGTAGGGTAGGTGGGCTCTCCCTACAGCCAAACAATGAGGAAAAATACAGTAAATACATATGGTTTGATATATATTTATCAATAATATTTATTTATTTTTAGCTAGATAATCGTTTTATATAATTTATTTTAATGTAGTTAATTAGTTTTGATTATGTACATTTATATAAAATAGTTACTTTTTGTTAATATATACATTTAGTTTATATTTTACTTATAATTCTACAGTCTACATATAAAAACACAGGCTTGTAGATTTAAATGATGTGGGAATTATAGTCATACAATGATCAAATAAAAAAAATTACATATTTTTTTAAATAAAATTTTAGTAGAAAAGGGTAATAGAATTGTAGTTTTGTTGATTTAATGTATTGTAAAACACTAACTGTACTGTTTTAGTATTTTATTAATATATCCAACTCTATAATTTAGATTTTAATGATATTATATATTAAAATTGATTACACATATATACAGATGAAGTCAAAATTATTAGCCCTTGTCGTAGTTGCCGACCTTCTCATCAACTAGACACTATCAGACTGGAGGTTTTGGATACCAGAAAATAGACTTTATTCAACATAATAAAGCCGAGAAAGTGCAGAGCAGACCTCAGAGCAATCTGGAGTCTCTCCTGAACAATTCCTGAAGTGTCTAGCGTTCTGTGTGCATTTTATACAGTTTCTGCCCCACCTTTGTGTTTTTGCTCCGCATACATTTCACACATATATGGTTCTGTGACATTTATCTGTTATATTCTTGGCTTTCTGCCCATCTGACTCAGGTTTAGGTTTACATTTCAGTGTTGCCTTTGCTAAATCCTTCTAGTATGGTTATATGGGTTTACGTACATTGTCATGATTACTTAATAATATGTCACTCACTCTCCTGAATACCTTTTACACATATAGCTTCATATGAGTATTTAACATATATAATCAGTGCTTTACATCTTCAGTTATTCTACAGCATACAGTAGCTTCTCATAGCAGGCTCCTGTGCAGGCTTCTGCAGGCTGCTCATCTTACACACAGACATACCACAGTATCCTTAGTTTACATGCTGGCCTGTTTGCTGCACACACTCTTGGATAATACTTTTAGAGAATAAAAATCTTCGTCTCCTGTGAAATTGTTTAAAAGAGCAAAGAATTTTTCACAGTATTTTCTTTTTTTTTTGACATCTGGAGAAAGTCTTATTTTTTATTACACCAGATTCAAGAAAAGTTTTAATGTAAGATTTTGTTAAATGTAATAACATGGTTAAACGTAAACATTTGCACGTTCACTCAATAGAAGCGTTACTTATTAGTGAATAAACTCATGTCAAAATAACTTTGTTAATCAGTTTTATTGTTAATCCAATTTAGTCATCTTTTTGCACACTGCAGGAATGCCAAGAGGTAATGGTGAGAAATTCAGCACGAGTGGGCTTAACCCCGGATTTTTCTGGAACTCAAATTTAAGTTTTTTTGAAGACATTTTTTTGGACCTGATGAAATACAAATCCATACTCTACATTAGGGTGTGCAATATTGACAAATTAAATATCAATATTTTTGAACATTTTGTTATTAATCTGCTATCAGTTTAGTGATTACTGTTAAAATGATGAAAATGATGTTAAACCACCACTAGGTGGCACCAAATAATGAGTGCATCATTGAGCATCAGAGATAAGCTTGTGAATGTTTTGCAAAATTCTGAATATTGGTTAATAATTATTAATAAGTAATAACAAATTTTCTGAACTGTTGTAAAGGCTAAAATAATTATCACGTGTAAACATGTAATAGGCTATTTATGAAAACAGCAATTCAAAACACAAATATATTTTAGAAAGCCTAAATTGATTTTATCAACCACGTTATATCGACATTTTGAATGTAAGAAAACATGGCAGTTTTTAAATAAATGTTTTAATAGCAACATTGTGTTTCTACACCATTTGTTGTGTAATAAAAACATTTCAAATGTGGCTCTAACAAAATGTTTTCATTACTGACCTATTCATATATAACCTATAGTGAAGAAAAAAACGGTATTTAATTATTGCATATAGCAAAACGCTTGCGAGGGATAGTTTCATTTATTCATTCATTTTCCTTCGGCTTAGTCCCTTTATTCATCAGGGGTCGCCACAGCGGAATGAACCACCAACTATTTCAGCATATGTTTTACACAGCGGATGCCCTTCCAGCTGCAACCCAGTACTGGGAAACACCCATACACATTCTCACACACACACACACACACACACACACACACACACACACACACACACAACGGACAATTTAGCTTACCCAATTCACCTATACCACATGTCTTTGGACTGTGGGGGAAACAGGAGCACCCGGAGGAAACCCACGCCAACACGGGGAGAACATGCAAACTCCACACAGAAATGCCAACTGGCCCAGCTGGGACTCAAACCAGCGACCTTCTTGCTGTGAGGCGACAGTGCTAACCACTGAGCCACCGTGTTGCCCCGGGATAGTTTCTATTTGACTTATTTACATTATGGCTTTTCTGGGGTAGTGACGTTATTGACAAGCTGAACACTGACTGAACAATTACACGAGAGTTTTAAATGTGGTAAGGTTTCTTTCATCAACAATCTTTCATCCAACGATATGTAAATGGTATATTATAATGGTCAAACTGCATTTACTGTATTAATTTTATTCCATAGCAAAACTGACAGAATTTTAAAGCATGAGATGGGGTTTTTTCCACACAGAAAAAAACAATTCACAGTTAAACATTATTTAAAAATCCATATCTATTTATAAGATATTAAAAATGGTCAAGCCATCAACGCACATCTTTCGTTTACCAGTTTTCAAGACTGGTCAAAAATCACGCTCGTAGAGAAGCGCAGAGTGATTCAACTTTTGTTCGAGTTTGGGGAGAAATCCATGTTGCTCCAGTGAGCGCTTAAAGAGGCTCGTGTGCTTGCGCAATATCAGAAAGACGCATTAACTGATAACTCGGTCCGTATTTAAATAAAAACTGAAATCACACTATCCTGTACATTTTAAAACCTTTCATAATCACGGGTGGATTAAGTGACTTGAGGGCCCTACGCATTTCAAGCTATGGGGCTCCTAACAGTCCTAATAGCCACCCTTTGTATTTTTATTTATTTATTTCACTTTTTTTCTGTCTTTTTCGTATATCTCTCAATCTTTTCAAAAAAAAAAAAAAAAACTAACTAAAAACTACTTAGTTTTAAAAACTAAATCTTCCTCTGATTTGACTGCTGGACTGCTCCATGATTGGGGGTGGGGGACAAACTTGCACAAATGTAATAATTACATTCACATTTTGTTTGTTAGACCCTCACCATACAAAATTGGGTTGAAAACAATGTTATATATAATTTATAGGTATAATTTATACTTCTAGCTATTTATTGGGGGCCCCTACATTTCCTGGGGCCTTAAGTAGCTGCTCACCTCGCTTACTGAGTAAATCCACCCCAGCCTGTTAACACGAGCATTGATTAGAGTGACCACAATCAGCTCCGGTGGCCGTGTCGAAGCTGTAACACGGCGCACACATGTCCAGTGGAAATCTAGGGTTAGAAAACGGTCCCAGGCAGACCTCTAGACTGCATTAAAAAATATATATAATTCCACGCTACTCCATCTACACTCACCGGCTACTTTATTAGGTACACCTTACTAGTACCGAGTTGGACCCCCTTTTGCCTTCAGAGCTGCCTTAATACTTCGTGGCATAGATTCAACAAGGTACTGGAAATATTCCTCAGAGATTTTGGTCCATATTGACATGATAGCATCACGCAGTTGCTGCAGATTTGTCGGCTGCACATCCATGATGCGAATCTCCTGTTCCACCACATCCCAAAGGTGCTCTATTGGATTGAGATCTGGTGACTGTGGAGGCCATTTGAGTACAGTGAACTCATTAGCTATGTTTCCATCCACCTACTTTTATGCGCATAAAAAATCGGTTGATGGAAACACCATGATTCGCTTAAGTTTTGAAAATGCGCATAAAAAATGTATGCGCATAACTGAGTAGGATAAACTTTTTATTCGATAAGAAAAGATGCGCATAAACTACGATGGAAACACTTTTACCGAACAAATTCCAGTATGCGCATTAAAAAAAGTAATGTGATTTTCTTATAAGAGATCATGTGATGATAAAAATGTGTGTGAATGGACAAACCAGCAGGCTGACCACATTGTAAAACATCTGAAATGTTGTTTTGGTCATTCTAAAATGCCTTAACCATTTCAGTATTAGTGTTATTATATTATTAACAACCTCCAGAATTGTTAAGAGCGTCTGTGCTCCGCCACTCACGCCTTCAAACACCACCACACATTCATTGCATGTCGGCATTGCCTTCTGAGGCGCAAGTCATTTATTAAATGAAGAAAAGATTCACGCAGCTTCTCCTACCTCAGCAAATTCCATTATTGCTGTTGATATTTGGTGCCATTTAATCAGGAAGTGACGATTTTGTTCTCTTTGACTCACATGGAAACGCTGCTTTATTCGCACGTCTTTTATGCGATATTCCAGTTTTGCACATAAATTGAATTCTCATCTTTGGATGGAAACATAGCTAAAAGTCATGTTCAAGAAACCATAAACAAATTTTATTTGAAATTTAATTTGAGCATTTTTAAGTACCTGTGTTTGTTTTCAATTACTTTCCAGGCATTAAATATATGTGTCTGAAATTCAAGTACTTTCAAGGAGTGTGTCAGGTGTCTGTTCTGTGTTGTGATCATGTGCTCCTTTGTTCTGTTTCCCGCCGTTTTCTAGTGTTCATTAGTTTCACCTGTGTTCCCCTCCTGTGTCCCATTAGCCCATGTGTATATATACCCCTTAGTTTAGTTCCTCCTTTGTCCGGTATTGTATTGTATATGTCTCAGTGTCTCCATGTTCCAGTGTCTCAAGTGAGTGTCTTGTAAATAAATCTACGTGTTTTTGATATTCCTGTTATCCTGTGCCTTTGTGAGTGAGCCGACCGTGACAGA
>CAIGQV010019532.1:3289669-3300449 GCA_903798115.1 Danio jaintianensis
CGCGCACACACACTATATATATATATATATATAGTGTGTGTGCGCGCATGATTTACATGCAATTCAATGTGTGAAATGCAGAGTGTTCATTGTTTGAGCTGGCTTTCAATTCAATACTAAAACCAAACATTTTTGATTTTCATCCAGCTAAGGTGCACAATGGGCATGCTGTGGGCATTTTTTAAAAGTAATTAATTAATTAATTCCTTACATTTATACAGCACTTTTCTTGACACTCAAAGTGCTTTACACATCGGGGGAATCTCCTCATCCACCACCAGTGTGTAGAATCCACCTGGATGACTTGACGGCAGCAATATTGCGCCAGACCGCACACCACCTGATTGGTGGAAACAGAGTGATGAAGTCAATTATGATATGGGGATGGTTAGGAGGCCATGATGGACAAAGGCCAGTGGGCAAATTTGGCCAGGATGCTGGGGTTAAACCCCTACTCTTTTTTTGAAGGACATCCTGGGATTTTTAATGACCACAGAGAGTCTCATCCGAAAGACGGCGCTCACTGAGCTGTATAGAGTCCCCTTCACTATACTGGGGCATTAGGACCCACACAGACCACAGGTTGAGTGCTGGTCTCCCCCTGCTGGTCTCCCTAACACCACTTCCATCAGCAACCAAGCTTTCCCATGTGGTCTCCCAACCAGGTACTGACCGGGCGCAGCCCTGTTTATCTTCAGTGGGTGACCATGTGAAAGTTGAAGAGAGCTAGCTGCCGGCTACTAGGCTACTAAGCTACTTAGTAGCTTCACTAAGTAGCTGACAGTTTCAATTCAAATCAAAAGTGTGGGCGAGAATGGGAGTCATTTTGGGATTGGGATGGGACAGGATTTCACCCTATTTATTTCTGGATTTGGCATGGAGTGGGATTTTTTTTGTGGAAGTGGCATGAGGAGGTTTGAAAACTCACTCTAGTGTCACCCTTGCAATTGCAAAATATCAGATAAAGCCTTTTTTGTATCTTTGGTTTCGGCCTTAAAATTACAATGTAAATGCCACATGAATTCCAATTCTAAATGTGTCATTTAGTCCAAGTGAACAAAGAAAACCAAGTGTGAACACACATCCTTCAAAAACACACCAGTATATAAACCAAAAAAATTGCACTAATATTAATATTAATAATAATAATATTTTTATAATGAAAAAATACTTTTCTGTTCTTCTGCCACAAATAATACAAAGGATTTTTTGCATACAAAACTTGGTCACACGTTTACACACATTATTACGTTTGCTGTAAACAATATCAATCATTTAAAAAAAACCCGACACATATCAAGACGGGGGTCTATTCATCTTCACTGGTCTGCAGGTCCTTCAGCAGCTTGACCCTCATGTTGTCCAGCATCGAGAGTTTCATGCGAGCAGCTTGTTTCTTCTTCGTCTTTGGGATTGGCTGATGCTTCGCTTTCTTGTGGTTGTCCGCAAGCTTTTTTTCTCTGCCTCTGCTTTGGTCCCGCCTTAACTTTTGGCTGCATGACAGAAAAAAAAGGTAGAAAAGTTACTTTTGATAAGTGGTACCATAATAACACTGTTATATGGCAGTATTCAAGATTGTAGGTTTAAATCTCAATAGTGGATTTTAGGGGCTGCACAATATTGGAAAAAATCGGAAATTGCAATGTATGTTTTTTCTACGATAATTATTGTGATAGGAATACAGTTTCACCAGATGATTTGAATAGCTCTGATGTTTTTTTGTTTTGTTTTTTGAGGGGGGTGGGACGGGGAGGCTAACCGCGTGTTCACAATGCCACCACGAGAGCGTCAAAATAGCTGGAAGGTTCATTTTCAACAGGAGCCCTCTGCGAGCTTGAACCACATTTCCCACATAAGCACCACAATTCAACATGTCTCGTGAAAACATGCAACCACTAAATCAGCAATTACCAACCCAAAGTTTCTCACAAAAGCACCACCGATCAACACATCTAAAGGCTGGAAAGTAGAAATATAGAAAAAAGATACATTTCAGACTAAAACATGCGTTGCTTGTTAAATTTGAACCCAAATTTCTCACTTAAGCACCAAGACTTAACATTTTAGAATTTAACACCAGCAACATTCAAATCAAAATGACCAACTCTGAGTTAAAACAACTACATCAAACAACCTCTGGAAGTGCAAGCTAAATGTTTCATTCTCCATATGCAAGCTGTGTTGCAAGCTAAATTCAATCCCAAATTTCTTACATAAGCACCAAGGTTTAACACCAGCAACATTCAAAATGACCAACTCTGAGCAATAAACACTACACCACACCATCTCTAGAAATACTGGATAAAGAAATAAGATACAGGCTAAATTCAAACCTAAATTACCCACATAAGCACCACAACTCAACATGTCTGGAGAAAACATGCAACCCAACAACCACTAAAATGAGCAACTACTTTTAGCAAAAGCAGCGTGTTATGGACGGTGTGAGCTTTAGTGTGTTGAAATCAGGTCAACTTTATGGTAATGAGCTATGATGTGGTTTGGCGGGAACTTATCGAAATGTTCAAATCCACCACTTGACAGGGTTCTACAGTATACAGTCCAATAAACTTTGGTTCCAACCACATTAGTTCCCAAGCAAAACAAAGCACAGAGGTTGATTATTGCCAAACGGGTTTCCCAGGTTGTAATGTAGGATGCGCACAAATTAACGTTAACGTGAAGACCGAGGCTATTAAACGTCTAGCAGTTAAACTTAGTCTAGCACTTAAACATGAACACAAAAGCCTCACAACAAAAATGTCTTTTAATTGATTTATTTAGTTAGAAAACATGTAAATGCATTCATTTTTTCTGTTTAAATGTCTTGTCCAAATATCTAAAACCTCTTAGATCAAGTAAATATATTGTTTTGTTAAATCAAAATTAAGTAAGTATTTCTTTCAAGGTAGCAAAATAAACTGCCAACCAGTAAAATAATCTTGTTTTCGGTTTAAAATGTAAATATTTGGACTAGAAACAAGACAAAAATTCTAAGTAAGATTTGCATTTTTTTGCAGTTTAGATGTAAAATAACACTATATAGTCTGAATAATACATAATTAAATATGATTCATCCTTGTTACACCTCCAAACAGGATCATTTCTTGTGCACAAAAGGTTAAAATTTCCTTGAAATCCCCTGAGGTCCTAATGCATATGCAAATAATAAACGTTCACTCTAAATGGTTGCTGTCATCCCTGATAGATAGAAAGAAAGAGTGTGAAAACTGCAGGAATGTTTTTAGGACACCATGGATAATTGTTTGTATTGTCTGTGAGTGTGTGAATGAATGTAAAACAACTTAAACAACTGGGAAGGAGACTTTTTTCATTGCTCAAACTAGCAACCATTAAGTTACCAACTTATGAATACCATACTACAACTGTAATCAGAATCAGAGAATCGGTTTTATTGCCAAGTGTGCTTACACACACAAGGAATTTGTTTTGGCTACAGAAGCTACCAGTGTACATAAAGTGACAAGTGACAACACAAAATAAATATGAGAAAAAAAATACGACAACATTAAACAGAGATGCAGTTAGACAAAAGAGCTCTGGATGATGAATTGTTTGTGCAGATTTGTTATAAATATACAAGTTATAAGGTGCTGTGTACAAATGCGTATGGAGAAGTATTGCATTGTATACTGTTATAAGGTGCTGTGTACACATGCGTATGGAGATAGTATTGCATTGTATATTGTTATAAGGTGCTGTGTACAAATGCGTATGGAGAAGTATTGCATTGTATATTGTTATAAGGTGCTGTGTACAAATGCGTATGAAAAAGTATTGCACATGTTTATTGGACAGTAGGGGAATAATTAGCTGTTCATGAGGTAGATGGCCTGAGGAAAGAAACTTTTCCTGTGTCTGGCTGTTTTTGTGCTCGGTGCCCTGTAGCGCCGACCAGACGGTAACAGTTCAAACAGAAAGTGTGCTGGGTGTGAAGGGTCCAGAGTGATTTTGCAAGTCCTTTTACTCAATCTGGAAGAGTACAGTTCTTGAAGTGTAGGAAGGGTAGTGCCAGTGATTCGTTCAGCAGTCCGGACTATTCGCTGTAGCCTACGGAGGTCGGTTTTGGCAGCTGAGCCGAACCAGACGGTGATTGAAGTGCAGAGGATGGGTTGGATGACAGCTGAGTAGAAATGTACGAGCAGCTCCTGTGGCAGGTTGAACTTCCTCAGCTGACGAAGGAAGTACAGTCTCTGCTGGGCTTTCTTCACAATAGAGTCTATGTGAATGTCCCACTTCAGATCCTGAGAGATGGTGGTGCCCAGGAACCTGAATGACTCTACTGCAGCCACAGTGCTGTTCATGATGGTGAGTGGGGGAAGTGCAGGGGGGTTTCTCCTAAAGTCCACTATCATTTCCACCGTTTTGAGCGTGTTCAGCTCCAGCTTGTTGCATCTACACCATAGAGACAGCCGCTCCACCTCCTGTCTGTATGCAGACTCGTCACTGTTCCGGATGAGGCCGATAACAGTAGTGTCGTCAGCAAATTTCAAGAACTTGATGGAGGGGTCTTTTGCAGTGCAGTCATTGGTATACAGGGAGAAGAGCAGTGGAGAGAGAACACATCCCTGGGGGGCACCGGTGCTGATGGTGCGGCTGTCGGATGTGATTTTGCCCATTCTGACTAGCTGTTGTCTATCTGTCAGAAAGCTGGTGATCCATTGACAGACAGAGCTAGGAACAGAGAGCTGGGTCAGTTTGTACTCGAGCAATGATGGGACGATGGTGTTAAAGGCAGAACTGAAGTCCACGAATAGAATCCTTGCGTAGTTCCCTGGTTTGTCCAGATGTTGTAGGGTATAATGCAGTCCCATGTTGACTGCATCATCCACAGACCGGTTTGCTCTATAGGCAAACTGCAGGGGGTACAGCAAAGGTCCAGTGATGTCCTTCAGATATGCTAGCACCAGTCTTTCAAATGACTTCATGGCCACAGATGTTAAGGCAACAGGCAACAGAGTCCTGTGATCTTTGGCTTCTTCTGGATTGGGATGATGGTGGAGCATTTGAAGCAGGATGGAACTTTGCGCTGTTCTAGTGATCTGTGAGAAAATGGGAGCCAGCTGGTCAGCGCAGGTTCTCAGACAGGCTGGTGAAACACCATCTGGGCCAGGTGCTTTCCTTCTCTTCTGTTTCCTGAAGATCTAACGCACATTATCCTCACTGATCTGAAGTGCAGGGGGGGAGAGAGGGGTGGCTGGAGGTGTTGTTGGCTGTGTAGAGAGATCGTCAGGGTGGGTGTGGGGTGTCTGGTCGGGGGTCTCAAATCTAAAGTAGAACATATTCAGCTCGTTTGCAAGTTGTTTATTGCCATCAATGCTGGGGGATGGTGTCTTGTAGTTTGTGATGTCTTTTAGGCCTTTCCACACTGATGCCGGGTTGTTGGCAGAAAACTGGTTTTCCAGCTTTTTGGCATAGCTCTTCTTAGCCACACCAATCTCCTTTGTCAATGTGTTCCTGGCCTGATTGTACAAGATCCTGTCCCCACTCCTGTAGGCATCCTCTTTGGCCTGACGAAGCGGTCTAATTTTTGGTGTGAACCATGGTTTATCATTGTTAAATGATAAGTAGGTCCTGGTAGGGATGCATAGCTCCTCACAGAAACTGATGTATGATGTTACGGTCTCTGTGAGTTCGTCCAGGTCAGTGGCTGCATCTTCAAAAACACTCCAGTCAGTGCATTCAAAACAGGCTTGTAAGACCTGTTCGGTGTCGTTGGTCCATCTCTTAACAGTCCCTAATACTGGCTTAGTAGTTTTAAGTTTTTGTCTGTAAGTTGGTATAAGATGAACCAGGCAGTGGTCGGAGAGTCCTAGAGCTGCTCTGGCGACGGAACGATATGCATCCTTTATTGTGGTGTAGCAATGGTCCAAAATATTATTGTCTCTGGTGGGGCATGTAATGTGCTGTTTGAATTTAGGCATCTCATGTGTGAGTTTCGCCTGATTAAAGTCACCGAGAATGATAAAAACAGAGTCCGGGTGTTGTTGTTCTGTCTCTGTGATCAGATCAGCCAGCTGTTGCCGTGCAGTACTCACGTGTGCTTGCGGTGGAATATAAACACCGATGAGAATGAACGAGGAAAACTCCCACGGCGAGTAGAACGGCTTACAGTTAATGAAAAGCACTTCCACGTCAGGACAGCACATCTTCTTTAACACAGTTACAGCCGTACACCACCTTCTGTTGATGTTGATCACTGAATAAAAAGATTGCAAGGGATGCAAACAAACAACCTTTACCAACTAAGGTTCAAAAACTACACCATTTGAGTTAAACTACACAAACACTACACCATTCAAAAACTACGTAGTTTGGAAAATCTACATAAAATCCACATTTCCTACATCAGTATGTCTCAAAATGACTTCAAAATGACTAACTCTGTGTGTTCTGCACTACAAATCACACCACCTGGTTAAAACATATGTTGCGGGTTGAATTGGAACCTAAATTTCTCACATAAGCAACAAAGCTTAACATTTTAGAGTTTAACACCAGCAACATTCAAAATGACCAACTCTGTGCAATAATCACAACTATCACAACTGTGCAATAATCACAACTAAAATGAGCAATAATCACTACCTCTCCATCTATAAAAATACTGGATAAAGAAATAAGATACGGGCTAAATTCAAACCTAAATTTCCCACATAAGCACCACAACTTAACATGTCTGGAGAAAACATGCAACCACTAAAATCAGCAATTACCAACCTCAAGTTTCCCACAAAAGCAGCACCGTTCAAACACATCGAAAGGCTGGAAAGTAGAAATATAGAAAAACTGAAGATAAACTGCATTTAAACAAAACAGTATATTAAACGGTTGTATTTATTAAGATAAGAGTGTGGTCACCAAACATCTTTAGGAACAGAAAGATAACACATTTGAATTAAAATGAGGAAAAACAAAGTCAGGCATATAGACTCACAGGCCTCACGGTGGCGCAGTGGGTAGCACAATCGCCTCACAGCAAGAAGGTCGCTGGTTCGAGCCTCGGCTGGGTCAGTTGGCATTTCTGTGTGGAGTTTGCATGTTCTCCCCGTTTTGGCGTGGGTTTCCTCCAGGTGCTCCAGTTTCCCCCACAAGTCCAAAGACATGCGGTATAGGTGAATTGGGTAAGCTAAATTGTCTGTAGTGTATGTGTGTGAATGAGTGTGTATAGATGTTTCCCAGTGATGGTTTGCGGCTGGAAGGGCATCCGCTGCGTAAAACATATGCTGGATAAGTTGGCGGTTCATTCTGCTGTGGCGACCCCAGATTAATTAAGGGACTAAGCCCAAAAGAAAATGAATGAATGAATATACACTCACCAGCCACTTTATTAGGTACACCTTACTAATACTGGGTTGGACCCCCTTTTGCCTTCAGAACTGCCTTAATCAGGATTTCCGCGGGGTCTTAAAGAGTCTTAAATTTGACATTATGATATCTGCAGAAACCCTGTTAATTCTTCATGGCATAGATTCAACAAGGTACTGGAAATATTCCTTATAGATTTTGGTCCATTTTGACATGATAGCATCATGCAGTTGCTGCAGATTTGTCGGCTGCACATCCATGATGTGAATCTCCCGTTTCACCACATCCCAAAGGTGCTCTATTGGATTGAGATCTGGTGACTGTGGAGGCCATTTGAGTACAGTGAACTCATTGTCATGTTGAAGAAACCAGTCTGAGATGATTCGCGCTTTATGACATGGTGCGTTATTCTGCTGGAAGTAGCCGACAGAAGATGGGTACACTGTGGTCATAAAGGGATGGACATGGTCAGCAACAATACTCAGGTAGGCTGTGACGTTGACACGATGCTCAGTTGGTACTAATGGGCCCAAAGTGTGCCAAGAAAATATCCCCCACACCATTACACCACCACCACCAGCCTGAACCATTGATACAAGGAAGGATGGATCCATGCTTTCATGGTGTTGACGCCAAATTCTGACCCTACATCCGAATGTCGCAGCAGAAATCGAGACTCATCAGACCAGGCAATGTTTTTCCAATCTTTTATTGTCCAATTTTGGTGAGCCTGTGCGAATTGTAGCCTCAGTTTCCTGTTCTTAGCTGACAGGAGTGGCACCCGGTGTGGTCTTCTGCTGCTGTAGCCCATCCGACTCAAGGTTGGACGTGTTGTGCGTTCAGAGATGCTCTTCTGCAGACCTCGGTTGTAACAAGTGCTTATTTTAGTTTCTGTTGCCTTTCTATCAGCTGGAACCAGTCTGGCCATTCTCCTCTGACCTCTGGCATCAACAAGGCATTTGTGCCCACAGAACTGCCGCTCACTGGATATTTTCTCTTTTTCTGACCATTCTCTGTAAACCCTAGAGATGGTTGTGCATAAAAATCCCAGTAGATCAGCAGTTTCTGAAATACTCAGACCAGCCCTTCCGGCACCTACAACCATGGCATGTTTAAAGTCACTTAAATCACCTTTCTTCCCCATTCTGATGCTTGGTTTGAACTGCAGCAGATCGTCTTGACCATGTCTACATGCCTAAATGCATTGAGTTGCTGCCATGTGATTGGCTGATTAGAAATTTGCATTAACAAGCAGTTGGACAGGTGTACCTAATAAAGTGGCCGGTGAGTTTATGTACACTAGCAGTGAAATTTACTGCGATGCGACAGGGCGCCACCTGAAATCTTGCCTAGGGCTCCAAATTGGTTAGGGCCGGGCGTGACTTTTCCTGATGGTTCTGTTAATACACTGATTAATATATAAAGCTATGGTTCTGCACAGGACAGCAAACTGTTTAATAATAATAATAATAAATTTTAAAGCGCCTTTCAAGAAACCCAAGGTCACTGTACAACATATACACACACAATTCAATAATCAAAAAAATAAAAATTAAAAATAATAAACCGACAGTATAAAAATAGAGAAGATGATAAAATACAAGGACATGATACAGAATGTAGTATGCAGTTATAAAGAGTAAGTTATTTTGAACAGATGAGTTTTAAGTCTGGATTTAAATAGAGGGAGAGAGTCAATGTTGCGGATGTCAGGAGGAAGAGAATTCCAGAGTTTTGGAGCAGAGCAACTGAAAGTTCTGCTCCCCATAGTGCTTGTCACAGAAGGTTGCAAGAAAGCAGACCCAGTTGAAGCAATGAACAAAACAAAGGGGTTTATTGACGGAATTAGGCACGAGTAGACAGACAAGGGGATGACAAGGTCCAAACAGTAGGGACAATAACACAGTGAAGTCAGTGGTAGGGACAAGATGGCAAAAAAAATGAACAGCCAGCCAGTAGTACAGCAACAGTGGTCAAAACCAGAGCTAGATCCTGGAGCAAGCCACGTACACTCCAGACTGGCAGGCCAGGGAAGACAGGACACGAGATATGACTGGAACAGTATAATGCACAAGACAGGACAGCAAACAGGCAGCAATAATATAAAATAATAAAACTAACCAAATCTAAAAGAAAATATGAAATCAAATATAAATCCTGGTAGAAAGAGAACTAGACTGACTTATGCAATTTAATAAACAGAAACTGAAATAAAGACTTCTAGAATGTTAACAAGAGAAATTACACAAATCAAAAAGACAACTAATAAATCAACTACTAATACAAGACTGGGACTGACAGAAAAATAAAACAAAAATGGTTCTAAGGATAAAAGCAAAACAAAGATTAGAACACAAAATTAAGTAGACACTAGGAACAAACAAAAGAAAGAAAGTAGTAGCTACAAACAAACAATAAGTAGACGAGAACTAGAGCAGGGAAGACAAAAAAGCTCAGCAAGGATACAAGACAAGCTCACATGGAACGAACCAGCAAAGAAATGAGAACACGCAGCACAATATATAGAACAAAGCACACGAGAGACAGGTGAAAACAATCCGGATAACAAGGTCTAAATAAGAGGGCGGGGGAACTGAAAACAAGGAGGAAAGACAAGAGGAGCACATGGCCAACACAAATTAAGGCAAAGCAATGTAAACAAGCACAGTACAAACAGGGAAACATTAAACACTGACAGGACGGACAAGACTGTCAGGTCAGGACCATGACAGTGCTGAGACGGGCAGAGGGAACAGAGGTGAATAGAGGAGGAGGATCTAAGGGAGCGGAAATGAGTGGAGGATGTGAAATATGAGGATGTGAAAAAGAATGTAGAGGATGTGAAAATGAATGTGAAATGATACAATTCTGACCTTTTATTCCTGTTTATGTGCTATTATTTTACCAACCCAGAAAATGTGAAAAACGACAACCTCGTAACTTTGTATTGTAATCATAAAAAAGCATGGAAAAAAACAAGGACAACAACATTGTTCTGTACAGATTTCACTCCCCTAGGGACGTACAGTGCTCAGCATGAATAAGTACACTTCTTAAAGATCGTATTTTTTAAAGGGGTGGTCCAGAGTTGACGGCGTTAAAGGGTGCAGAACAATGTGTGCTTGTGCTTCATTTGTAAAAAAAAAAAAAAAATCACGTTATTTTCTCACATATCTTACCTTAATTTTATACTGATAATCAGCTCACATGAAAACGAAGTCCAGCAGACTGTAGAGTTTGTAGAAAACACTGCCCTCTGCTGGAGGATCATAGTCCAGCTCATCCTCAGCACTGGCCTGAAGATCCTCCCATAGAAGACCTGACAGACACAAAGAGCATTATTTTATTTTTCCAGTACATTTCAACATCACACTGAATCTGACAAATGTAATTCAAAGGATGATAATAATAATAATAATAATAATAATAATAATAATAATAATAATAATAA
>CAIGQV010019532.1:3308043-3327935 GCA_903798115.1 Danio jaintianensis
GATCTCAGCATTGCTTCGAGAGCAGAGGATCTCAATCAGAGACTCTTCGTCTGTTCCAAGACCCTGAAAACACACAAATAATATGCTTTTGAGAAACTTGATGATCATCATAATAATTAACCTAGGCATAATAAATGAACACTAGTATCTAAAGAATAACTACTAGTATTTATCAAAGGAATACAAGTATTTGATGAACAAGTACCAGTATCTGATGCATGAGTACTAGAATGTGATGATTAAGTACTAGTAAGTACCAGTTCTATTGCATGAGTACTAGTGAGTACCAGTGCCTAATGGTCAAGTACTATTAAGTACCAATATCTGTTGAGTAAGAACTAGGATCTGATGAATAAATACCAGTTCCTAATGAATGAGTACTAGTAAGTACCATAAACTAATGAATAAGTTGTAGTAAGTACCAGTATCCAATGAATGAGTGGTAGAATCTGATGAATAAGTAATAGTGAGTAGCCGTATCTTGTTAAGTACCAGTATCTAATGAATGAATACGAGGGAGTACCATACCCAATGATCAAGTACTAGTAAGTACCAATATCCATTGAGTAAGTACTAGGATCTGATGAATAAGTACCTAATGAATGAGTAATAGCAAGTATTAGTACCTAATTATCGAGTACTAAAAAGTACCAGTATCTGGTGAATAAGTACTACGAAGTACAAGTATCTAATGAATGATTACTAGAATTTGATGATCAAGTACTAGTGAGTACCAGTACCTAATGAAAGAGTACTAGTAAGTACCAACAACTGATAAATAAGTACCAGTATCTAATGAATAAGTACTAGTATCTGAAGAATAAGTACCTGATGAATGAGTACTAGTAAGCACCAGTATCTGAAAAGAACCAGCTGCTAATGAACTAAAACAGTATATGATGAGTAAATATCTGTATCTAATAAATAATTACTAGTGCCTGATGAATAAGTATTAGTATCTAATGAACAACAAAAAAAACATGTTGAAGGTTTAGTTCACCTTGATGGAGGCTTTGATTTCTGAGGCGTCGTACTGCGCAGTGCTCTTCATGAGGCCCAGGATGACTGTTTCCAGTGAGCCAGACAGCGCCCCCTTCAGGGCTGAGATCATATCCTGAACAGGCGGGACGAAGGACAAAAGTTACAAAAGACTGATTGAGATTCGTCAAAGACTTGACATTTACGAACACAAATACTTTGAATTCTAGCAAGCTGTTTCAATATTTATTCTTTCAAGATGAGTACTAGTATTTTAATAATTAGTTCCAGTATCTAATGAATAAGTGCTAGTATCTGATGACTTAGTTACAGTGTCTAATGAATGAGATCTAGGATGTTTTTATATTAGTACCAGTATCTGACAAATGAGTATCTGTTTTTGACTAATTAGTTCTATTATCTAATGAAGGAGTACTAGTATTTGATGAATTAGTTCCAGTATCGAATGAATGAGTGCCAGTATTTGATGAATTGGTTCCATAACTTAATAAGTGCTAGTATCTGATGACTTGGTTCCAGTGTTTAATGAATGAGAAGTGGTACCAGTATCTAATGAACGGGTACTAGTTTTTGACAAATTAGTTCCAGTATCTAATGAATAAGTACTAGTATTTAATAGTATTTAATGAATGAGTTCTAGTATTTGATTAAGTAGTTCCAGTATCTAATGAGTACTAGAATGTAATTAAATATTAGTTCCGGTATCTAATGCATAGGTACTCATATTTAATGGATAAGTTCCAGCATCTAATGAATGAGTACTTGTATTTGATTAATTAGCTCCAATATTTAATGAACGAGTTCTAGCATTTGATGATGTACAGTTGCAATCATAATTATTAAACCCCCTGAATTATTCGCCCCCCTGTTTATTTTTTCCCCCAATTTCTGTTTAATGGAGAGAAGATTTTTTCAACACATTTCTAAACATAATAGTTTTAATAACTCATTTCTAATAACTGATTTATTTGATCTTTGTCATGATGACAGTACATCATATTTAACTAGATATTTTTCAAGACACTAGTATTCAGCTTAAAGTGACATTTAAAGGCTTAACTAGGTTAACTAGGTACGTAAGGGTAATTAGGCAAGTTATTGTATAACGATGGTTTGTTCTGTAGACTATTGGAAAAAAATATAATAATTTTGACCTTAAAATGGTTTTAAAAAAAATTTAAAACTGCTTTTGTTCTTGCCGAAATAAAAGAAATAAGACTTTCTCCGGAAGAAAAAATATTATAGGAAATACTGTGAAAATTTCCTTGCTATGTTAAACATCATTTGGGAAATATTTTAAAAAGAAAAAAAAATTCAAAGGGGGTTTAATAATTCTGATTGCAACTGTAGTTCCAGTATCTAATGAGTATTAGATGTTGATGAAGTAGTTCCAGTATCTAATGAATAAGTACTAGATTTTGATGAATTAGTTCCCATGTCTAATAAATGAGTACTCAAATATGACAAATTAGTTCCAGTATCTAATGAATGAGTACTAGTATTTGATTAATTAGTTCCAGTATCTAATGAATGAGTACTAGTATTTGATTAATTAGTTCCAGTATCTAATGAATGAGTACTAGTATTTGATTAATTAGTTCCAGTATCTAATGAATGAGTAATTAGTATTTGATGGATGCAGTTGTTAACAGACTGACCTTCTTGGCTCTCCTCTCATATGCGAAAGCAATGTCCCGCCGCTGGTTGTATGTGCGTTTGGTGAGGATGTCAATTATGGTTTGCTCATCCACCCCTAAACATGTTTATCAATCAAAATCATAATAAAATAGCACACAATTTTTTTTTTTGTAGTTTAGACAATTGATGTCAAGACAAATATGTCATTAAATCTAATTAACAAAATGTATTCTATAAATTTCTGCATCTGTTTCCTCCCTCCAGGACATTATTTGGGAGTTTCTGCAGCAGGATAAAGGGCAGGACTGTGGTTCCTGCAATCAGGCGTTGGTCTGGAAATGTTCCACATGCCGTCGGTTCTCCTCCAGTCAGTACGGGTGACTCACTTCTGCCACTGTGGCCAGTTTATACTTGACATCAAGGCTTCAGCACACAAAGCCCACTACAACACTGCAGCATCTACTGTTTGTGTAATGTCTCATCATCATCATCAGCACAGAGCATCTCCGTCTCTCACCTTTAGTTTTGATAGCGGTCTCAATCCTGGCAGCATCTTTATCTTGATCAAAGTTGGCCTCTGAAACAACAGTAGGGTAGGTGGGCTCTCCCTACAGCCAAACAATGAGGAAAAATACAGTAAATACATGAAGCACACTTTTGTTTTATATAAGTAATTATTTATAAATATACATTTATATGAATACATTTAATTAGTTTTGATTATATACATTTATATAAAATAGTTACTTTTTTTTAATATGAATTTTGTTTAGATTTTATTTTTAAATATTTTATGAATTATAATTTTATAGTCTACACACACACACACACACACACACACACACACACATATATATATATATATATACACACAAATACACAGGCTTGTAGATTTAAATTATGTGGGAATGATATAGTTATACAATGATTTAAAAAAAATATTATATAAATTTTATATATATAAAACATTCTTTTGTTCTTAATTCATAAAAGCCCTCAAGCCCAGTTTTTTTTCCAGATGATTATTCCAATGAGTGTCCTAAATGCTATATAATATAATGTTTCAAGTTCATTTCTACGTACAGTGAGAATAATAAAACATCTTTGATGTAATCATTTCATTTAATCCTCAATATGGATACGAGCACTTACTCCGCCCAGTTCGAGGGTGAGCTGCCCTAAGAACTCAGAGACCAACGCCATCCTGGACTTCCTGTGGAGCAAACACACACCCATTAATTTCCATCAGCGTTGCTTGATGTCACTCATCTGTCATGCTGGAAATCAAATCCCCAACTCATTTACATTGGGTTTCTGGAACTTAAATTAATATAGTGAATGCAACTCAGTCTTAAGAAGAGACTCGGAGCCTCCGTCACATGATCTACAGAGTTATGCAATGCAGAACTAAAGCACTTCACAAACTCTTAGTCACCTCATCCAGACTAACAGTCAGTTAAAAGTGGCATAAAACACTTTAAATAAAGACACATATAGATTATTTTCATATTATAATGTAATAACATCCAAATGTTTAAATCACATGCTCATTATTCATATAAAATTGTCATTTATTTTTTCCCCATTAAAATGCCACAATACTGTAAAACCCCATTTTTAAAATTTGTCAAAAAGTTTTGTCAACTTTTAGGAGCAACCACAATTTAAAGAAGCCCCTGCCAAAAATAAACAAAAAAAGCCAGGTGGAGCTTTTTACAGAGAATAGCTCATGATTCACTGCAGTTGCTATGCAGTTAAACCCAAACAGCAGCAGTAAACAGCAATTTTACAAAACCAGCGTTTGGTAAAAAAAGCTAAGCAAACAGGCACACCCTTAAGGGAGAATGCTGGGAAAAATCTCTGAAGCATGTGAGACTCATTTATCCACATCTCACACCCTTAGGCTCGGGTTTTCAATCAGTTTGAGGAGTTTGAAAAGAATCTTCTGCTCCTTTTTTGAAGGAAAAGTAGTTGTAGTGTCACTGAAAAGTTCAGCTTAAAGAAATAGACTGTATTTGTAATATAAAACACTTTTTTTGCTTAATTATAAGTAGTAGAAGTAGTACAGAATGCATTCAGGAGATGAATAAATGAATAAAAAGGGTTTAAAATACCTTGCTGATGAGCAGATCTCAGATGCTGTGCAGAAAAATCCCAGCTATGGAGAGCGAGATGGGTGTGGTGTTTAAATACCAGAAGGCGGGGCTGTTTAAGGTAAGCCCCGCCTCTCGATGACACACCCACTCCCTCCCTCCTCATCTCTAAAGTAAGTTCAGGGGATGAAAGCAGCTTTAGGAAAGCGTGGTTTATGGTTATAATCTGGATGGAAATGAAGGATGTTCCTGTAAACCAGCCGTGAACACTGCTGTTACATAAATGATCAGCCAATCAGAAGCTTGGGACAAGATGCATAGTTATGAATTATTCGAAAAAGAATGCATCGTATTGAGTGTGCATTACGTTGTAATAATTCGAAGACATAATGATTATTTCTTCTTTTGATCATAACACTTCTTTAAAACATGCAGTTTCACAGCTTGTGTGTCGCAATACTTGGCAGCGTCTTTGAGAATGTCAAAAATTAACCGTCCATGACACATTCCTTCTCCTCAGTTGCACAAGGGGTTTTACTCAACATAAACACACACACACACACACACTTCAGAAATCTTTTCGAGAAAGTAAATCAGCAGTCTAGATGACTAGTTATTTTCCACATACTGTAGTTATTGGGGGCAGCACGGTGGCGCAGTGGGTAGCGCTGTCGCCTCACAGCAAGAAGGTCGCTGGTTCGAGCCTCGGCTGGGTCAGTTGGCATTTCTGTGTGGAGTTTGCTTGTTCTCCCCGTGTTCGCGTGAGTTTCATCCGGGTGCTCCGGTTTCCCCCACAAGTCCAAAGACATGCGCTGTAGGTGAATTGGGTAAGCTAAAATAGTCCGTAGTGTATGTGTGTGAATGAGTGTGTATGGATGTTTCCCAGTGATTGGTTGCAGCTAGAAGGGCATCCGCTGCGTAAAACATATGCTGGATAAGTTGGTGGTTCATTCCGCTGTGGCGACCCTGATTAATAAAGGAAATAAGCCGAAAAGAAAACGAATGAATGAATTAATTAATGTAGGTTATTGGAGTACATCTATTACCAGTGCAACACTCTGGCTGCGTTCGAAATCCCTACTATATAGTATGCGAGTCGAGTAGTACACTACCTGATAAAAGTCTTGTCGTCGATCCCAGTTGAAAGAGCAACAAATAATAACTTGACTTCTAGTTGTTCATTTGGAAAAGTGACAGAAGGTAGATTTTTCCCATGAATCATCTGTTGAACTGCATCCCAATCATCAAAAATACTGCAGAAGACCTAATGGAACCCGCATGGACCCAAGATTCTCACAGAAATCAGTCAAGCTCCTTCTCATACTTCAGCCTCCACATCAAAGTTACTGAAAGCAAAGAAGGTCAAGGTGCTCCAGGATTGGCCAGCCCAGTCACCAGACATGAACATTATTGAGCATGTCTGGGGTTAGATGAAGGAGGAGGCACTGAAGATGAATCCAAAGAATCTTGATGGACTCTGGGAGTCCTGCAAGAATGCTCTCTTTGCCTTTCCAGATGACTTTATTAATAAGTGATTCGAGTCATTGCAGAGATGTATGGATGCAGTCCTCCAAGCTCATGGGAGTCAGACACAATATTCATTCTTCTTCCACTGCAGCATGACTTTATATTCTATACTGGACATTATTTCTGTTAAGTGACAAGACTTTTGTCTCAGCAAAGTCAGACCTTACTGTCCTAATTAAATAATTAAAAATCAAGGCATGATCATATTTTATTTTGGTAAAATAAGCGTAATCTAGAGGCCTTTGCCTTTCATATAAGCCACTTCTGATACCAAATTATCAACTAGAAGTCAAGTTATTATTTGCTGTTCCTAAAACTTGGATAGGCGACAAGACTTTTGTCAGGAAGTCTACGGCCGAATTTATAGTATTCGAAAAACAGTAGGTGAACCGTACCCGGATGACCTTCTACTTCTGGTAAGACTCTGAAATGCGCATCCGATGGACGCTATGCTATCCCATAATGCCACACGAGAGAATTCATGAATGGGCGGAAAGCGACGCAACTGAGGTGGGTAGGTTATGTGATAATGACAAACGGCGGATGTAGTACGTCCCAATTCCATTCATGCTTATAGAATGTACTTTTCTAATGGTTGTGTAGTAAATTCCAATTCAAATGTAAAACCTATTTGAGTAGGTACGATTTCGGATGCAGCCCAAGCTTCTACAAGCTCCTCCTACTGAAAAGCTCAGGTTGGTCAGCTGACTTGGCTCTCTGTGATTGGTCAAAAACACCAAGCATGTGTTAGGAATGTAACCATAATCACCAGTTTCACATTTCATTAAACAAATCACTTCTAAAGTGGGCATCAAATCAAAATCTGCTCTTCTTATTTTTATATGTATACAGTTAGTTCTTGTTTTAAAGGATGTATCTGTGCTCTTCATTATTTTGTAAAAATTCACTTGCACTCAAACTTTTATCAAATACCATAAACTTACATTCCCCTCAAAATGACCTTTCTTCACTTCTGGGTCACATGGTCTGCCTTTAGGGCGGGGCCATCAGTGTGTCTCTCATTACTGCCCTTCTATTGTCCATTCGTCAATCTTCCTTTATTTTGTAAACTTCCAATAATCCAACTGGTTCCCAAAAGATGAAATCATGCCCAGACCTTAATTTCCCCCCCTCATTTCAGAAACTGCTTCAATTGGATGTACGTCATGATAGGGGGAAAAATAACAATCTTAACTTGCATTTCATGCCGGCTTTAATCGTGTAATTAGGACAGAACGGAAAAAAAAAAAAGTAATCGGGGGAGGGTGGGAGAAGGAATCGTAATAACTCTATGATTCACACCTTCATACATGGATATACCTATACACTACCTGACAGAAGTCTTGTTGTGGATCCCAGTTGTAAGAGCAACAAATAATAACTTGACTTCTAGTTGATCATTTGGAAAAGCGACAGAAGGTAGATTTTTCCGATGGATCATCTGTTGAACTGCATCTCAGTCATCATAAATACTGCAGAAGACCCATGAGCTTGGAGGACTGCATCCATACATCTCTGCAATGACTCAAATCACTTATTAATAAAGTCATCTGGAATGGCAAAGAAAGCTTCTTGCAGGACTCCCAGAGTCCATCAAGATTCTTTGGATTCATCTTCAATGCCTCCTCCTTCATCTTACCCCAGACATGCTCAATAATGTTCATGTCTGGTGACTGGGCTGGTCAATCCTGGAGCATCTTGACCTTCTTTCCTTTCAGGAACTTTGATGTGGAGGCTGAAGTATAAGGAGCGCTATCCTGCTGAAGAATTGACCCTCTCCTGTGGATTTGCCTCCTCTCCAGGTTGTTGATGTTGCCATCCACTCTGCAGATCTCTCGCACGCCCCCATACTGAATGTAACTCCAAACCATGATTTTTCCTTCACCAAACTTGACTGATTCCTGTGAGAATCTTGGGTCCATGCAGGTTCCAATAGGTCTTCTGCAGTATTTATAATGATTGGGATGCAGTTCAACAGATGATCAATCGGAAAAATCTATCTTCTGTCACTTTTCCAAATGATCAACTAGAAGTCAAGTTATTATTTGTTGCTCTTACAACTGGGATCGACAACAAGACTTCTGCCAAGTAGTGTAGGTTCTGGAGTGGACATATGAAGCCAACTCGCTCCCTGTGTCAAAATTGAGGGTATGCCCATGTAAGATTCCCTCGTTTACTTGATAAAGTGGTACACACTTCAAAAATACATTGGTGGTTCCCTCAAGAGAACAAGAAAAGGGAAGTTTGCAAGTGTGTTTCTGTAAAAAAAAGAAAAGAAAAGTGGACCAAGGGTTTTGAAGCAGGGCCGGAACTAAACTGTGGAGGGCAGCGGCCCTTTTGTTTGACACCCCTAAATTTAAGCATTATACACAGTTGAAGTCAGAATTATCAACTTCTGTTTGACGGAAAGATTTTTTTCAACATTTCTAAACATAATAGTTTTAACGACTAATTTCTAATAACTGATTTATTTTATCTTTGCCATGATGACAGTAAATAATATTTGACTAGATATTATTTAAGATACTAGTATTCAGCTTAAAGTGTCATTTAAAGGCTTAATTAGGTTAATTAGGTAAGTTAGGGTAATTAGGCAAGTCATTGTATAACAGTGGTTTGTTCTGTAGACAATTGACAAAAAATATTGCTTAAAGGGGCTCATAATATTGACCTTAAAATAGTTTTTAAAAATTTAAAACTGCTTTTATTCTAGCCGAAATATAACAAATAAGACTTTCTCCAGGAGAAAAATTATAGGAAATACTGTGAAAAATTCCTTGCTCTATTAAACATCATTTGGGAATTATTTGAAAAAGAAACAAGAATTCACAGGAGGGCTAATAATTTTGACTTCAACTGTATATTGTGTGTGTGTGTGTGTGTGTGTGTGCATGATTTACATGCAATTTAATGTGTGAAATGCAAGTTCATTGTTTGATCCGGCTTTCAATTCAATACTATAACAAAACATTTTAGATTTTCATCCAGCTAAGGTGCACAATGGGCATGCTGTGATCTGTACTGTATTTATATAAGTAACAGACAGATTCAATTCAAACAATGGAATGGGAGGGAATGGGAGTCATTCTGGGATTGGGATGGGACAGGATTTCCCCCTATTTATTCCTGGATTTGGGATGGGGCAGGATTTTTTTTGTGGGAGTGGCACAAGGAGGTTTGAAAAGTGTCACCCTGCTAATTGCTAAATATCTGATGAAGCCTTTTCCTGTATCTTTGGTTTCAGCCTTAAAATTACAATGTAAATGCCACATGAATTCCAATTCTAAACGTATCATTTAGTCCAAACCAACAAAGAAAACCAATCGCGAACACACATCCTTTGAAAACACGCCAGGATATAAACCAAAAAATATTGCACTAATATTAATAATAATAACATTTTTTTAATTAATTAAAAAATACTTTTATCTTCTTCTGCCAAAAATAATACAAATGATTTTTTACATACAAAACGTGGTCACACATTTACTGTATACACATTATTATTATGTTTGCTGTAAACCATATCAATCAATTGTAGGTGCTTAAAAAAAACAACAACTACTCTATTCATCTTCACTGGTCTGCAGGTCCTTCAGCAGCTTGACCCTCATGTTGTCCAGCAGTGATAGTTTCATTCAAGCAGCTCTTTTCTTCTTCGTCTTTGGTGAGTCATTTGGGATTGGCTGATGCTTTGCTTTCTTGTGGTTGTCTGGAAGCTTTTTTTTTCTCTGTCTTTGCTTTGGTGCTGCCTTAACTTTTGGCTGCATGAGAAAAGAAAAGTAGAAAAGTTAATTTTGATAAGTGGTACCATAATAACACTATTATATGGCAGTATTCAAGATTGTAGGTTCAAATCTCAATAGTGGATGATAGGAGCTTCACAATATTGGAAAAAATAAATAAATCGGATATTGCAATTAGGGCTGCGCGATATTGGAAACATTTAAAACTGCGATATTTTGTTATTCTGCATTGAGAATACAATTTAACCATATGATATATTTATATTCATATATTCATATCTCTATTTGGAAAGAATTAAAACATTGAGATTGATTCTGTATGATTCTGGGACTGCATCTGCATAAAAATATAAGAAACAATCTAAAAGCATAGATAAAAAAATAAATAAATAAATAAATAAAGTGTTTTATTGTTTTCGTCTAACCGTCTGAATTGAACACTGAATTCATTCATTCATTCATTCATTCATTCATTCATTTTCTTTTCGGCTTAGTCCCTTTATTAATCTGGGGTCGCCACAGCGGAATGAACCGCCAACTTATCCAGCATATGTTTTACGCAGCGGATGCCCTTCCAGCTGCAACCCATCACTGGGAAACATCCATACACACACATACACTACGGACAATTTAGCCTACCCAATTCACCTATACCACATGTTTTTTTTGGACTTGTGGGGGAAACCGGAGCACCCGGAGGAAACCCACGCGAACACGGGGAGAACATGCAAACTCCACACAGAAACGCCAACTGACACAGCCGAGGCTCGAACCAGCGACCTTCTTGCTGTGAGGCGAACGTGCTACCCACTGCGCCACCGTGACGCCCTGAACACTGAATTGTCAGATTTAAAACAATAGTACATAGTAGGGCTGTGCGATTTGGGGAACATATCTTATTGCGATTTTTTTGACAGATATTGCGATTTCGATTTGCGATTTAATTTTGGACTCAAGCTTCAGCTCAATAATCTGTATCGTAGCTTCTTACTGCTATAATGCAGTGAGTGTTAGTTAAAAAAAGGAACTGAAGAGATCTTAACCAACTTTAAATATGTTTAAATTTGTTTTTAAATATTCAGAAATTAAACACTCATTTTTCTCTAGAGCAAACAGTAGTGTGTTATGGCGTTAGTTATCTCCTGGTGCCTTCGTGATGTTTTTTCATATGGTGTAACAGCTGCAAACAACTCTGAAATTGTACTTTGCTGTTGCTTGCTACTAGATTGAGTGTCACTGGCAATACTTTCAGTTGACTTTTTAGCAAGACACTCCTCATATAGCCGCCTGTGGTGCTTTTATGGGTGCTGGTTGTTGTATTTCCTCCTGCTG
Organism: Danio jaintianensis; assembly: GCA_903798115.1. Lineage (NCBI taxonomy): Eukaryota > Metazoa > Chordata > Actinopteri > Cypriniformes > Danionidae > Danio > Danio jaintianensis. The sequence continues at coordinate 3,319,379 of CAIGQV010019532.1, forward strand.
TGGCAACAATTCTGCGACAGCTCTTACAAATGACCTGTTTTTGTTCGGTGTCTGTGACTTTGAAATCAAAATACTCCCATATCACCGACACCGACCGCTGTTTTACTTTGATATGAATTTGTCTGTTAATGCTTCTGAAGCGGCAGATGCCATCATCCCACTTGTCCACGCTTTCCTGTTTGTTTGTTTTATTGTGGGCTTTCTGCATAGTTCACATCAGTACACATGTAAAATAACACTAAATAGTCTTCATCGTATAAATAATTAAATATGATTCATCATTGTTACACCTCCAAAAATCATTTCTTGTGCCCAAAAGGTTAAAATTCCTATGAAATGCTCACACAGTCACAGGCCTTAAAGGTTCGAGACACCCTGAAGTACCTTTTTTGAGATTTTAACAGATTTGTGTGTGTTGAGCATCAGTTAAGACGACGTTAGCACCTGTCAGCTTTAATTGTGGGGAACACTGGGGAATTGTGGGGACTTTTGTCAGCTAATTTCATCTTCCGTGTTTAAAATAATTTTTGGGTACGGGATAAAAATCTGTGACGTAGCACGAATCTGCTAGTTGAGTGATGACGCATCGGTTTCTCATTATTATTCATAGCGGAGTTTTCTTATCCTATGAGAAGACCCTGCTTCTTAATTATTCATGAGAGCACGTGCTTTCTGATGGCAAGACAGACATGCCAAGCTGTGAGACCCAATGACTGGGTGAGACTGTGTCTGTTCACGGCACGGTATGTGTTTGTTTCCATGACCCACGGGGTTTGTTGCATGTTTTTTCCCGTGATGCTGTCAGGGCCGATACAGCAAAGCTGTTGGTTTGCAGCAAGCATTTTTGTCGGGAGAGCTGTATGAGAATTGGAGAATGGTGGACGTTGTCTAATTATCAGTTGAGTTTGTTCCCATACAGACACATCGCCTATCCGTGCTGCCGTGTTCGCCATATGTTTAAAATCCTCCAGATTACCGGCAGGGTTAATGGTTGGAATAGACAGGGCAACAGACCTGCTGCACTGCTATCCACTTTGTCTGCATTCAGACCCGGGGATTCAGGAGGAGAGAAGTCCTTCACATTTATAGTGTTTATCTAAACATGATTATCTTTATAATGATATAACAAACTGTGGTTATGTGTAAATAAAAGTACCAAAAACAAATGTAGCAGGACATTAAATTACTGTTTATTTCTTTGCATTTTAACTTTGTAAACTATAAAATCATGGGTCTCCTCACAGTTTGTGTCGCATTTTGTGTGCCAGCTGACAGTTGTTCGCTCCCCTCTTTTTCCCCTGCTCTGCCGGCCACGCCCACTCCTCCCTCTGCCCACAGAGCTCCACGCCCATCTCGGAGCATTTTTTGAACAAATTCTGAACCGAAAGAGGGAGGTATCATGGCCCTTAAAAGCCATATGCAAATGATAAACGTTCACTCCATTGTGTTTAAATGATGCGACTGTTGCTGATAAGCACACATTGCACAAAGATGTTTGTGCAGCCCTGTTGGACCTGGAGGTTTACAAAGATTGCTCAAGTCACAAATCTGCCTCCAATGTCCCAGCATGCATTAGGACATGCATATACAGCAGGCTTGTCTTTACAGGACGGTGTGGAACTCAATAGTTTACACAACCCACACTCCTGTCTCACGTTTTGCTTCAATGAAATCTTAAGGTGTCATGTGTCCTGAGGTAAGAGTGTTACACCGTGTACAGCAGGACGGGTGTGAGCTCTTGTAACCTGTCCTGACACATATCACAGTCACGAGCATCAGATTAGTGAATGCAGAGAACAAGCGTGTCTTTAACATAAAAATATCCATTGATTATCTCTGAAGCAGCTTAGAAATTGAGTGCAGCAAAGGTTAGTCACTACTAAAGTTGAGCAACTCGAGATTTCACCATCAGTAGTTACTCAAAACGGCATCACTGATAGATAGATCGGAAGAAAGGGTGTGGAAAGGGCAGGAATGTTTTTAGGACAACATTTGAAAAGTGTTTGTATTGGATGTGAGTGTGTATTTCTGTTTAAAACAACTGGGAACGAGACTTGCTCATTGCTCAAACTAGCAACCATTAAGTTACCAACTTATGAATACTATACTACACCAACTGTAATCACTGGATGAAAGATATCCAAGTTTCCCAAATAAGCACCACAGTTCAACACATTTGATATATTTTAGACTAAAACATATGTTGCTTGTTAAATCTGAACCCCAATTTTTCAAATAAGCACCAAGGCTCAACATTTCAGAATTGAACGCCAGCAACATTCAAATCAAAATGACCAACTCTGTAAAACCACTACATAAAAAACCTCAGGAAATGCTGGACTAAAACTGTGTTGCAAGCTAAATTCAATCCCAATTTTCCCAAATAAGCACCACAGTACACCATATGTACAACATGTTTGTTTCTTAGGTGAAAAGCTGCTCATACCTGAGGGGGTGGACGTGGAGGGAAGGTACAGGGTGGTCTGTTGTGTTTCTGGTGAAATGGCAGAACATGTGTGGGGTCCAAAGGAACCCAAGGGACTCCTGGAGGTACAGGTGGAGGTCCGCAGTGTGTGGCCTGTAAGTTCAACACACCGCGCACAGTCTTTGCTTCATCGCTAGCTTTATAGATGGTTACAAATCCCTCACGAGGTTTGTGGACCAGCATGTATCGACCTTCCTGCAATCTGGTGTAGGCGTTTAAGGACACAAGCACAATAGAGATTGTTTCATTGACAGACCTGCAAGAGCTGAACGGACATTTGCAGATGAAGACAAGCTTTCAAATACACACAACATTTAGCTTGAGAAGGTCACAACATGCAGATACTGATGCAAGTGCCTCTATTATGCTAATTTCATAATTTTCGTTTGGCGTCTCCATTGGTGTCAATTCATAAAAAATAAATAAACACCTACAATTTTCCCATATATAATATAATATAATATAATATAATATAATATAATATAATATAATATAATATAATATAATATAATAATCTCACAGTGTCTGAAATTACCAAGGATTCTATCTCTTTAAACCATAGCTCTGGGCGATTTAATCAAGGTGATTTTCATGTGCATTTTGTCAGTAAAGCCAGTTCTAGTAAACCTCCAGCACAGGCGTTTAGATGGAGCACAGTTTACTACACACAGTCGTAGTTCACTGATAAGCTACACAAAAAAATCGGTTTAAATTCAAATTCGGTTTAATCAGTCGTTAATGACATCGAGATAATCGTTCTAATGACAACTGTTTGCGTAGCTTCTCAATAAACTACGGCTATAGAAAATGTAACGTGAAAATAACTAGTAAAAACGTGTTATTATTAGTGCTGTCAAAATTAAAAGTTTGCATTTGCACAATGTGTGTATACTCACTGTTTAAATAAGTAAAACATATAAAATACAAAACCAAAACATTTACATGTATATACATTTTCCACTAGATATAAGTATTTAATTTATAAATATAAACAAACATTTTCTCAAATATATACATGTATGGGTTTATTGGTATGCATACAAAATAAATATCAACAGTACACACACACACACACACACACACACACACACACACACACACACACATATATATAAACATTTGAATACATGCTTTTATTTTTTATGTGCTTGATTACGTTTTTGATGTGATTGATGACGTCAATAAAATTTTATTTAATGGGTAATTTATTAAATAATTTAAATATTTTTGATTTCAATTCGATTAGTCGCCCAGCCCTATCAGATGACCCGTCTGTTGCGATTGGTCTATTTTTTAAAGGGTTAGTTTACCCAAAAAAGATAATGTTAAACAAACTGGGTTAATAAATTTCATTTTAAGGAAGACAAATCTAAATCACTAAGTAACAATTTGAAATCCAAGAAGTGAAAGATACTCACGCTGAGACTTTTTTCAGTAAGTGATAGAGTGTGTTTAGACATCCAGCTGGCCTGAAAAAAAAAGGACAAACCAAATCACATCTAATTCCATTTCAACTTCTTTGAATACATATAGCCTGCTATTGATTCAATATATGCATTCTTAAAATAATTAATTAATATTATTATATAAATATTACTATAAATGATGCACATTAATAAATATTATTATAACATTCAAAAGAGTTTCTAATATCAAACATGCAGTCAAAACAGCTCAAATCTGCATTTGCTATTTGTTTATTGTTTAATATAATCCAGAAATTGACTTGCTTGAAGTCACAGGTGAGGTTTTGAATCCAGTCGTCGGGCAGTTTCTGCATCTGAGCCACTTCTGAAGTGTGTGCATTAATGCGACCTGCAAAAGAAAAGTTGAAACACCTCCTGAACAACCAGCCTTCACATTTCTTTTATATCGGCTATAACCTCATCTGACAATACTTCCATTCATCATCCACAACGGCTGCCTTCTTATTCAAGTCAATAACTCTTTTAACCCTTTAACCCAGCTCACAGAAACAGAAATCTGTGTCAGCAACAGGTAAAACACGTATTGACTTGCAGCACTGTAGGTTGTGAGAAAGCAGCAGATTCTGCAACAATTGTTCACACATTGTGTCTGTGGGTTGTATCTCTGTCTCGTGTAATGTTTCCCACTGATGGTGTCATTCAGAGTTCATGCTAGAACAAACTGAGCTCCACACCCCTACTTATTCAGCACTGTATGAGAAACAGTGCTGTGGGCCAAATAACACAAGACCAAGAAAACTGAGGACATGACGAGACTGCAGGACATCAATTCTTCAAAATCAAGACTGGATGAGCCACAATTATATAAAAAAAGTACATTTAATAATAATAATAAAAAAAAATGAAGGTTATTATGATTAAGGGGAAACAAAATCCAAAACTACATAGTCCTGTGTGGAAAAGGGAACTGCAGCAGGACAATGATACAAAGCACACCAGATATACCACTTCTGAATGGCTGAAGAAAAGAACGTAATGAAGACTTTGGAGTGGCCTAGTCAAAGTCCTGACCTTAATCCAATTGAGATGCTGTGGCATGCCCTTAAAAAGGCAATTCAAGCTTGAAACCCCTTCAATGTGGCTGAATTACAACAATTCTGCAAAGATGAGTGGTTCAAAATACCTTCATACCAGTGTAACAGACTCATTGCCAATTATCGAAAACGCTTGACTGCAGTTGCTGCTAAGGGTGGCCCAACCAGTGATTGGGTTTAGGGGGCAAACACTTTTTCCACACAATGCCATGTAGTTTTGTATTTTCCTTTAATAATAATTATCTTTATTTAAAAACTGAATGATGTGTTTACTTGTGTTATATTTGACTAATATTGAAATGTATTTGATGATCTGAAATATTAAAGTGTGACAAATATGCAAAAAAATAAAAAATAATCAGTAAGGGGCAGACAGTTTCACACCACTGTGCTTACACACACACAGACACAGACACACACACACAGACACACACACACAGACACACACACACACACACACACACACACACACACACACACACACACACACACACACACACACAGTATGTAAGCATATATAGTGCTAAGCATAAATGAGTTGAAAATAAATATTTGTTTTGTGAATATAGCCAATAATCTTTGCTGCATTTAAACAAATGTTTTATTAAACTAATAATCATTCAAATAAGAGTTTGGTCACCAAACATCTCTAGGAATAGAAAGATAATGCATCTAAATTAAAAACAAGTTATAGCAAAAGCAAACAAAAAAAGTTACAAACTACAAAAGATGACGTGCGAACGAAATGCCAAAGTTTGGTCACGCCCACTTGTAGCTTTATTTGCCCTCTTCAGAAACCTATGGGTGACATCACGGATACTACATCCATATTTTTTACAGTCTATGGAGCTAATCCATATTTTAAACTGTTAAACAAATCACTATAGGGTGTTTTACATGTTACACATGTAAAACACATTGTTACACATGTAAAACACATGTTACACATTGCTAAGATGTTTCTAACATGATGTAACGTGTTTAATATGTTGCTATAGATGTAGCTTGCTGTAGGGTGGTTTGTTGGGATATTTTAGCACACTGCTAAAAAGATTGTGTTGTGTTTTATCATGTTTAATATTTTGCTAACATGTTTTACCACACCACTAGTATGTTCACACACAAGTTATGAGTATGTTTTATATATTATAAACATGTTTGCAGTGTGCTAAAATATCCCAGAAATTTGTGAAAACATGCTATTAAAAACATTTTGTGAACATGTTTTACCAAATTGCTAGCATGTTTCTAGCATGTTTTAGTACATCAAGTTAAACTCCTTGGCAACTAGTTAAAGGCAAGTTTGTATTTACTAAAAAATTATATTTATTTTTTAATTTCAAGATACCAAAATCATTTTAGTCAGGTTTATGCTCAGCCAGAAAGTGTTCTTGAGCTGTGTGGAAATATGCAGAGCCTCATTGGCGCGCAGATGCCAACTCATTCCGTTATCAAAGGCTGGATCCTGGACGAGCCAACGAATAGACTAGATTCCTTTAATAAACCCTGAAGAATCTCTAAAGCAAACCATCTGCCAAACAGAGACTCTTCTGCGATCTTCAGTTATTCTGAGGTATTTCCACCTGCAGGCATGAATGCTCTCATTACAGCCATTCCAAAGTCACTGTCGGTGTTATAGCACTATACCAGCTTTGTTGGCCTAAGACGTTTGCACAATATATAATCAATCAGTCTCTTTATTAAAAACAAACTGAAAATATATTAAATGTGTACAAAAAAACAACAACGGCACAAGATTTCCTCTTCAAGCAAAAGTCTATGTTTAATGTGGCTTCCCTTGGCACCAAACAGCTTGAACTGTTTTGTTCTAATTGTCCTGAAATAATGCACATAATTAGCACTTTCCAGAGTTCATCTTCAGGTTTAGAGTGTCTTATCTTTCTTTTTCTGTTCAGGTGATCTCTCACAGCCTCTATAATATTCGGGTCTGGACCCTGTGGAGGCCATTTCATTTCATTTCATTTCATTTTCTTTCTTCAAATAGGAGTTTGCTGCAATTAGCGGATTATTATCATGCTGAAAATGAAAACTATTACCACTAAAGTCCTTCCCAGAAGGATATATATACATATATACTGGCCAAAAGTTTCCTTTTCTGTGAATTTCTTGTGAATTACATCCGCAATAGTCACATAACTTTAATAAAGAAACAGTTTAGGTTATTTATACAATGAATTCCATGCTGGGTTTTTACATTTGATTATTTGATTTCTGTAGCTAAATACTCTTAAACTCCCCAGAAACCAATAAAGCACTGTTTATTTCACCTTTATCTTTGCTCTATTGTATTTTTCTATGCGTGTAACTTGCTTAAGATATTTCACGCATGATTCGCTCCCCTACAGAACCATCCCAATCAAACTAAATTAGTGAATACATTCCAAACAGAGCTATCTATCACAGTTTCCACACAAATATGTAGCAGCCCAACAACTTTCAACACTAAGAATAAATAAATGGAAAATAAATGAATAAATAAATGAAAAAATAAAAGGATCATGTGACACACAACTGTGTTTAAACCCCTTATAAATGTGATTTTTGCTTAGCAGGTCATCTTTAAAGTGCAAATCATTACAGATATTATCTAATCACCCACACAGATGCCATTAAAAAAAACAGTTGAAAGTTTTATATGAGGTTATCCATACAGATAGAAGATAGTTTTGTCTTTAGTTTTAGTGCTGGTAAGGAGGGGAGTCATACTTCCCGCAAACTCCCAGCATGCCTCTCTCATGACTCATGACTCATTGTTTAGAGTCCGGGTTGCTGTAGATACGAACATCACAGATTTGAAAGGTTGAAGAATAATGCAACCGCATGCATGACATATTACTGTGGGGAAGAGGAAAAGTAGACACTCCTTTAATGACTGCTGAAGGCTGGAAAATTTTGCTTGATTTTATAAATGCCTTCGGAAATAAATATAGTCTACTGGTCAAACGTTTTAGATGAGTAAAATGTGTGTTTTTTTTTTAAGAACACTGCTTACCAAGGCATTATCTAATCAAAAATACAGTAAAGCATGTTAAATATTATTACTATTTAAAATACATGTTTCTTTATTGAATGCAGATTAAAATGTAATCATTACTCCAGTCTTCAGTGTCACATGATCCTTTTATTTTTTCATTTATTTATTTACTTTCCATTTAGCTAGTGTTGAAAGTTGTTGGGCTGCTGCATATTTTTGTGTAAACTGTGATAGATAGCTCTATTTAGAATGCATTCATTAATTTAGATTGATTGGGATGATTCTGTAGGGGAGAGAATCATGCCTGAAATATAATAAGCAAGAGTAGCTCCGCCCTCTTTTGAAAAGAGCGCAACCTCATTTGAATTTAAAGCGACAGTCACCAAAATGGCACAATTAAGGTCAATGCCTAAAAAGAGGCAGTTTCAAGAGTTATACAAATTATTTGTGGAATATTTTTATATGTAACTTCACACACACACACACACACACACACACACACACACACACACACACACACACACACACACACACACACACACACACACACACACAC
>CAIGQV010019532.1:3327945-3378737 GCA_903798115.1 Danio jaintianensis
CACACACACACACACACACACACACACACACACACACACACACACACTCTAGAGACATCGGAGACTTATTTTATATCTTAAAAGTGGCATAATGAGCCACCTTTAATGGCTCACACGGTGTTTCCAAGTTGTAAAAGTACAGTATATAATCATATTTGTCATACGCTGTGCTTTAATAATACTGTAATTAAATGTTTAATATTTAAGTGTTATATTTATTTAGATTTAATATTTTTAACCCTTACAGAAATATTAATATCACACATGAAACACAAGAAACATGACTTCCATGTGATCGCATTTAATTATATTCAAACAATTTTATTTTTTTTTTTTTCTGTAAGGGTTAAAACAAAATATATTCCAACTTAAAAGAATAGTTCACATAAAAAAAATGAAAATGACTCCATTATTTACTCACACTCAAGCCATCCTACCAAAAGTCATATACACCAAAGATGGCTTAAAGAAGGTGAGTAAATTAAGAGGTAATTTAAATTTTTGGGTGAATTATCCCTTTAAGATAAAAGATAAAAAAAATAGATTTAACGATAAACGAACGAAACAAATGATTTAACGTGATCATTTAATTAATTTGAATGTGTTATTTGTTTCTATAACTAATTAAAGCAGTCCACATACCCACCCCCCAGACATGTGCAAGTCATATTGCACTTCATACAGCTGATTTTCACACATATAATGCAATATTATTCAGTAAATAAGTAACAACCTTACCTACCTACATTGAAGACAAAATTACTCGCCCTCCTGTGAATTTTTATTTCTTTTTCAATTATTTCCCAAATGATGTTTAACAGAGCAAGGAATTTTTTCACAGTATTTCCTATAATATTTTTTCTTCCGGAGAAAGTCTTATTTGTTTTATTTCGGCTAGAATAAATGCAGTTTTTAATTTTTCTAAAACCATTTTAAGGTCAATATTAGTAGCCCCCTTAAGCAATATTTGTTTTTGATTGTCTACAGAACAAACCACTGTTATACAATGACTTGCCTAATTACCCTCCCTGCCCAATTACCCTAGTTAAGCCTTTAAATGTCACTTTAAGCTGAATACTAATATCCAGAAAAATATCTAGTCAAATATTACGTGCTGTCATCATGGCAAAGATAAAAGAAATCAGTTATTAGAAATGAGTTATTAAAACTATTATGTTTAGAAATGTGTTGAAATACAATCTTTCTGTTAAACAGAAATTGGGGAAAAAATATATTCAGGAGGGCTAATAATTCTGACTGAAAATTTTTGCTACATTTTAAAGTCTGAATCAGATATGAACTGAAAGACACAATCCATAAAGATGTAAAACTGAAGAGTCTTACTGATGAAGGACTCTGTGCTGGAGTGCAGCAGTTTCTCGGCCCACAGCTGACAGGCTTCTGTGTGGGTCAAACTCTCGGCTCCGTAACACAGCTGATACTCCAGCTTGGGTAAAACGTGCACAGGAACGGCCTAAATCAAAGACACGCCATCATTATACACTCACATGTCTTTAAAACACACAGAAAGGAAAACCATGTGCTTTTCCTGACCTACAGAAGGGTCTGTCTGATTCTGATTCTAATACACTGATAAGATATAAAGCTGGACTCTACTGTTCTGCACAGGAAAGCAGACTGTTTTTCCACGTGAAATCATGCAAATCAGACTTTATTCCTGTTTGAGTGCTATTATTGGTGCATTAACAAACCCAGAAAATGTACAAAAGGACAACGCAGTAACTTTGTATTGTAATTAGGGCTGCACGATATTGGAAAAATCGGACATTGCGATATTTTTGTTTTGCGATGTGAATATAATTTCAGCAGATGATTTGAATAGCTCTTTATCTTTAAATCTTTATTAATTATTCTCATCCTGCGATGTGACTATTGCAGATACATGCATCGCGATATCAATGCACAAATGATATTTTGTTCAGCCCTAATTGTAATCATAAAAAAAAAGTCCTAAAACAGTATAAATAATTTAGTTTCGTCTCATTTTTCCCTTCAACTTCATGTTTATAAAACACCGCCATTTTTGTACAAATCGCTGTAGCAGCTCAAGAAAAACAAAACAGAAACAACAACATGGAAATTGTTCATCACCACAGCACATTTAGCTTAGCTTAGCATAAATCATTGAATCAGATTAGACCATTAGCATCTCGTTAAAAACTTTTTTTTGATAATTTAAAGAAATCCTATTTAAAGCTTGACTTTTCTTTAGCTACATCGTGTTCTACGACTGATGAAAAATCAAGAGAACCAGAAAATGTGAAAAAGGACAACCCAGTAACTTTGTATTGTAATCATGAAAAATAAACGTCCTAAAACAGTATGAATAATTTTGTTTCGTTTAATTTTTTTCTTTAACTATGTTTACAAAACATTTCTGTACTTGCTGTAGGAGTAAAAACTTGCTGTAAAAAAAAAAACACAGCACATTTAGCTTAGCATAAATCATTAAATCAAATTAGACCATTAGCATCTCGCTTAAATGAAAACAAAATGTTTTGATAATTTAAAGAAATCCTATTTAAAGCTTGACTTTTTTGTAGCTACATCGTATACTAAGACTGATGAAAAATCTAGAGAACCATAAAAAATAATAAATGCAGTTGAAATATTTTAGTTGTAATTTTTATTGCAACACCTAAAATTAATTTAAATGTAAATAGCAACTTTTCATCTTAGTCTTAGTACACAGTGTAACTCCAGAAGAGTCAAGTTTTACATGTGAAAATGATCAAAACTCTTTTTTGAAATTGTTTTGAGCGAGATGCTAAAGGTCTAATCCGATTCAATGATTTCTGCTAAGCTAAAAGTGTTCCCACCAGACCCGGAGATCAGCTAAATGGATTTAAAAAAATTGTAAAAATCAACTGTTTAACTCTAGAGGAGTTAATTATTTCCAAAGAAAGTGGAGTATTCCTTTAACAAATAATCTGTGTGGTATTTTGATATGTCATAAGCATTTGTCATACTGACTTACTGACTGAAAGATATCGAGTCAACAAAACGTTGCTAAAAATCACTGACAAACTTCATATTTATTAAATTTATTATATAATATTAAATCTAATTAATAAAATCAATTGTAGATGAGGTTTGCAATCTCTTATATGTGACTGATGGTTACATGGTCAGAAGCAGACCTGTGTTTCTGAAACTGTGTGTATTGGTTTTGGTGGTTTACAAGGAAATTTGTATAATGACATGGATATGACCTAGCTGTACTATATTAAGCTTGTTTATGAGGACATGCCCTAATAATGGTTAAAAATCATACTGAACAGGGTCTTTTGACATTCAAAATTTGCTACAGGTTTCCTGTGACGGTGAGGTTTAGGAGTAGGGGTGGGACAAGGCAATATAATAAGTGTTTTTAGCATACAAAATACATTATGCCTATGAAGAGTCCTCGTAAACGTTCAATACAAAAATATGTGTGTGTGTTACCCTGAAGGTCTTTCTATCGTGTTTCGGATGAGCGATGTCCACACTGCTGCGCACCATTAGCAGGATGTCCAGCAGACTGTAGAGTTTGTAGAAAACACTGCCCTCTGCTGGAGGATCATAGTCCAGCTCATCCTCAGCACTGGCCTGAAGATCCTCCCGCAGAAGACCTGACAGACACAGACAGCATTATTTATTTTTAAAAATTCGGTACATGTCAACATCATACTGAATCTGACAACTGTAATTCAAATAATAATAATAATAATAATAATAATAATAAATAATAATAATATCAATAAGGCACAAAAATTGTAAATATTATATTATATTAGAAACATATTATATAATTATAAATATTATATACTATATATGTACACACATAAAATACTTTTATAAAATAGTAATGAAAATTCATTTAAATAATTGGAATTGTAAATCAAAGTTCATCACATAAACAGTTTAATTTTAATGGGGTTAATTTGAATAAATATTCTAAAGCTATAATACATTATTAATTTCTTTTAAAATTGTGATATTGGGTCTAAATCACACAGTCTTACATACATATTAAAAATTTGAATTAAAATATATACACTATATATCGTATAGTGATTTGTATAGTAAATTGTAAATATATATATCCTTAATCTTACATTAAAGTGCTAAAAATGAGAAATAATCAAAACAAATCTGATATTAAATATTTAAATAACATATTTAAAAAAGTTTATTATTTAAATACTTGGACATTTTTATTGAAACATATAGTAAGACATTTAAGCTCATGCTAAATATTCTTACACACATCAGGTGACTAATGTTTATGAGTGTGTTACATGTGGAAATAATAATAATAAAAGCATGTTCTGGTGCACACTGAAGTCAGAGACGGTGTTTACTCACGTTTTCTCTGAGCGGACAGCAGCACGGGAGTGTCGGCAGGCAGTGATCCATCCTCTTCCTGTCCTGCTCTGGACTCCAGATATGAGGACACGCACGTTTTGACCAGCGAGTGGCTCTTCACTTCAGGGTGTTTCTCTTCTGGGACGTGTGCTTTGACGGCCTCCTGACTCTTGCTGGGTGTGGATTTTAGCATGGCATCCTGCATCCTCAGGATCTGCCCCAGCTGATCGCACTCGCCCGAAATTCTCTGCCTCTTAATGCCCTTCTTCACTCCTTTGGCTGCCAGAGGGTTTGCGGGACCTGGAGCTGCTGGTTCGAGAGATGCTGCTGGCTCCTGTTATATTTGACAGGAAACATTGATTTAGTTTTAGTCTTAAAGGGGACCTACTGTATTATGCCCCTATTCACAAGATGTAAAATTAGTCTCTGATGTCCCTAGAGTGTGTATGTGAAGTTTCATCCCCAAATGCCACACAAATAATGTTTTATAACTCTCTGAAACTGCCCCTTTTAGACTTTGATCCTAATTGTGGCATTTTGGTCACTTTAAATTCAAATGAGATTGTGCTTGTTTCAAAAAAGGGCGGAGCTACAAATGCCTGTGTGTCAGCATAGTGGCAGGACTAATGTTGTAAGTGAAAAGATTTGTTTTTATTTTGAATGGTGACACCCACGGACAAGAAATCTTAAAGGTGCAGTATGTTTGACATCCAGTGGTTGAACTAGGTATTGCACTCCTGGATCAAAACACATTTTCACTCGGCTCCTCCTCTGACGAGTCCATGCAAGTGCAGGTTGCCAGATTGACGTGAGTGTGCCTGACTATCGGGCCTAGAGGCTGATTTAAGGTTGATTTGAATCGTGTTCTAAATAAAAGCAACGGCACGTGATAGAAGAACTATTTTCCATACTAAAAGAGTTTTTGTCCTAACCAACAACTGAAATTTCTACTTTAGAAACGGCTTCTATTTCTCACAGGTGAACAACAGGATGATCACCTCAGGTACACCTCATTTGCTTTATTCAGTGTTAAATGCTAATAATGCGAGTTTGAATGCCATTTTACATGACATTTATTGCCATACTACTGAAAGCAGCAGCAGATAGTTCACCTCAGATCTTGAAAATAAAATAAACCGTTTGAAATTGAACTTCAGAACTGTGACTCAGTGCAAACTAACACATATCAGTGATTCAGCATGTACATATAATAATGTTAAAGAGGTTTATTCATTCATTCATTCATTTTCTTTTCGGCTTAGTCCCTTTATTAATCCGGGGTCGCCACAGCGGAATGAACCGCCAACTTATCCAGCATATGTTTCACGCAGCGGATGCCCTTCCAGCTGCAACCCACTGGGAAACATCCATACACACACTCATTCACACACATACACTACGGACAATTTATCCAACCCAATTCACCTATACCACATGTTTTTGGACTTGTGGGGGAAACCGGAGCACCCGGAGGAAACCCACGCGAACACGGGGAGAACATGCAAACTCCACACAGAAACGCCAACTGACCCAGCCGAGGCTCGAACCAGCGACCTTCTTGCTGTGAGGCGAACGTGCTACCCACTGCGCCACCGTGACGCCTTTAAAGAGGTTTAATATGTATTAATTAGATTGTAAACCTTACCATTTCGCTGTAGTGCAATACTCTGTGCTTCTGAATGGCTGTTTTTAAATTTCTATTGTGTTTTGTCTGGTGCAAACAGCCAAATTGCTTATCACTGCAAATCTCGTCACATAGCTTGTTGTTAGGACTCATTTCGGAGCTGCTACTGTCCACCGGAGGTTGCATTCTCGGTCGCGGGCATATGCTTTGAGAGCCTTTCTGACTGAATGAATTAAATACGCTGTTTTCCATGAAGGCAACCCGGGGTGCTGAAAGATAATTGGCTTAAGTGGCAGTGGGCGAGTTAAAAGAACCAAAACAGAGACAGATGTCAAAACAGAATAACTGACTTTAACAATGTTTTTCATAACAATGTTTTTCACATCTTATTGGCTGTTGTCATTTTCCTCTCTTGTCAAATGTCAATGCAAATGTTTTTGTCATTCAGAACTGTTTTTAATTGAGTTTTCATCTGGATAATAAATGACGTCAATGAAATAAACACTGACCTTGGCTGGAGGTCTCTGTGGGGAAGCAATGTGGTCGATGATCAGTCGTCCTTCATCAGAATCTGAATCCGGCTCCGTTTTGTCGACCTTCAAGGATCTTGGCCGTTTGGCAGGAGGACACTGAAAGGAGGGCGTTTCGGACTCTTCATTTTCATGCTCAGCAGTTTTTCCTTCATCATCCAGGGTCCTGTTAGTTTCTGCTTGTTCCTCAGGGACAGTTTCAGGAGTGTCTTGAGACAGTGAGGAAGGTTTTTTGGCATCTGAAGAGTCTGTGGGTTTCTTGGGGCTTGGGGTAAGTTGAGACGGAGCTGCATTCGGATTTGGACCGGTTGTTTTCGGATTATTTTGGTCCTTTGTTTTCTTAGTGGGCTTGTAAGACTCGCCGAAGGACTCCAGATCTGTGAGGTCAGTCTCAAAATCCATACTAGTGTCATCAAACGTCACCACACTTCTGGAGGTTTTATCCTGAGCAGAGAAAATTAACATGAATACATGTTTTAGTGCTGGGGATGAATCGCATGCAAAATAAAGGTCTGTTTTGACATGTGTGTACTGTGTTTTTTATTATGTATATATAAATACACGCATGCATGCAAATATTTTAGAACATTTTTATTTATAGTTAGATATGAAATTTATACGTATATGATACAGACGACATATAAATGTAAATATCTATGCAAAAAAAGTTTTGTTTTTAATGTATGCATGTATCATTTATACATAATAAATATACATATGCACATATCTTGTCAAAATAAACTCATATTTTATTATGTAATTTTTTTAAATATTTATTTGTGATTTTTTTTCCAAGCTTTAACAAAACATTTTGTACAAATTAAGGTTGCTATTTTTTTACCTACAGTGACCCTTGCTGCCGAAACAAATGAACAAACAAGTTAAATTAACATAAAATGACAACAGAAATAGATAAAAATATAATAAAGCAAAACTGGAATAAAAAAATAAAATAAAATAAAACACAAAATAAACTTTACAGTATTATATACATTTACAATTAGACAACATCAATTGTAAAAATAATATTATTTTTTTAAACTTTTATTTTGCATGCGATGTTAATCCTGATTAATCGATGCCCAGCTAAATGGTATTTTAAATATTTGTACATAGTTTACCATAGAAATATGATAATGGATTTAGGTGTACACTATAGTCTGAGTTTTGTATATAACTTTGTTATTTAGTACATTTTAGAACAGAATATGAATAATATGCACATTTGTTTATCTTTAATGATAGTGTCGACTAATACATTATTTAACACTAGCAGGAAATTAACATATTAGAACGATTTCTAAAAGATCACATGACTGGAGAAATGATGCTAAAATTCAGCTTTAGGAATAAATTACATTTTAAAATATATTAAAATAGAAAACAGATATTTTAAATGGCAAACAATATTTACTTTTTTGCAGGACTTTGGATCAAATAAATGCAGGCTAGATGAGCAAAAGGGACTTCTTTAAATCAATAAGAAATCTTACTTTTACTGTCACTGTCTATAATATAAAACAATCCGGTAATATAAAATTAAATATTGTACAATATCTATTGTATATATTTATAATTGCATGTAATAATATGGAGATAAAAAATAATCTATTAATCTTATATGACAAGAGTTATTTTTGTATTTTATAAACGTACACATATTTTATAGTATTGTTAATTATAATAAAGCTATATTGCAATATAACAAGTTTTACATATAGCAATATAAATGATATTTTAGATTTAAATATTTTATATAATGATAAAAATATAACTATATTAAATATTTATTTTATATTAATATATTATTATTTTGTGATGTTTTTTCTTCAGAAAATTCATTACTACATTTTATAGGTAATTATTAGTACAATAATTGACTTCTTATTCATCTTCAGTAGGTTTTAAACCGTTTGGTGTTTTGTCCTCTGTTTCTCCATGAACTGTTCTCACCTCAGCAGGAGTGCTTTCGAAGCTCAGCTCTTCTCCGGTGAGGAAAAACACCGGTCGTGTTGAAGTTTTGGTGAAAAGCAGCTTCAGGCTTTCCTCGTGAATCAGCAAACTCCTCTCTCTGCAGCTCATCTCCGTCTTCAGCAGCGGAGCATCGATGAACGCCGTCTTACTCTGACAGCTGCCTGAAAAACAACAACACTCACCATCACAGGCCGCATTAGAAACCAAGCTTATTTTAGTCAGCCAAAACTGAAAGTAAGCCTAAAACTATAGGTCAAAACTTTGATAACTGAAAAAATAAAGATTAAAAACTAAACAAAACTAATCAAATTTGCTGGAAAAAACAAACTGAAAAAAAAAAAAATTATTAGCAAAAAAAACAAAACAATTATAATAAAAAATAAACAAATAAAATAATATATATTATATTAGAAGCACTGAGATAATCTGACCTGCGGCTGTTTAGAGAAAAACCTGCAGATGCGCTTTTACAGCCAAACACATCAGCCAAGCGTATGATTATATACACAAACATCTTTTCTATATTACCATAAAACATGTGCGCTAACTCTTCTTCATTTGCCAAAAACATAAACTAGGCCTGTTTAACTACATATACAGTATGATCTTTAAAAACAAGTAAACAAAACGAAAACTGAAACTAAGCCTAAAACATTGTCGTTAAATGAAATAAAACTTCACCAAAAAAATTACAAATTCACATTAAATTAAAAACTAATCAAAACTAACAACGGCTGCTGAAAAAATATTATTAGCAAAAAATGATTATTTTCTTCGGAATTTAAAAGTCCTCAGATTATATACATCTGTATAAACATAAAACGTGTGCGCTAACTTTTCTTCATTTGGCATGTTTAACTACACATACAGTATGATGTTTAAGATGAAGAAGTTTGTCTGAATTATTCATCATTTTTACTTTTATTTGTTGCATTTGTATGCTTTCAGATTCAGTGTTTGTTCAAAAAACTATTTTATTTTTATTACAAAGAGGATTGCAATTAAAACAGTTAATATATGCTCCTCCTTTAACATTTTTGCATAAAAATGTTTGTATACATGTATTTTCTGTAGTAAAAGTGCATTTCATAACTCTTGTTAATAACTAAATAACCCTTTTTCTTTTATTTAATTTCTTATTTTCTCATTTAAGCCTTCTTGTTAAGGAATGTGAAGTGATTTTGTTGTATAATAAAATTGTACCTGCTGGTTCTTGTTAATAAAGCAAAAAAAAAAAAAACCCATTAAACTTTTACAGTAATCGTGTTCTGTTAATTCTTATAAACTACAATTACTAAAACTACATGTACAAAAACTAAATAGAAAATAAATAAAACTAAACTAAAACCCTGTCCACACGAACCCGGGTATTTTCAAAACCGCACTTTTTTCTATGCAGGTTGGCTGTTTGTCCACACGAAAACGCAGTGTCAGGTGACGGAAACCGCAACTTTCTGAAAACTCTGGCCAGGGTAAAGATTTCCAAAACTCCGGGTACAGTATGGTCATCAGTGTTGCCAGATATAGCTGACTTTTTCCAGCCCAAAGGCTGTCCAAAACTCGCCAAAACGCACACAAAAAACACCCAAAATATTAGATAAATATTTAATTAAATCTTTATTTATTTAAATCTAAATTAACTTAGTTACTTTATCATTATTTTTAGCCACAACCAACACCAGCAGTCACAGAACAACAACATAGTCAGGTCTCATCGAAACATTGCCCTCCTCTCACCCACACACTGCATTTAATGTTAGAGTATGTTTTACTTTCGAAATGGGGTATAAATTGTTCCTATTTGGCGTTTTAAATTCTTTTGAACATAATTAGGCTCTGCTTGTCAATCAGACAACGCTTCTATGTTTGATCTTGCTGTCAATTGTGGAAAAAAATGATCGATAAAAGTGTCATGATAAACCGCTGTGAGTTTAACTGCAGGCGCTGCGTGATACGCGTGGACGCGAAGGGGAGTCAGATTTGTCCGGGAGTCAGATTTTGATACAACTTTCCTTCACCTCCTCGTGCGGGTGGGCCCACGCGGTATGCACTATGCACTGGTCACTACTAACGAACGGAGTAGGAGCACACAGTTAAGTTTTGTTAAATAAGTTGCGTATAAAAGTTAAGCCCAAATTTTGTCAACCCGCCTATGCCATTTTTTACCCACACAATCAAATTCAAAACCGCCCAATCTGGCAACACTGATGGTCATGTGGATGCTAAAACCGGAGTTTTAGCCTCATGACGTCAGCGTGTGCGCTGTTTTCTCCTCTCTGATTGGCCAACACTGCTGGGTTCACCCCAAACAAGGACAACGTGAATGAGGCAATTTCTGCACTTTCGTCAGCAAATGAATGGGGTATTCCGCATTGTTCAACCGTGGGACAGTAATCCGCCTCTGTACTCACGTTTGCACTGACTAGAATCCGCTTTACTCACAAAATATACTTAATTTCCCGTTTGATGTAAACTCAGTATAAAAGTGTCATTATCGCCACCTGTTGGTTCGGCATCCCCATAACATGCATCACAGTGTGTTTTTGCGTTTTCATGTGGACAGAGATTTTTTTTTTAAACGAAAAAGGGGAAAACTCAGTTTATAAAAATACCCATTAACAAACAGAAACCATTAATGAAAACAAACTAAGATAAACTACAATTACTAAAACTACAAGTATAAAAACAAAATAGAAAATACATAAAACTAAACTAAAACTAACAGAAACCATTAATGAAAATGAACTATAGCTAAACTGAAATGCACTACAATAACCTTTTTATGAACAGGCTTCAAAATAGCAGTCGAGCGCTCACCTTTCCCAGTATTCATTCTGACCCATACGGGCAGCTCCCATGATTCAGTAAGCTCAGAACTGTTGTTCAGGAGCTGAACGAAGGCCTCTTTGGCTAAACACACATGTGGCTCGTATGTAGTGCTCAGCTTTTCTGCATTACTGTCACTGCTGATGGCCTGGAGACATTCAAAGACACCGAATCCATTATAATCCCTGTTTTACATCCATAATAACAGCAGTAAAGTAGAGTGCCAGCTGGTTCTGTCTTAGGTCCACTCCTGTTTTCAATTCATATGCTGCCACCACAGCTGGGAAGTAACCAATTCTATGTAACTATGTAAGGATGTGCGATTAGATTACAAAAATTAAATACATTTAATTAAAGTAAACTACTTTTTAAAGGGATAGTTCTCTAGAGCTCTAAGCACTAGTTAGTGAACTTAAACTAAAGGGATACTATCATAGTTGTAATTCAAGCAAATATCAGTAGTGCCCTCTAGTGGTTAAAGACACATTTTGCAGGAACTGAAATGATTAACTTTACTTGTATATGAACATGAAGTACATGCTAAAAAAGTCTTTATAAGAAAATGACACAGCATTAAATAATTTATTTTATTATTTTTATTTATGTATTATTTTTTTCTTTTACAATTAACATTTACAATAATAACAACAACAACAACAACAACATTTAAATAGTATTTATTACATTTATGATTCTTAATATATATGATGATAATATATAAAATATAATTATATATAAATAATTGTTTCTACTGAACTTAAAGCAATTTTTTTTTTTTATTCTGAATTTATTTTTATTATATTTTATTAACATAAATAATATATTATATTATTTCATGCATGGTGTCCACATTTGTGGACAGTTCATTTAGGTTCATTAATCATGGTAATTTTCTCCAAACCACTTGAAGGCAGTGTCGAAAGACTGTCAGCAGTATTGTCACAGTGGCTACTCTCTTGCATTCTAGTTATTCTTTGCTTGATGACATCATTAATCCAAGATGGCTGACAGTGATGTCCCATAGATATATACACTAGATATCGCATACGGACCCTGAGCATGCGTCAATAGCGCCGCCACATTTGTACAGGGCTCCCAGGACAAACGTCATTCAACCGCACTAGTCAAGAGAGTGTGCCAATGTGAAGATGCTGGACTTTAGCGCTGTTTACGGGTGTAGTAACGAACAAACAAAGAAAACAAAGCACAAAGGCAGAACATTTCATAGGCAAGATTTAGTTATTTACATGTTACAAACTTTTGTGCTCAACAAGTAACGTTATTGATGATAATACAGTCTCTTACTGCACTGATCATAAGGCAAAGTAGCATCAACTTGCACTGAATTCTAGGCTTATGCTAGTTTGTTGAATAAAATAATCAAACAATCAAAAAGAAATCTGACAACAAGACGCTGCGGTGCTAGAAACTTGTATTATTGTCGGCTAAGTGAACAAGTCGTTCATAACGGGGATTCATTCACAAACGAATCGCTCCCTACGTTAGAATGAGAAGTGAAAGCAGGAGAGGGGGTGTGCTTTAGGACACGGATTAGATCAAATTTAACACGGAGGGAGGGTAATACATTTTCATGCACACAAACACACACTCTTTATCGGCAATGCCCGTGCCGTCACTTATCCATCGACGTAGAAAAGTGATGTAAAATTATAATTTTCGTAATTACATTTTTTTGCATACTGACCACGGGGCAAAATTCCCGATCATAGATATATGTATATATGTGTATATCTCTGGCTCTGGATGGCCACAGTCCTCCAACTGCACCTTGGTCCCGCATTCATTTCAAAGAAGCGCTACCCTGTACTAAAATGGTGGCTCTATTGACGCATTCCTTCCAATAGACAACAATAGGCCAGGCGACATCTAGAATATCTATGGTGTTGTCCGTGTGCTAAATGCCTCAGGCATATCTGTGAAAAACTTTTATTCAAGGAGGTCAATTGGGGAAAAAAATATATCAGTATGTTCAGTAAAGTATGGTGAATATGTTAGTAATTTATAAAATAAAATTTAGGGTAAAATGTAGTTTTTATTCACTCTAAAAAACCATGTATGTGGAGGTCATGCAACAGAGAAGTCAGATTGCATAAAAGTGTTTGCTGTAACCTGCTAGTATATCTATTCTATTTTTTCAAAGATGTTATAAATTGTCTTATACTGTAATAAAACAGACATTTAACAAATATCAACATAAATAGTCATTTAAAATTACATATTACAGCATTAAATGGCAATTTTACACATTCATATGGAAACAAATTTGCATTTTGCCTTCTAAACAGGGAAAGAATAGGTCAAGAAGTCGGTACAGAATAATTGAGAATATTCCAGAGGACAGTGGCAGTGACAGCAGTGATGAGTATGTGCCAGAAAATAGCAGCTCTGAGACAGAGTGAAGCAGAGAGTAAAGATATATAACTACTGTTATTACTGTTCTTACAATGTGTTTTATTGTTATTATATTGTGCTATTATTGTTTTTAATAAATGAGCTGATATGAATAGAATAACAGGCCATTAAAAAAATCCCACAACATTCCATATTGTCAGCTATGTCTTTATGTCCCGTTTTACACCTTTGTTGCATGGTGTCCACGTATGTGGACAGTTAAATAATTTTTAAATAAAACAATTTTGTAAAAATGAAAATGGATTTCAATTTTAGTGTCATATTAAAGTTATAAAAATAATAATAAAAAAATCCAGATGTTTTTCATAATTCATGCATGAAAGGGTTAAACAATGCAAAATAATGTTTGTTTTTTTGTGCCAAAAATAATACAACGGTATTTTTCCTGCTTTTACAACAAAAAATAACAATAATTTAAATTTAATTACATATATTGAATATTTAATATAAATATATTTAAATTACTCATTTGTTTCTTTCTTTATTCACATAATGACAGACTGGTACTTACCTTGTGTACTGCATGTGCTTTTTTAGCTGGAGGAACCACTTTCGCGACAGTCTCATAATCTACAGCAAGCTGAGTGTTTGCTGGTATCGCGTTTTGTTTTACCATATCTGTTTTACCCTGAGAAGAAAAACAGAAGGGATTAATTAAACAAACACCAGTATATCATACACATGTTGAAAAAGAAATACAGAATATAAGTACCATCGCCAGAATCTGTTTCTCAAAGTTGAGCGATATTTTACACACAAATTTTAGACTGGTCAGACTTGTAATCTCCTGAATACCGTAAACCTGTGGGTAACTCTTCACATGATCCAAGCAGGCAGAAAAATATTCCTGTAGAGGAAAACAAATAAATAAATATAAAACATGCAAAAAATATTCTGAAATTAATAAAAAATTAATTATTAATAAATTATTATTATTAAATTGTTTATTATTATGTTATTTTTATTATTAAAATTATACATAATAAAATAAAGTGACACATTTTTGTAAAGAAATTAAATAAATTAAATAAAATACATAAAAAATGTAAATAAAGAATACCTCAGTGTAGCGGGTGCCACCTGCTGGCATGTAGTTGTATCCATCAGCATGCAATCTAGAAACCTCTTGTAGGTATTTCATGAACTCTGTCGCTTCATTCCTCACCAGATCCATCAAACGCTTCCAAAAGAGAGACAAGAACCACATTAAAACTATAATACTGTATATATATATAATACATTAGGGTGGCACGGGGGTGCAGTGGGTAGTGCTGTTGCCTCACAGCAAGAAGGTCGCTGGTTCGAGCCTCGACTGGTTCAGTTGGCGTTTCTGTGTGGAGTTTGCATGTTCTCCCCGTGTTGGCGTGGGTTTCCTCCGGGTGCTCCGGTTTCCCCCACAAGTCCAAAGACATGACCTATAGGTGAATTGGGTAAGCTAAATTGTCCGTAGTGTATGTGTGTGAATGGGAGTGTATGAGTGTTTCCCAGTGATGGGTTGCAGCTAAATTAATAAAGGGACAAAGCCGACAAGAAAATGAATGAAAGAATGAATATAATACATTAAAACTATAATACTGTATATATAATTATAATACAAATACTATAATAATGTGTATATATATAACAATAATACATTAAAACTACACTATGTGTCTGCAAAGCTGATAATCACCCCAAAAAGTCACTTCAGAAACAAAACCATTTTTTGAGAGTTTACCTTTGAAGCTTTCTTATAATTCCTGGTTTTGAGCATGTTGAGGTATGATCTGCGGTCTTTTGCATTGATCTTGGTGAAGCAGGGGTACGGGATTAAAGGTTCGGGAAAAGCTGAAACATCAGAGTTCTTCTGAGGTTTAGATTTGGGTTTTTGAGTTGGTTTGCATTCAGCCTCGGGCTCGTCTGCTGCCAAGACGTTACTAACATCTGAATCCTCATCACACTTCGCCCTCTGTGATTCTTCATTGGTCTCTTTCTCACCGGCGTCCTTGGGTCCCGAGCTTTGAAGGACATAAAGAAAAAAAAATACAGCACAATAATATATCATAATTTTACCTTTGGATAGTTTTACATTCCAACTTTTTATTTTCGTATTTAGAGAAAGAAAAACGAAACCAGGTGACTTTGATGACATTGGATATCAACAGAAGACAGACATTCAGTTCCTATTTATGATTCATCCATGTTTAACATATGCTGCATTAATAGTTCTAGTAAAGAAGTATTCTTAAACTGAAATCGGATTACTTGGATTAGTGTTAAAAAATACATTGTGCAGAAATAAGAGGTAAAAATTATTATAATTATTTAAAATATATTATTAATATCATAGTAAAGTATGCATAATTAAAAGTTAAAGTATACAAAAACAGAACAAGTCAAACTAGATAATTTCAATATATAAATAAATTACTAAACTAAAATACAGAAAATGTATTTAATAAAAAATATTATGCATAATTAAAAAAGGGAATATTGTATAGTATCGTAAAATCAACCCCCAAAAAACATAACACATTTTATTAAAAGTGGCATATATAATTAAGAGGTGAATGTTGTTTAATATCGTAAAAGCTCTTTTAAATACAAAATATAAGTATTTACCAACACAAAAATACCTCAAATTTATTTCATTAAAAAGCTTTGCATAATTAAGAGCTGAATATAATTTAGTATTATATAACCCTTGCTTTTACATGCTTATATAAATAAAATATATATATATATAATAATTTCACTTTAAATCAGGAAGAAATGTTAGCAGACCTTAAAACAAATATCAACTCAAAATCATATCTAATACATTAAGAGAAAATATTATTTTCAAGTGGTCCCTTATCTTTTTATAGCAGTAAATTCACGACATTTAACATGGTTTTAATACAGAAACTATGGTAATTTATTACACATATTGTACATTTAAGTATTTAGGCTACTATTTCTCCTACCAGATAGCCTTGGTTTGTGGTCATTAAATTAGACTGAGGTAAAGTTGGTTTTACATATACATATATATATTTATTTTGAACAGTGACAACTTGTAACACGGTCTCTATAACGTTTCATTTCTGTTTTTTGTTTAATTTGCCATTTCTTTCAGCCAAAAGACCTGGCCCCCATCTTGAGAACCACAGGAGAACATAGACGGTGATGGTGTCATAAAGGAAGTCTGCTAGAAGTTCTGTTGTCAGGTTGGTGGTGCAAAGAAAAAATGTTCTTCTTCCCATGAAACTGAGTTGTGTGGACATCAATGAAGTTGGAGTGGAGTGAAATGAGTGTGTAGAAGTTACTCATTCATGTTCCTTAAGCTAAGCCCCTGATTTATCAGGGGTCGCCACTGCAGAATGAACCACCAACTACACTGGCATATGTTTTACGCAGCGGATGCCCTTCCAGCCACAACCCAGTACTGGGAAACACCCATACACACTCATTCACACACAGACTCACACGGTCTCTATATTGTTTATTACGCTACTTTAAATATTTCAGTCTGAAATTGCACGTAAATATGACTTCACAACAACTTTAGCTTTATTTAATTGACTGTGAACAGTGTTGTACTTTGATAGTCATTGGCTGCTAATATGATTTTTGTAAATAATATTCATTCATTCATTTTCTTTTCGGCTTAGTCCCTTTATTAATCTGGGGTCGCCACAGCGGGATGAACCGCCAACTTATCCTGCATATGTTTTATGCAGCAGATGCCCTTCCAACTGCAACCCATCACTGGGAAACACCCATACACACTCATTCACTACGGACAATTTTTAGCTTACCCAATTCACCTATACCGCATGTCTTTGGACTTGTGGGGGAAACCGGAGCACCCGGAGGAAACCCACGCCAACACGGGGAGAACATGCAAACTCCACACAGAAACGCCAACTGACCCAGCCGAGGCTCGAACCAGCGACCTTCTTGCTGTGAGGCGAACGTGCTACCCACAGCGAATATATATCCAACTTTACCCCAATCTAAAATGAGCTGTTGTTAGTTATTATGGACTAGCACTAAATAACACCCAATCTCCCTGCAGAACTGAGGTAAATTGGCACCTTTATTTTACTCACCTGTGTAAAAGAGCGAACAGTTCTTTGACGTTTGGTGCGAGTGTGAACTTCTCAAACAAATCTCTGGAGAAAACATAAGGAGGAGCGACCGCAGCTTCTTCTACATCCCTGAAGATAAAATACCGTCCATGAATCAGCTCCACGTAAACATCACGAATAACTTCAGAGAATGACAATATGGTGGACACCTACCATTTTAACTCCATGGCCTCTGGTTTGTTTTTTTAAACATTTAGATGTCATTCATATCCATCGTTGCTGAAACACCGTACTGACTCTTGAGCCTTGCACGTTGACGTTTCTCCATCACAACAGTCCCGATTCCCGAAAGTTCCGAGTGGAAACAACACGTGACATAAAGGTTCCGCTTCTGATTAAACGTTGGAATAACCCATAGATATATACACTAGATATCGCATACGGACCCTGAGCATGCGTCAATAGCGCCGCCATATTTGTACAGTGCTCCCAGGACAAATGTCATTCAACATCAAGTAGTCAAGACAGTGTGCCAATGAAGATGCTGGACTTTAGCGCTGCTTACGGGTGTAGTAACGAGCAAACAAAGAAAACAAAGCCCAAAGGCAGAACATTTCATAGGTAAGATTTAATTTTTTACGTTTTTTGTATGTTACAAACTTTTAATTATCTAAATAATAACTGTAACTGTAGTAAAGACATTTCTTGTTGAATTAATCTTTGGGAATTGCTACGCCTTTCGACATGTTGGTGGTTTCAAATGAATCTGAACACTTCATAATTAAAGCATTAGTTAATATGAAATTGAAGATTTGCTCTTATTTACTTATTTGGCTTCTCAACACCCATCATAGCTTAACAAATACTGCTTTAATACTTTAGTGAAGAAAAAAGTAATCTATATCTTTGATGGACTGAGTAAATAAGAAGCCAAATGAACACTGTTTACGGCATTATTACCAGTAATATGATCGTTTCACTTCATAAGACATTTTTTGCATGTTACAAACTTTTGTGCTCAACAAGTAACGTTACTGATGATAATACAGTCTTATACTGCGCTCATCATAGGGCAAAGTAGCATGAACTTGCACTGAATTCTAGCCTTATACTAGTTTTGTTGAATAAAATCAGCAAACAATGAAAAAGAAATATGACAACAAGACGCTGCGGTGCCAGAAACTTGTACTATTGTCGGCTAAGTGATCGAGTCGTTCATAACGGGGATTCATTCACAAACGAATCGCTCCCTCCGTTAGAATGAGAAGTGAAAGCAGGAGAGGGGGTGTGTTTCAGGACACGGATTAGATCAAATTTAACACGGAGGGAGGATAATACATTTCCATGCACACAAACACACAGTCTTTATCGGCAATGCCCGTGCGGTCACTTATCCATCGACGTAGAAAAGTGATGTAAAATTATAATTTTCGTAATTAAAAAAAATATTTGCGTACTGACCACCGGGGAAAACTCCCGATCATAGATGTATGTATATATGTGTATATATCTCTGGCTCTGGATGGCCACAGTCCTCCACTGCACCTTGGTCCCGCATTCATTTCAAAGGAGCGCTACCCTGTACTAAAATGGCGGCTCTATTGACGCATTCCTTCCAATAGACAACAACAGGGTAGGCGACATCTAATGTAAATATCTATGGGAATAACCGTCTAACGTTGCTAACCGTCGGTAAGTGCTTACAGTCATTATAGTTAGACCATGTTAACCACATATTCACCACGATTTAGCTACGCTAACCATAGTTTAAGTATGTTAGTTGTAGCAATTAAAACTATATATATCTAAATGGTTAACGTTAGGCTACCGTTCATTAATTACTGTTAATTCACAATTCTGAGGTAATATCTAGCAATTCTCACTTCACCTCTCATAATGTTATTATTTGTTCTAAGAATTGTGGGTTTATCTTAAGGAAAAGTAGCCATAACATTTGATTACAAATACCATTGTTAAACAATTGTTATAATGTACATGTACCATAGTTTTACCATGGTATTTGTAGCAAAACTAAATATATAGCCTAAATTGTTAACGTTAAGCTACCATTCATTTTTTTATGGTTAATTCACAATTCTGAGGTAATATCTAGCAATTCTGACTTCACTTCTCATGTTATTCTATTATATTATTACATTTTTTCTAAGAATTGTCGGCTTATCTTCACGAAATGTAGCCATCAGATTTGACTACAGATGCCATTGTTAAGAAAATGGTTATAATGCAGATGTAGGCCTACCATGGTTAACATCCTTGTTTTCATTACAATATGTTTCATATTGGTTACTTTTCACACGGGTATAAAAGTAAAAACTGTGAAATAAAGGTCAGGCTAATTCTGAGGGGAAAAGTCAGTCACAATTGGGAGGAAATTGGAATTGTTAAATAAAAAGTTACCCAAATAACGTACTAAATAATAACTGTAACTATAGTAAAGACATTTCTTGTTGAATTAATCTTTGGGAATTGCTAAGCCTTTCGACATGTTGGTGGTTTCAAATGAATCTGAACACTTCACAATTAAAGCATTAGTTAATATAAAATTGAAGATTTGCTCTTATTTACTTAATTGGCTTCTTATTTACTCAGTCCATCAAAGATATAGATTACTTTTTTCTTCACTAAAGTATTAAAGCAGTATTTGTTAAGCTATGATGGGTGTTGAGAAGCCAAATGAACACTGTTTACGGCATTATTACCAGTAATATGATCGTTTCACTTCATAAGACTTCTTGTCAGAAGCCACAGGAAGTAATTTTATTTTGCCTGTACGTTTTATGAATCACCAATGACCTATTTCAGCTAAAAAAAAAAAACATTTTTAATGTTCTATAGAAATCATAAAATCACTTTGAATCTCATTTAAATGTTTTTTTTAATCCTTTAACATTTATATTGCCTCTACTTTCAAACAGAAGCCTAAATCCTAGTCACTTTTCTAATTACGTTTATTGTTCATGTATGTGTGTAATAGTCCATTGTCATAATAAAAGCTTTACAAAACTGCTTTAGTTTAATCATATTTGCCATTAGTAACCTTTGAAGTTAATTTTTAACTAACTCCCCATCTCTTTTTCCGCTCTGGAACTTCAACGACACAATCTGCAGACAGAAGTATGACACACATTGAATAAGAGCCCATTACAAGCGGTAAATTTTATTATGGGATAACAGCACATAAAGCACATCTAAAATCGATGTGTCCAATGCACTTTTAATAAAGGTAATATTAAAGGTACAGTTTCTAAGTACAATATAACAACATTCATATTAGAATGAAAAGTATTTAAAAGACAACATTAAATTTCTTATTTTTCTTTACAGCGGTATTTACAAAATGAATCAAAATACTTATTTCCATATTTAAGAATTAGACAAATGGAAGGAGCAAAACCACTATTGAGAAGAGACTATCTCCTAAAGAGAGTTCCAAAGAGCTGAATAAAAAGGTACATGATCGACTGTCCCCATTTTAAGATCAGTAGCAAACATGTGACGTAAAAATATGTGACAAACCGCAAACTGTTTTCTGCTTTTTATCCCCTCCCCCCCCCCCCCGCAGGTTGGCAGGAGCAAAATGCAACCCGTCCCGCTCCAGCCCTTGTGCCCTTCCCTTCAGCTCAACGAGAAATAGAAGTGTAGTATGCATCATACACATATGAACACTTAAAATACATTGCATTAGTCATTTTGTTTCATAATCATCAACTTAAAATCTAATCGTCAGGAAACAACAAGGAGAACATGGAGTGGATTGTCTATTGTCCGCCATTTTGTCTCTGCGAATATCCAATTGGAGCTTGTGTTAAATACACCCAACCGACTGGATGAAATGTCCCATGTGAAGTTGTTCGGAGGGGAAAAGAAAGAGAATCTCAGGACATCACAGAGACAATAAATGTTGTTTCCATGGCTATAAACAAACATGAAATGCCTCATTTACATACAAAAATAAAAGTCGGTAACACCAGACAGAATTCACTTTCGTGTGCAAACACGGTCGAAAAAACGGTGAAAACAATAACGGACGAATATATTTTCTGCATCCTGCACCACTGAGAGGCACTCAGCGTCGTTTGCTAAGAATTATTGCAAGTAGATTCTGCCTTGCTACAAAGATAAAAACAGGAAGTTTCGCAACAAAACTTCGCACAACCGCTTTTGTCCTGTACAGTTTCTAACACTTAACCATTGTGAGTGTGTGTAAGTGTGACTTTGAAAAAAAAAACCTAAAAAAACTGAACGTATGATTTAAAAAAACAAATATGGAGGGAGCCAAAAAGTGGCAGACAATCCGTTAGTTAATCGCGTGTTTAAAGTCCTTCCAGCGTCCAATACAGAAAATAAGCACTGGATTAGAAATGCCTCCAAAAATGAACACAATACTGCTGCTTTTTTTTTCTTCTCCATTTTGTAAGCACAATTGTCAAAAATTCAAAATTGCGACGTATAACTTAGCCGATACTTGCTAATAATCTTAAAAGTGGGAAGGAAACAAGCGTCCCAAGACTAGCACACTGATACAGGTACTCGCTGGGTATTCGAAAGTAAATTTACCACTATCGTTATCTTTATCATTATCGTTATTATAATCGTTATTATTATTATTATTCTTTATCGAGTCCTAATATTAATAATGCATCAATACTCAGTGAAATGAATGGACTAAGAGGGTGGCCTAGTCTATGAATCCATAATTTTTGTTCACAAAAGTAACTTACCTAGCACCACACGTCAGTATAACACAAAAATTTATGTCCGCACACCCTACTGCTAATCGAACTAAGTCTAAAAGAGAGAAGTATACTCAAAACAGATATTGTACAGCATGATGTGTCTGATAAAACAGATAAATATTTTGCACTGAGCAGGTCTTAATAGCAGTATTCTCTTCTTACCTATACAGACAGAAGTTACAACGTTACTTTTATACATGTGATCGATAGAACATTAAATATCGTGAATTAAAAGCCGAAAGGAGGACAGGGAAACATAGCTGTACAGGCCGTTTTTGATGTTCGTAGTTCTCCACCCGGGAACGGAACTAGTCAATATACAAATAAAACCAAAACGAACTGAAAAATGCAAAGCGAAAACAAACAAAAATTTAACGCGATAAATAAGAAAATGTATTTACATGCAGATGTTCAAAGCCTATGCACAAAATGAATCATAATACACCATATATATTATTGCTTGACATTCGTTTATGGCTAAAGACTTTTCTTTTCGTCTACTATCTAAACATAGTTCACTTTTAATAACGTCAGCTGTGCTTTTGGAAAGAAAACAAAAATGCAAGGAAAATGATTGACGTAAATCTTAGTAACACTTTAACCTTCAGCTCGAATGCTGTCGCGAGCATGACACGTTTATCGGAATTGCGAGAAGAAAAACGGTAACTGTGCCGAAGTCCGTGAGTGCATAGGCCTTGTTGCATAAATCTAATTGAAATGTTAACGTCGAAGTGCGGTGTGTCATGCTAGTACAGCCTCGTCAACGGATTCAAGCTCAGTGCTACGTAAAATAGTTTAAATCCTGGGAAAGAAACGTAAGATCTTACATACAGTTCACCATCTCACCCTGCTGCGCCTGATCGTTTAAAGCCTTGTCTGGGGGTTTGACCTTAAGCAGACGTTACAAATACCACAAAACACACAGATTTCCGCTTGTATATGCTTTCGCATCCACATACGGACGTATATTGCTTCTTACAAAGAGGGGACCACAGTTAACGAAAAAAAACAAAGAATTTACAATAAAGACAGAGGGGAAAATGTATGGATCTTCCACCTCTACGTGTCTAAAATACCACAGATTCGGAGGTGTTTAAGTACCTTGTGTTAGAAAAAATAAATTTTTGTCCCAAAAAATCTCGTAGCATATTGCTTTCAAATGTAATCTAATACAAATTACACTGACAAAATACGACATGCAAAAAAAGTGGCAAAACGTGGTGTTGTACTGAATTGAGGATCATTGGACAGGCAACAGCAAAGCTTGTTCATCAAGGGGACTCCACAGCAGTGGTTACCCTGTAGAAACCCGTATTTGTCGAGCGACGGACGTCTCAAGGTGGAGCAAAATCATGAAGAGGTATTTGGCACATAGACTCGAACAATTATCAGCGACAATTAGAACAAATCCCAATCCAGAGAAGAAAAAAAACACACACGTTGTAAATAAGTTAGCGTAGCACGCTTGAGGTTGGTATCTTGCTTTGTTTGAGTTTAGGGAATTAGATCTTGGGTGACTTGATAAATCCTGTGGCCTACGGGGCGAATGAATGAAATGACACGTTTCGCATTGTTTATTTATGATGTACTACTGTCTTCTCTTGACTTGACAGCACTCATGCTAGTGAATAACGGGTGCGATATGAGCACGAAATTGCGAAAGATGAAAAATGAGGGTTGAAGAATGAACAGTAACAGATTTATACTTTTAACATAACACCAGGTTCTTTTTTGGTTCAGTTCTGTTCCTAGTGAGCTGAATTGTCTACATAGGCAGCATAATGTAATGTATCATGAGTGATTTGGATCAATCTACATTCACAACTGCTCTGTCGCACAAATAGCGTGACCTATACATGCAACAAATGCTTTGTCTCGTCTCACAATTGATTTCTTAGGTGTTTTAAGTTAGCATGTTGCTATGCTAAATACATTAAACTTTAATGAGCTTCAATAAGTTAGCATGTTGCTAGGCTAAATACATTATACAGCTTCACTAAGCCTAAATTCATTTAAACTTTTATTGATTAATCTTTTTCAGTATAGAATGAAATATAATTAGCATATCTTTTGACTTTCGCCATTTGGAGGATTTACTTTTCCCGCAATACGCTCCTTAAAATTTGAAAACAAATCAGTGTAGCACACGTTTACTAATTCCCACCATTCTAGCAACACATTTTTGCTGTCTAGACAAGCAACAAAACCTTTTTATTTGGAATATTCTACATAGAAAACATCTCTGTCCGCTACATAAATAGCATGTAGCATGTTTGCTTTCTCTTAAAGTTGATTTCAATTGAGTTTTACATTAGCATGTTGCTATGTTAATAGAATGATACTTAAAAAAATAAAGGTTGGGTAAAAACTACAACATATTTATAATTAGCATATATTTTGACCCATACTTTTTTTTTTCACAGTAAATGCCTTAAAATTTGAAAATAAAGTAGTAAGGGATAACACTTATTTCCCACCATTTATAAATGTTTATTTAACAGTCTATGTAGGCGGCACCCATTTACCAAATGGTGCATTTTCTCTCACAATTGATTGAGTTTTTACATCAGTATGTTGCTATGTTAAATTATTAAGCAAATTTCCCATAAATGTTGGGTAAATACTGCATTATTAACAGTATTTAGCTATTATTTATGATTCTGAATGGCATGAATTCATAATTATCATATCTTTTGATCTCATATCTCAATGTTGGAAAGACTTTTTAGCAATATATGGCTCAAAATTTGGTCGAAATGAAGTAGTGAACACATTTTTCGCTGTCTATGTAGGCAGCTCACCAGGTTTGGAACTGATCGTATTATCAGCATCAGTATCGTATCAGTTTACTCAATCATCACCGCATCTCTTTCCCTGAGCCGTGTAGTACACAAACTGCTGATTTACAAGGAACTAAACATGAACCTGGATTGTCATTCATGATGGGATGCATTGACTAATCTTTTAGTGATGGGGTGGACTTAAATATATTAAAAATGCTATTTATTTGTTCTAAACATGCCGTCAAGATCAAATTATTGAGCTTTAGATGCAACATAGAGCTGACTAACATTTGTTTAAGCTACCGGCTTCAGAATTGAGTTAGACAAACTCTTCCCTGAGGAAATTATGGCGGGGAAATGACTACCAAGATCTACTCGATGTTTGTCAGAATGTCAGTATAAGCAGGTTGAAGATCAATAATGGTTTTTTTTTTTCTTCTTCTGGATTATTGTGGGATTTTCTAAATAGTTTTTTACTGGAATGTTACAATACAACAAATCTTTTTGTTACTTAGACTCAAAAAAAGCAGGAAAGACCACTATGGCACATTCAAAAGACGTACAAACACGCGCAACACACAACAGTTAGATATTTCCGAAAAATAGCACTATTACTACAAATGTCTTGTTCTTTGAAAAAGACAAATAAAATCATTAAAAAAACACACAAATTCTAATTATTGCAAGATTAAGTGCTAAATCATCCTTCGTTCTTTCCCTTTTTTCTCTCATAGGCTTCATAAGCACTGTACAATGTTACAAAAATAGAGGATTTTCAACCAGACAAGGCTTTGAATATGTCTCTTTTTGTATTTTTTTTCCTCACTCTTACGTTCCCGACGAGCGTTGTTGCTGGGCAAAGACCCTCACAAGAGCCGGTTTAAGAAAATCAGACAACAGATCTGGTGGACCACCACTAGATGGAACCATTAAACAGCAAATGACGTATGATAAAAAAGGGTCTTATTTCACTGAATAGACCCCGTGTGCTTAGGTTTAAAACAAGAACTAGAGCTTAATTCCAGTTTAAATGACAAAAAAATTATAATTATACACCCCCCTCCCCCTCCCAGATCACATGACCCGCCTTTCCCCAGCACCAACCTCCGCCTCGCGCAAATAAATACACAAACACACACGCAAACACGCACCCACCCCTCAGCAGCGTTGGGTTTCCAGCACTCGCTCTCCAGAACCGTGGTATTTATACATGCAACACATCACTAGGTAAATATACAAGTCTTAAATTAAAGAAAGGTGCAAATAAAAGTGCCTTATCGATTTTTCACAATTAAGAATAGTCTAGCTACTAATATCATACATGTTATTTAAAATAGATTCTATAAACATTATTTGTTTTTTCTTCTTCTTCTGTATAGTTTGTACTTATGACCGTATACCCTGTAACACGTTAGAAAACAGGTGGAATGGACCCTTTGCATTGCATCGATGTTTGTGGTCAGACCGTTACGTTACGATAAAACACCGTTCCAGAGAGGGACTTAATAGCAGATGGCCTTAAACGATATCACTAAGCAACTATGATAGATGGAGTCTCTGACGGCTAAAAGCAATCGCGCGCTTCACGGCTAGAATTACCAGAATTCTACACGTTGTTCCTTCTTCTTCTTTTTTTATGTTGTTGTTGTTTATTTTGTCCTCGATTGTCCGTAGAAAGGTGCTGTTCGGAGGTGTCTTCTTCTCCGTATCTCTCTTTCTCTCTCTCTTCTTCGTTTCGCATCCCAAAAGCTAAAATCCAAGCGCGAGGGAAGGAAGAAACCACAACATATGCTTCTACGCTTTCTTTTTGGTGCTACAATAACTGCTGGAACAGTCCAGATAATCAGCTTGTTTTGATCGCAACTTCATTCGTGGCTTGAGAAAGGGGCTGTGAAGTTTAGGCCGATGCTCACTCTGGGAATCGTTTTGGAAACGAGTCAGAACTATTTATGCTGATGGTGACAAATCGCCACGGGACGGCTCTGGAAAGGAACGAGAGAGAAGAAAAAAAAAAAAACCAAGTGTCTTCATCTTCTCGTCCTCTCCCCTGGGTTCCGAATCCCACCTGTGTCAGTGAAAGGAGGAAACAAACCCCCTAAAAATAAACCGCTGGAGTCCTACCCAGTCCATTATCATCATCTCCCCGACGGAAAACAAAATTGCAAAAAAAAAAAAAGGGGGGGAAGTGTGTGTGTATGTGTGTGTCGTCCATCCAGGTGTGTGTATATGTGTGTGTGTATGTGCAGGGCACTGCTAAAGTGTCTCAGATTGAAGCTTGACATTCCCCACGGTGTGGCATCGGGGCGCAGGGAAACGCTACCCGTCAACGGGCATCGACTGCTCAAAGTCTGATCCGAACAACTCCTTGTACAAAGGGGGGAAATGTGCGCGGACAATGTCTGGGTATATTGCTTTGAACGCCGTCAGCTTTTCCGTATGCCGGCTGCACAGAGCTCGCAGCGTGGACACTTTGCATATCAACTGCGGAAAGAGAGAGAGAAAGAGAGAAATATTTTAATTTGGTGGAAAAAAAGACCCTGTAGTACTGGGTCAAAAGGCAAAAGGCAGACCCTCTAATCCGCAGACACAACACAGATGGTCCCAGGTTTTCACACGACATTAGCTAATCTTTCGGCCGCCAGACCAAATGCAGCTTTGAGGATGAGGTCATACATGAAGTCAAAATTGACCCGTTTGCTTTTTAATTATTGTCTCATGGCTGTGCAACACAAGGGCTTTTAAACAGGATGTACATGTGTGTTTAACAATATTAACATATTAACATTGACATATAATTTAAATTAATTTTAAGTACAAAATCTGAAAATACAAAAAAAAGCAGTAAAAAAAGATTAAAATTTTTTATAATAGTATTATTTTATATCAGATATTCGTCTGGTCTTCGATCATTTACAAATAATAAAAATGTAGTATCATCAATAATTTAAATTAGCTATATAATATAATATATAATAATAATATATTATAATATGATATTATAAATAATATGATATCTTCCTATCCCAACACACACACACACACACACACATACATTTATTTTTTTTATTAATTTATTTTTAATTTATTTATTTTCTTCTGTACCTTTGTCAGTATGCCGTCCTCTCTGTGGTTCTTCTGCAGAACATGTTGGAGGGCCAGCTGGATCTTCTGCTGGAGTTTCTCCACCTTCACCTTCTCCTGGAGCCAGGATCGGTCTAAAAACACACACAAACACACACATCACATTATATACGAGCTGTGAAATTAACAAGGGCGAAATGCAACCAAGTGAGAAAAACAAATGCAACATAATGGGGCAAAACAATTATGTTAAATGTGTTGCAGCTGTTGCAATGAAAGTGAAATGTGAAAATTAATAAAAAATGCTACTTCTTGGCGTTACATTAGATCTGTGTATGCTGCATGAGAAACGCTTCTGTTGTGCTTAGGAATGCAAATGACCAATCAGACTCCATCGGATTTGTTGAGTTGAATTCTTCATAAATTCTGCACTATTGCAAATTCTCTCATCATAAACAACAAGCTGCAGATAGCATGTAAGAAAGAGTAACTTGTAAAAGTAATCAAATGTAATCAGTTACATTACTTGAATAAGTAACTGAAATAGTTACACTACGAATTACATTTTAACAATGTAACTTGTAAATGTAATTAAATGTAATCAGTTACATTAATAAATAACTGAAATATTTACACTACTAATTACATATTAAATACTGTAACTTGTAAATGTAATCAGTTACATTAATAAGTAACTGGAATAGTTACACAACTAATTACATTTTAACACTGTAACTTGTAAAATTAATCAAATGTAATCGGTTACATTAATAAATAACTGAAATAGTTACACTACTAATCATATTGTAAATACTCTAACTTGTCAAAATAATCGAATGTAGTCAGTTTCATTAATAAGTAACTGAAAAAGTTACACTACTAATTACATTTTAAATTCTGTAACTTGTAAATGTAATCAAATGTAGTCAGTTACATTACTTTAATAAGTAACTGAAATAGTTACACTACTAATTACATATTAAATACTGTAACTTGTAAATGTAATCAGTTACATTAATAAGTAACTGGAATAGTTACACAACTAATTACATTTTAAATACTGTAACTTGTAAAAGTAATCGAATGTAATCAGTTACATTACTTTAATAAAGTAACTGAAATACACTACTAATTACATTTTAACACTGTAACTTGTAAATGTAATCAAATTTAATCAATTCTGAAGTGTTTATATCATCGGAACACCGGAAAATTCACCGTTCATTAGCTTTGATTACTAGTTCTATGAGGACTTGAATGCTTTTTAGATGATGTAATCTCGCAATTATGGTAATTACGACGTGGCATAAACACACCACACAAAGTGATTTATTGGAAACCCTAATTGCTGGTCTCAGTAAGCATAAGTTTTACCCTCAGAAGGAAAATTGCTCAACCATTCACTATTCCTTCCATCTTCATGTATGATTCTGAAGGTAAACAAGGCAATGTGGGTAATTTTGGGGATTTTAACACAGAGTTTGCTTACCGGCAGACATCAAGACGAAGGCGGAGAACAGGGCGATCTCGTCTTCAGAGAGGTGCATAGAACACAAGTTTTTCCCAAACTCGAAGACAGAGCTGATCAAGTCGTCGCAGCCTGTCAGCGTGCAGACAGAAGAGAAAACAGTGAGACGGAGAAGAGCAGACACTTGATCTTTTAGCAGATGTCGGGGTGGCACAGAGGTACGAACAATGCAATCCTTCAGCGTTACTCAATGAATTTTCCTGCCACGTTTTTTTTTTCTCCCCAACCATCCAGGATAATCATGCTTTGGCGAGTGAGAAGGTTTATGTAACTGTGACTGGGGTCACTAACAAACTGAGTAACCCCCGTGAGTCAGACAAACACTGGCAGATCGTCTACAGCAGCATTTTTTGTTTTACTTCCCAAGATAAACACCATGTAGACACAACATTGTTCCCTCTATTTCTGAAAACAATCATTATGACTGGAAACTAACATTCCAAATTGGTTAAATGTAAAAATAACGGCACTAAATGAAAACCAAAAACATTAAAATAGTCATATTTAGAAAAGGCTAAAGGTTTTATATATATATTCCATGGTCTGGTGAAATTCTTGATACTGATTGGCTGGAAGGTGTGCCATTAAACAACTCAGTCACACGGCAGTTTGTTAAATAGTCACGAAATTTAATGTATCGATTTGTGTTCAGAGACACAAATTTTCCCATTTTTTCATGTTTGTCAACACGACTTTTAACCTAATGTATTTGAATGTGCATTTTTTCATCTTCCATTTTTAACCTACTTTCAACATATAGTATTTCAATAGCCTTTTTTTTTGTGCTCAGTTCTTTCGTATCTCCCGACTTGTCCTAAACGTGCATAATTTCAGAAATATTTTGGCGCACACAACCTCACACCCAAACCTACCCGCTTCTCAACAACATAAAATAAACAGCAGGCAAATGAGGATATGGTCGTGTGTTTTTAATCGCAAAAACTGACCATAAAAAGCAGTATAAAAAAGTCATGTTGCGTTCCAAGTCCTCTGAAGCCAAACTATGTCTTTATGCGACAAACCAGTCTGATCTCACGAGGAAACTATTTTACGTTTTGTTAGTTTAGTTCATTTAGTTTAGCTAATTCATACGAATTTGTATGAGTTCAGTCGAATTTTAAAAGGAGGCGTGGCACCAAACCCCACCCATAAACCCAACCGTCATTGGGGGATAAGCAAACCGTACTAAACTGTACAAATTAGATTATATGATTTTACACGAATTAGCCACTAAATCAAAAAGTTACGAATTGCCGTGAGATCGTGTTGGACATGATTTGTGAGCTTTTAATAGCTTAAACGATCCGGCTTCTGCTCGCTGATATATCTGATTCAAAAAGAATCTCCCGCACATACAATGTGCGCAGATACAAATGAATACAATTTTTTAAAAGTTAGTGTTGAGGAACACTAAAAAAAATGGCTATAGAAATAAATTAGTTAACAGTCATGTTGAGGAACACACAAAAAAAGAGAATTTATGTCTGTGAACACGAATCATTAGAATCACAATTCAAAATAAATGCACTTCCCCCGAACATTAGTAGTAACCATATAACTCAGTGACAGTTGCCAGAGCCTTCATCCATCTATAATCTCAGAAATATGCTCAAACATATTTGCGAAGAGGTAGCTAACACATGTTTCTATGAGCTATTAGATATGCCCATGTCACTTACATGCACACACACACGTGATCTCTCTCACACACCCTCTCTGTTTCTCTCTTTATATATATTTTTTATAAAAAAAAAATCCTGAAAACCATCTGCTCAAGTATTTCCATTGTATAAATATACATGAAATGCAAAAATATGCATGAATATAATTTTTTTTCAGTCAAGACATTTTGCAGATATTACATTTTAAGTAACAATACATATATTTTGCTCTGAAGCTTTACCAGTCAGATCAACACTTTATGTGGGTTTTTGAGAAATTCAGATTCAATTTTATAATTTGTCTCGCAAAACCTATCAGACACTAGTCACCTAGCATTAAAAACAGCTAATCATTTCAATAGAATATTCAAAGTTTGCTTCATTTATAGTATTTACAATGAATTCTTCTACATTTTCTGGAAAACTGCACTGTAATGGAGAACCATATAGTGTAGTGAAGGATATTTAGAGCGGATCGCAATGTATTTGCATGCATTAATATGCAAATTTCACATTGCGTTTCAAACGCATGAATAATAAATACATGTATTCTCCTGTCTGCTAAGAAAGATATTTTGTTATCGATCGTAACATTGTTCAGCACAACACCTATTTAGTAATAATGTGAGTTTTGGAAGCACAAATCTATATCAGACTCATAAATAAATCAGATATTGGAAATTAAGCAGTGAAAAATGATAAATAATTGAAATAAAACATCAGCACCACCTGAGGGCACAGTTTTCATAGC
Organism: Danio jaintianensis; assembly: GCA_903798115.1. NCBI lineage: Eukaryota > Metazoa > Chordata > Actinopteri > Cypriniformes > Danionidae > Danio > Danio jaintianensis. The sequence continues at coordinate 3,360,314 of CAIGQV010019532.1, forward strand.
AGTTACTGCACTTAAAGCTTGGCGAACGCATGCAGGATTGTTAAAAACACCTCATAAACGTCAGAAATAAAATATTACGATCATTATAAGGCTGAGGACACCCACGTGAGATATGGTTACAGTACACAACTGGATGTTATCTTTCATACCATGTCTAGATTTCTCGTTTTTTGTGTTTGTTTTGGCATTTGGACAAGCTTTGGGTTGCAGTGTGCATAATAACTGGGAAGGGATTTCACTAATGTCACGGCATTCAAATGTAAATGTTATTTGCTTACATCCGAAAAACTGGATGGTGGGGTTTGATAAAACACTCCTGGTAGACATTAAATCTTGCTTGCGCACGTTCTAGACGCCTACAGTATCATATGCGGTGGCTACTGTAACACTGAGGAAGATTTACCCTAGTAAGGAAAGGTCAAATCCAGATACAACGTATTTAAATGCTTTATTTTGTTTACATTCAAAATGAACATGCAAGTTAGATATCATTATGAGGACATCTCATAGACATAATGATGTTTATACTGTGCTGTAGACTGTATATTCTCTCCCCTCCCCCTAAACCCGACCCTCACAGGAGACTTTTTACATTTTCAAAATACTTCATTCTGTGTGATTTATTAGCTGTTTTCCTTATGGGGACCAAAAATAAAATGTCCCCAGAAGGTCAAAATTTACTGGTATTGCTATATTTGTGGATATATTTGGTACCCACAATGTTAGAAATACAAGGCACACACACACACATACACCCCACAGACGATGTTTTTTACTGTACAAATTGTATATCCTGAACCCCTCCCCCAACCCTCCCCCTAAACCCACAGAAAACAATCTGCATTTTTACATTTTCAATATACTTAATTCTGGATGATTTATGAGCTGTTTTCCGCATGGGGATCAAAGGGAAAAATGTCCCCAGAAGGTCAAAATTGACTGGTATTGCTGTACATTTGGTCCCCACAATGTTAGAAATACAAGGCACACACACGAGCGCACACACTCTGTTCCAAACATAGACTTTTCCACTTCACATCCTAAATCTGTTTGGGTTTTGTAACTCACCTAATGATTTAAAGACATCAGTCCCGGCATACTTTCCATCGAAATAGACTGTGTTGTTCTGAGGGTCGAAGGCACGGCACATTCTGACGAACACCACCTCCAAAGAGCCTACGCACAAAGGAGAGGAAAAAAAACTGTGATTTTTTTAGATAAGCAAAAACAGATATGCTAGAGAAACACACGAGTTGTATTCTTCTTGCATTTTTAGTTGCATTCTAAGACCAGCCACAAGGTGGACTATAGCAAACATTAGCATTTTCTTCTACAGTTTGCCTTCTCTTTTAGGTTCATTTTTTTCAGAGCAGAACAACATTTTGAAGAGAATCCCATTAGCTTAGAAAGTTAGCTAAGCTTTTGACTTATTTCTAGTTGGCTACATGAATTATGAGGAATGATGGGAGATGGGGAAGCCATTCAAAATGTCACACACTGGTCAGAACAGCATAAATGCAATGAAAACCAACCTAAACATGCTTAAAATTCAATTCATCTTTATTTCTATAGTGCTTTCACAATGTAGATTGGGTCAAAGCAGCTTCACATAGAAGTTCTAGTAAATTGAAACAGTGAAATTGAAAAAGTAAATTGAAGTTCAGTTTAGTTCAGTTCAGTGTGGTTTAATTTTCACTGCTGAAAGTCCAAACACTGAAGAGCAAATCCATTAATTCGCAGCTCCACAAGTCGCAAAACCATGCAAGCCAGTGGTGACAGTGGCGAGGAACAAAACTTCACCAATTGACGAAAGTGAAGGAAAAAAACCTTGAGAGAAACCAGGCTCATTGGGCACGACCATTTCTCCTCTGGCCAAACTTCTTGTGCAGAGCTGCAGTCTAGGCGCTGCAGGCTGGAGAACGCTGGACGTCCATCGTGGAAACATCGTGTGACATTTTAAACATTTTAAAATGACCATGCGAGTTATTAAGAATATGCCGACAGAGTGGCTCAGTGGTTAGCACTGTGGCCTTATAGCAAGAAGGTTGCTGGTTCGAGTCCCAACTGGGCCAGTTGGCATTTCTGTATGGAGTTTGCATGTTCTCCCCGTGTTGGCGTGGGTTTCCTCCGGGTGCTCCGGTTTCCCCCATAGTCCAAAGACATGCGGTACAGGTGAACTGAATAAACTAAATTGTCCATAGTGTGTGTGTGATTGTGTGTGTATGGGTGTTTCCCAATACTGGGTTGTGGCTGAAAAGGCATCTGCTGCATAAAACATATGCTGGAATAGTTGGAGGTTCACTCCGCGGTGGCGACCTCTGAAATGTTCTTATCAAATACAACGTTTATCCTACTCAATTATGCGCGTACGTTTTTTTTTTTCTTGCACATTTTCAAAATGTATACACATCATGGCTTTCCAATTAAGCAGTTATTAATGCGATATTCCAAAATGCGCATACAAATAGGAGGATGGCAACATAGCTAGTGACATTTGTAACAGACAAAAGTACTTTGTAGTCTGAACCCAGCATAAGCGGTGTGTTTATTTCATAATAAGTAGCTGTATCACAAAAAAACGGCTTTATTAAGTCACCAATCATCTGTTTTTTTTTTGTTGAGAAGAGCAGTGTGTGTGTGTGTGTGAGACTCAGGTGGAGTATGTTGCTGTTATTGTTGTGAGTGGGAGCAGTAATTCTACAGCGGAGTGCTTTGGTGAGCACAGGCTTAGAGGATAAAAACCACGTAATAGAAGCCATTACGGAGCTTTAGAAAAGATGCCGGTGGTTTAAAATGTCATGTCAGGAGAGAGAGCGTTCACTCAGTATTTTGTTAATCATTTCGGTCGGGGCACAAACAGAAACACTGAAAGCCGTCGGGATCATGACGGGGACAGGGGCATGAGTGTGATCAAGCACTTCGGCCCATTATTTGTGAGCAGTGCACAGTGCTGATATCATCTCAATAGTGCCTTATTTTTCAAAAGAGCTGACAGATTGTCCCGATACAGTGTTCGGGTATACACAAGAGATCCTCAGCTGAAGCACGGCACCTCCTGCTGTGTGACATTGCTTGTGAATACTTGCATATTGCTTACTGTGCAGTGTACTGCTTCTAAAGGAGTCCTATTATGCCCCTTTTTACAAGATGTGATATAAATCTCAGGGGTCCAAAGAATACGTCTTGTGAAGTTTCAGCTCAAAATACCTTACGGATAATCTACTATACCTTGCTGCAAATGACTCTTGTTGGGCGGAAGCAAAAACACCCCGTTTTTGGGTTTGGTTTTAAATGCAAATTAGTTCATGTTACCCACGTCCCCTTTCCGGAAGTGGGTGGAGCCTTTACAGCCTGTGCCTCTGTTACTCTGACATGTGCATGTGTTTGAAAGACTTGTCCGTTTAAACTCCTGATATGCAGGTTTCTGAGTTCACAAACACAAAGCGTGTACACACAAAAAAAGATAATGCAGATATTTTTAAAGCTATAGCAACATTACACACTAACAGGACCCTTTTGGATAGCACGTTAAATAGAATTGTCATCGTAAGTGAAGAGTGGCGTGGGGGAAGGGTGATGGCCTTGTCATCCCAAGTGAAGGGTGGGGTTGGGTGGCGTCATCGTAAGTGAAGAGCGAGGGTGGGGGATTGGGGTGGCGTCGTCGTCGTAAGTGAAGAGCGGGCGGGGGGGGTTGGTCATCTTCGTAAGTGATGAGCGGGGGCATAGGGGTCCGAAGCAGCCCCCTCTGCTGCCTGCTGCTGGGCCCCTAAATTTCAAGGGCCCTATGCACTCTGTCCCCCTTTTGTGGCTCCTAGTTAGTGTTAAAATGAGTTAATTAACTCTTTTCTGTCTAATTAAGTAAAAAGGTTAATGTAAGTTGATTCATTACACTAAAAAAAGGTAAAACATATTGTACTGTGTGAAATATCTTCCATATAGTGTGCTCTATTCGATTCACATTTTGGCAAATGTAGTACGTCATCTCATGCATACAAAAAACTGCATACTGTGCACAGTATACACATCACTAGTAGTATACTAGTCCAAATACATGCACAGGCACTGCAGCAAAGGGTAATTTCTGTTTTGCACCCCGTAAACACACACGCACACACACACACAAAGTAAGCCCATATTAGATGATGGTAATGTGAACACACACTTTACCTGCTTTGAGAAGCACTATCTGATCATTCTGACAGAGCTCCATGAAGCCGTCGATGCGTTTGGCAAACTCCACCACATACTGAATAGCCTCTGTGATTTTGATGGCACACAACTGCCACATGACTTCCCTGGGCTAAGAGGAAACAAAGCACAAAGAGTTTCAACAAAAGGCTGTATTCTTTTGAAGCAGTTTAATTTTAATGTAGCATATTTTCTGCACCTACAAATGTACCTTATGGTAAAGAGTTTGAAAAGCCATAAAAATAACATGATTGAAATTACCAGTGTTATCCCCTTTAAAAACAGTGCTCTTAAATTCACTTAAAAAGTCACTTAAATTGCTGTTTGTCCGGTTGTGCAACCATCCTGGAAATTTTTGAACCCAAAAACACTACCACATTGGATACCCTGCAAGTTTTGGTGTTAAATTAAAACATCCCGTCTGAACAGCCATGTGTCTCTTCAAGAACGTGTGTGTTTACCTTGCTCTGGTAGTTCTCCACCTCCTCCTGAAGGAACGCCTGCCAGGTCATCTGCTGAAGTTCTTCTCTCAGGTACTGACACGTCTCCATGTGGGACTTGGAAATGTTCTGGGCCAGATGTTCTGAAACACAACGCAACATACTGTCAAAAAAGCCCTCTTGTGCCTGACTGCACTTAAGAGATAGATAGATAGATAGATAGATAGATAGATAGATAGATAGATAGATAGATAGATAGATAGATAGATAGATAGATAGATAGATAGATAGATAGAGACATTTTGAGCTGTACTATATACACAGCAAGAATTTGTTTCCTATTATCATTATAAAGATGTTCCTCTTGCATATTCATTTATGCTCACAGAAATGCTGAGGGAAATCTTTCAAAAGATGCATCATTTCCAATCAAGGAACTGCACTGTAGTGATTTAAAGTCAATTTAGAAGCTTGTTGACCATCTGTGTTTCTCTTCTAGAGGAAAATAGGGCACTACTTCAAGTATAAAAGTGAGGAGTGCGTGTAAATTCATGGGAACAAAGGTCATATTTGCTTTCAGCAAGAATGAGCAAATGGAGACGAGAGAAAGAAGAAAAAAAACAGTATAAAAATTCAATCATGTTGAAAACACATCTGTTAAAAGGAGTCCCAGAGCAGGAGGAGAAGCTAAAAAAATGATTTCCCTTGGTGCGTGCCCTGCTGGATCCTGATTGGCCCTAATTAATGGAAACTAATTAGAAAAAAAGAGGTTCTTTTAATGAGTCTTTGAGATGAGTCTCCAACCTAATGCTATTTTAAGACATCTTTAGCAACGTTTGCCCCACGGTAGGGTTCTTCCCCCTAGTACCACCCCCTGCCCAGAATCTACTTTACCATTCATTTGAATTATCACTTACCCAACTCAGCCATGGAAACGGTGGGGGACGTCTCCCCATTGGTGAAGGAGCAGTAGGGGAAGAAGCCCGAGCCAGGGGTAAAGTCGCAGATGGGCTCTGGCTTGATGCCGTTGATGTCCAGGCCGGATTGATCAGGTGAGGGTTGGATGTCCAGGTAGAAGCTGCTGACGCCTGAATCAGGCTTGGTGCCATCGGGGGTGTGGCCATTCATGTATCCACTCAGATCATCGTGGAGCTCGGTCAGACCATTGGTGGAGAGGCCGTAGGTTGGGGTAAGGGGTTCGGCCTCACCGGGCTGCTGCTGGTGGTCCCGCTGTTGCTGCTGTAGCCGGTGTTTCTGCACTTCCGCATACAGGCTGTCCCGCTGTTTCTTTGACATTCGGCCAAACTTCACCGCTGTAGGAGCAAAGAGAGTGCACTGAGAACAGGAATCTCTTTCAGATTGTCAGAACTTCCTTAAATATAATCAAATGCAGGCTGAACAACCAAATCAACACTATTGTACACTCGGGGACCCTATGAAACCTTCAAAGCAAATAGTATGAAAATTCATGAAAGAATTCATATAGATTTATACAAATTATCTATCAATTCAGTAAAATGTGAAACAGTTACAAATTCACATTAGAGTTTGTTGGGTGGAGTTTGTTTCTGTGGCATCCTTGACAAATGAGTTTAATAGTCCCCCTTGTACAATCTAGGCTCTAGGGAACAAATGTGGTGATATATGGCTCACTGTTTATGTTCATCAAACCAGCAACCTTTTGTCTAACGCCCACCACCCTAAAACAACCCTTACACAAGATACAGTAACTCCACTTCATAGCCATTGTTACTAAAAAAAAAACAAAAGCCACAATCTCTTTTCCCTGAAGACTTTTGGCCTTTGAAGGCAGGCTTAGTGTAGTGGCATGGAGAGTACAAGTAACTCCCAAGAGCAGGTTTTAATGTCTCTCACAGAGTATTAGTGGTGTATTGGGGCAAAAAAAGCTCTTCTTGGTAATAGCATTAGCTTTCTCCTGCTGTCTACTCTCCAAAGTGATCCAAGAACTGAGGACTTGACTAGCGTGAATCTTCAATTTACAAGCACTTGCAAAAAGGAAAGGCTTTTACTTGTAACACCTGGAGGAAGCGGCAGAGAGACTGTTCAGCTTAGAAAGAAAGAGCTGCTATGGTTTCAGCCTGTCTTTGAACTGGAAGAGTGTTAGAAGAACAGGAAACTGGGGACGGAATACAGTGTGGATCAGATATAAGTGGAGATCAAGTGTTCAAAAAAAGGAAGGGCGTCTGGCAGAGGACAAGCTGATCTACTGATGGATGGAAGAAGATATAAATGTACTAGAGAGTTTAGTGAAGAGTGAAATGGATAAAGGGGCTTTGACTGTTAGAAACAAGAGGACACCAGAGCAGAGAAGAGGATGGACAGGAGAGGAGAGAAGAAAAGGAAGATGTCAGGAGGGAATAGGAGAAAACGGGAGATGTAAAGTAGGGGCAAGAGACAAGAAGATCAGAATATGTATAGTGGATATGTGAGGAAAGACATGAGCCGAGACAAGACATGAGAAGAGAGACGACAAGATAAGGAGACAACATGGCGGAGGAGACCAGATGAGATCTGAAAATGGGGAGAAGAGGAAACATGAGGAAAAAAACACTAAAGGGCAGGAGCTGAGACAAGTGGAAACAGAAAAAGAACAGAGAAGTCACGTTTGATGAAAGAAATGAGAAAATAATTAAGAGGAGGGGAAAAAAAGCATTTAAAGAAGTGTAGATAAGACAAGAGATGAAATGGGAGGAGATATAATTAGGAGACAAGTGTTCAGCAGAGATGAATTATATTTCCACCTGGTATTAACATGCATTTATATGCGTCTCCTGTGACCACTTGTTCACACTTCATCCAGACCCTTGCCTTTTGTTTCGTCATCCTCTATTTGTGCTCAGTACGATGCCCGAGTACTACTGACCTCATGTTACACAACTTACAAGCATGTGAGAAAGCAATCTGAATGGCAACTATGGGAAAGCCATGGCCTAATGGTTAGAGAGTTGGACTTGTAATCCAAAGGTCGTAGGTTCAAGTCACGGCACCAGCAGGGATTGTAGGCGAGGGGAGTGAATAACTAGAATAACTCTTGGATTGACAGTTGTCGTAGCTCAGTGGTTCTCGATTCCGGTGCTCGGGCCTTCCCGCCCTGCACATTTTGTATGTCTTCCTTACTTAAAACACCTGATCATCAGCTTGTTAATAGAGAGATCCATGAACTGATCCTTGTGTTTCAAATAAGAGAGACATACAAAATGTGCAGGGTGGCGGGGCACAAGAACCGGAATTGTAACAGTGAACCACTGTTGTAGCTGAACAGAACTGCAGGAAAGTGTCTGAAATCTTCTGAAACTGTCCTGAGTTTCTGCCTGAAGGGAAATTTGATGACAATGGCCACTAAGTGGCTGTTTGTTAAACATGTCAAACCAATGATCAAAGAACAAAGGTTTTAGCGTAGGAATACATAAATCTTTTAGGATGTCCCAAATTTGTATCAGACAACCAAATCGTAGCTAAAATTGCACAGTGTGAACAGAGCTTTAAAGTAAACCAAAGGATACAAAATAATATTAGAAGAAAGAGGAGATCAGATAAGATACAACCTGAGACCTGAGACAAAAGTAAATTCCAAACATAACAAAGAAGAAACATGTAAAGGAGTTGAGACATACAGGGCAGTGACATGAGGAGATGAGATAGGATCAGCTCTGAATTGGAGGAGTATGATTAAGTCAGAGTGGAGGCCTACAGTAACATGCGTGTATCTGTGCACACTCTGCGTCTCTGTCCCCGAGTAAGGAAGGCAGATGGGGACTGGTGAGCTTCAGTTGGAGTGAAGTCAGAAGTCACCTTGCCTGTCCTGGTTGTGTGTGAGAGAGCAGCCTGGTAGACTCGGAAGACCTGGCCTGATTTCATCCTCCTGTCACGGGCCGTAGTCACAGAGCCCAGCCGGAGGCCCAGCAGGGGGCCTTCACACACACGCACGCACGCACGCACACACACACACACACACATACAAACTCTCACCTGTGCTCCCAGTAACGCTGCTCACCTGCATTGGCTTTAATGAGCCTGTTTTAATGATGCTCATTTAATAAAAGCTACTTGCTGTCAAGACTCTCCACCCTGACTGAGCGTGCCCCGCAATCCAGAACCACAACTTGCCTCTTAAATTCATCTTGTCACAAGTTTGGTGAAAAATTAATGAGTAATGAGCTCCAACTACAGAACAGGTACTCTAACTCATGTGACATGGCAAGACTGGGGACAAAGGTAAGTAGTGAATAAAGCTTGCATTTAGTTATTTTCTTGAAATGCTTTTACAATATTTGGTACATCATGGATAAAGAAATTTAGCCATACATTAATACACCCCCTTTCCTCTGTTTGTTGCCTTACTCTACCTTACTTTACTTTTACTTCCTCTGTTTGTTGCCTTACTTTATAATGGAAGTGGTACTTAATATATGGAAGTGGTAGAAACTCATTGTGAAGGGAATTGCGAAATATCCTCAACTATTTTAAAGCCTTTTGCTTAACTTTACATTGGCAGAGATCATTCTAGTGTCTTTCACAATCCTGAACAGATTAGCTCGGTTTACAACACATACCACAGAGAGTCATATTAAAAATCAGAATACTCGCCACAACATTTTTGTAGACCATTTCGAGTACATTCTTGTTCATTCCATAATGATTCAACTTAAAAAAGTTACAGTTGGAAACAGTATTTGTTCCCATATACTTACAACTGCTGACAAATTCTATAAGATTCCCTCAAACACTTTCGGTTGTTGAAATCAAGGTTGTGTTCTTCTTAGTGCGTATCTGAAAAGCACTCGCTCTGAGGTTGCATGCTTATCTTACGCACTGCTCTTTTTGGTATTTTGCATGCATTTGATGTACTGTATCTGTGGAGACTCTTGCTCTCCCTCTGGTGCCCGCTGTACTGGACATGGACTTACCGTCACGTGACATGCCCACGGCCAGACACTTCTGCAGCCTGCAGTGCTGGCAGCGGTTCCGGCTGGTGCGGTCAATCAGGCAGTTCTTCTGACGCGGGCACGAGTATGCTGCATTGCTCTGCTGACTCCTCCTGAAGAAGCCCTACAGGCCCGAGAGACAGAGAGAGAGGGTGGTTAATACATGCAGGGTTCAAAAGTACTGATTTATTTTATGCTGGCTTGGTCAGGCTGCTGTTAGTATTTTAAATAGTTCAAATGTCTTGTTCTAACTCAAGAGTGCAGATCATTACTTCTTGAAAGAGGATTTTGACTAGTGCCATTTTTATTTGCGCAAAAATGTTTTCATCATTTTTGCGTCAAGTTTTTTTTCTTATTAGTAATCAGAATCACGTTTATTTCCAATTACCGTATGAATGCATGAGGAATCTGTCTAGGCAAATTGATGATTGAGAAAGACGACAGAAAATTCAGACTAAACAATAGAATAAAGAGGTGAACAATTGTAAAGGTATGTAAAAAGTATAAAATAAGAGCAAAAAATGACTTACTGCAATGTTTAAACTTGACTTTTAACTGGACATTTATGTATATTTCATCTTTATTTCTATAGCGCTTTTACAATGTAGATTGTTAGTTCAGTTCAGTGTGGTTTAATTTTCACTGCTGAAAGTCCAAACACTGAAGAGCAAATCCATCGATGCGCAGCTCCACAAGTCCCATTTGTTTGCACTGGCCCCTTATTGGTATGATGAGGGCCCAGTGCAAACAAATGCCTATAGTTTGTGGTCTGAAATGTTAGTGTACAACAGTGAATGCGTATTAATAATCATAATACTAATAACAATACATGAATATTTTTCATTTGAGCTAACGAAAACATTGAAATTAAAACACTAAACTATCACAAATAATTAATGAAATTTGTAATCAAACCTTAACGTATTTACATACTAGAAAATTTAAAAAGTAGACCTCCGACTGGAATGGAACATGCATCTTTACCTTACTAGCACATATTACTCCACATGAAGTGCTCATAAATAAACATTTCTGTGGCGATGCTGAACAGATGGTGGCGGCTTTACAAACGCTTGTCTCAATCATATAGAAGTGTTTGTCTTCAATCAAGATACATCTGAACTATGCATACTTTGCCACTGTAACTATAAAAAGCCGCTTGGAACGAGTATTTTTCCTCATTAACGATTGGCACTGCTAGTACCTCAATAGATGAGAAAGGTAGTAAATAATGGCGAGTTTGCGCGAGGTTATTAATGTTGAAAAACCGAGGCCGAACCCGGTGGTGCTGCGAGGGGGAAGGAGCGGGCGCCTACGTTGAGTTGATTTCTCATCCCTTTGACTTAATGAATTGATTCCAGCTCGTCATTAACACACCCCACTCCACAGCACCATACACATATGTCTTAATTAGTTGCTCATTGGCTGTTTAATTACTAGAAAACAGCTGACAGCTGCCAAGTTGCTTTCTAATGGCAGCCATTATGAAAGCGGGGTAGGACTGCCGGTGACAAGCAGCGCTCCTTAATAATGCTATGATTTATGGGCCGGAGCGGTGTGCTCGCACATATCATTAAATGTCTCCGTGCCTCGAGTAATTAGTAACCATTAAAGATACATTTCAGCAGTTTATTCTTCAGGCTTGCGCGTTTCTGCTGCCGAGTGAGTGACGGAGGGAGATGCTGAGCAGAGAGTCTTGTCTATTGTGTGTGGGAAAACAAAAAAGCACGCCATTCAGGAGCCGCGTCCGCACGTTCGTTTTCTGCCGAGCCTGCTCGCGGAATGCTAACGAGTCGCTCCGGTGACAGGCAGCAAACAGGAATACACAATAAGCACAAAACTCCTGTTTGCTGAGTGGACGGCGTGTTTGAAAAATGCACGAAAAGAGGAGCTTCAGTGGGAGGACGTGGTTGCAAAAGTGCTAACGATGTGCTGTGATGCAAAGAGCTTCCTCTTTTGACTGTTTTATTTTAAAAAAAAGTCAAGTGCAGCAAAGCAGGTAAAGAAAAACAAGATGCAGGGATTGTCGCCTCATTGTAATTGTGACATTTTTAGCAACATTTCAAACTGACTATGCGAGTTATTCAGAATCACGAAGTCCTACAAGCGCTGTTTTCCTTACAATAACTTCTGATAATGGAATGTCTCATTTGTTGGCTTTTCCCACTATTTCTTTGCCGATGTGATGCAAAGAGCTTCCTCCTTTGATGGTGTTATTCACGATAAAAAAGTACAGCAAAGGAGGTAAAGAAAAACAAGACGCAGGGATTGTCGTCTCATTGTAACTGTGACATTTTAAACATTTTAAAATGACCATGCGAGTTATTAAGAATGGGGCGACACAGTGGCTCAGTGGTTAGCACTGTTGCCTCACAGCAAGAAGGTCACTGGTTCGAGTCCCGGCTGGACCAGTTGCCATTTCTGTGTGTAGTTTGCATGTTCTCCCTGTGTTGGTGTGGGTTTCCTCCGGGTGCTCCGGTTTCCCCCACAGACCAAAGACATGCGCTATAAGTGAATTGAATAAACTAAATTGGCCGTAGTGTATCTGTGTGAATATGAGTGTGTATGAGTGTTTCCCAGTACTGAACTGCAGCTGGAAGGGCATCCGCTGTGTAAAAACATATGCTGGATAAGTTGGCGGTTCATTCTGCTGTGGCGACCCCTGATGAATAAAGGGACTAAGCCAAAGGAAAATGAATGGATGACTGAGTTATTAAGAATCACAAAGTCCTGTAAGTGCCATTTTCCTTACAATAACTTCTGTTATTTTTCCTGGAACGTCTCATTTGTTGGCTTTTCTCGCTTTTTCTTTGCCGGTGTGATGCAAAGAGCTTCATTTAGCACTTCTGACGGTTTTATTTAAAGAAAAAAAAAAACATGTACAGCAAAGGAGGTAAAGAAAAACAAGACACAGGGATTGTTGTCTCAATGTAATCGTGACATTTTTAGCAACATTTCAAACAGATTATGTAAATTGCAAAGTCCTTTAAATGCTGTTTTCCTTATAATAACTTCTGCTATTTTTCCCGCAACATCTCATTTGTTGGCTTTTCCTGCCTTTTCTTTCTCTGACAGGGTTGTTTAGCTTCTTACCTTGCAGCCCTCGCACGTTATCACGCCATAATGGATGCCTGATGATTTGTCTCCACAGATCTTGCAGGGAATTATTTCGATTTGAGCTGCGGAGAGAGAAAAGAGAGAAGACACTGTCAGGATTTTTCACTGTCACCAGTCGGCGCGCAACACCTCCTCCACGGCTGCGTGTTTCGACATGAAACGGCGCCGAGCTTCAAACGCATCACGTCCCTGCCACCCTCGGCTTTGGCGTGTTTGGAGGAGGCCATTCTGACTTTAAACAGAAAACCCTCAGAATTGCGATGCCAACCCGTGACAAATGCAGTCGCAATAAAGCGCCACTGTTCCCTGCCGAGCCTTTGGGCTGTAATATCGAGAGACCCCAATTCTTTACCACATGACTGGACTGGACTGACTTTTCTATTTGTTCCTCTAAAATCCCACATATTTTAACAGCAGTAGTAGTTTTACCACCACAACATACAGCCGAGTCCAGGAGGCACAAAGGAAAAACTAAACTACTAAGACTAGATTAACTAACTAGACTAAACTACAACTAAAAACTGCTACATAAGTTTAAGTATACAGCAAGTAGGCCCAGACAGAACATATGGCCACAGACAACTGTTCAAGCCCATCATTCAGTCTACTTATTTACTTATGTAAATGTCTGGAAATATATGTGTAACCCACTGGTCCTACTGCACCCAACCCAGTTTGAGCTGGGATCGAACCGGTGATTCTTTGTATGAGAGTCGGTTGCTCTAACAAGAATACTAAAGACCATGGCCTCTAGCGTCTGTCGCTAGAGCACCTTTAGAGGTCAGAGGAGTGAGGTTTACCTGCATAGCACTTCACTAGCTGGCCTCCATTACACTCACCCCCCTAAACCTCACTTCCATCCCGGACGAGCCCCCGATTTATGTAGCACCACCTACATGTATTAAGTTTAAGATAGCACTCTAAGTTCAATAAACTAAATGCCTACAGAGATGTTGAAGTTAGGCCCCTCTGATATCATTCAATGATGTAATTCCCTGTTAAATAAGGTAAATTAGAATATAAATCTTCCCCATCTTCTTACACCAAAATACAAATGTTGCCATCATTTATACTCACCCTCGTGCCATTCCAAACCCATACCTCTTTTTATTTTTCCAAGAAACACAAAATAAGAGGTTTAAAAGAATGTTCATGCAACCCTTTTCCATTCAATGAAACTGAATGACCACTACATCTCAAGCTTCAAAAATAACTAAAAAAAGACAAAAATTTAGTATATCTGCCAAATTTGACACATATTACTTGACATAAACTTAAGTTGCCTGAAGCACAACTGCGCTAGATGTTAGAGTGCTGCTTTGTTCATTGTATGGAAAAGAGCAACGTTAACACTTGGTCAAATATCTCCTTTTGTGTTTCCACAAGAGGAAAAAGAAATCCATACAGATTCAGAAAGAAGAACTTCAATTTTTAAGTGAAACGTTTCTTTAGAAAACACAAGATATTGATTCCGACAGATGAAACCAGGCTCTCCTTGATAAAGCGAGGCATCTCCGAGCAAAGGCCACGGCAACATAATCACATCAAAGGACCCGATCCGAACCTCTGGCCATTGCAAAATAGACCTTACCGCGAAAGAGCTTCACTCTATATTTAGCCGGATTACAGCTGAACAGTCACTGTTTAATGTAGCCTAAGCATTTTATTTCTACTTGACAGAAATTGCTCCCTCTAGTTCCCTCAGATCCCGAGCCAAAGTTCCCTGCAGCTACTTGCCTACCTCCAGCCAAAATACTGAGGCTCTGTAATATTTTAGTGCACCTTATAAATCCGATCGTACAGAATTAATTTGCACGCATCAAAATTTGCCACCGCTGAGCGACGCATCAGCGACGGCCCACTTCATCATCTGCCTTCAAGCTCCCGTTGTGTCATCTGGATAATGTCAACGTCCCCGCAGCGCTGCCAAGGGTCTCCTGTTCAGCTTCTGCTCTGCGCTGATGATCCACTAACCCTGCGCCACTACACAGTCCGTCTGGTCAAGATTCTGCGTGTTTCGCGACAATCACTGATACAAATCCTCAGGAGAGCGTCCTCGTGGGAATTGGCAGATGTGCTAACTTCTCAAATCACATTACTTCATGATTAATTTTTTTAATTAGGCCTGGCTGATATGACAAAAATCTCATGTTACGATATAAAGTCGTCTCATTTCCTGATAACGACATATATCACGATATAGAATACCATTTCTGTAAATTCAATCAATTAATGTTTATATATATTGACCACATGTAGAGGACTATTTCTTTTTTACATATAAAGTATATCCTCAGAAATGTACTCATTCATATTTCTCACTTTATTTATATATTTATGAAGGAATATAACATAAACATTAATAAAATATAAAACATTTATCAAAAACTAATGATTACAGGTCCAACATAAAGATAAAAAAAGCATTGCTAAATAAAACGCAAAATGTAAACATTGTGCTATATATATAGTCAAGCACTATATATATATATATATATAGTGAATCAATTTTGCTTGAGTGTATATATATAATGTAAACATTGTGCTGTCAAAATTGCAACTTTCTCGCAATGCTGCTGGCGTGTAATATTGTGCTCATATAAATTACAAAAAATATTACCATAATCAATGTAATTTGTGACATCACGAAATAAACGATAAAAGAGCATAATATGAAACTATACGCATATATTTTCAAGCCCAAAATGATTCACTATATATATATAATAAATCATTTTGGGTTTTAGTGTGTGTATATATATATATATATATGTTTATTTATATTTATTTCTATATATATATATATATATATATATATAATCATATTGCACAGCCCTACGAAACAATAATTTCTGCTGTATTTCTCAAACAGAAAAAACAAAACAAAAAAATCACGTCCAGTGCACTCCGCTGTTTGTTTTTGTGTTCTCTCGGCATGAGCATTAGCGCGCCAGTGTGTTCCTACTCCTTTAGCATTTTCAGCCTCATTACTTACATAATTTGTTCTGACATGCACTCACAACAACTGAAGCATGCTGTAATTAAGGCTGGCTGCGGTTGAGGTCCAGGAGAGGAGCTGCAGTACCGGGCCCCTGCCAGTAGGTGGCAGTATAGGGCTGCGAGTACCGGCATAATCCTCCACACTGCTGGCATCACAGACTACAGGCTGCGGGTTCAAGCCTGCGGGGCTCCTATCTGACTCGCTCCCTACAGGCGCTGCTCAGAGGGCCCTTAATTTTAGCCGTAGACAAGCAGGTAACCTCGCTTGCTTGTACACGACAATCCTATTACTCAGTCAGAGACCTACAGTGCTCAACATATATGAGTTCACCCCTCACAAATCTCTCATTTAGATTTATAGTTTCTATAGGAAGCTTTACAATATTATATTTGTGCATATACATTAGAATAGTCAGCACTGAAGCCAAATCCAGAGCTAATCTAACAAAATAACTTATGATAATAGTCCAAAATAAGTACATTAGTATGTTAGAGGAAAATATTAAATAAAAAAATAAAAAAGAGCAAAATTCAAGAGAAACAAAACATGTATTTCGTCAATATTTCGCACGAATTTAAATGTATTATCTTTCTATTTCTAAAGATGTTTGGTGACTAAAGTATTATTTTAATAAATATATCTGTTTAATAAATCAGTTTTGTTCAAATGCGCCAAAATATATTACCCATATTTACTGAGAAATGGATCAAAATATTCATTTTCAAAATAGGGGTGTACTCATTTATGCTGAGCACAAGTATTTGGGCATTTATATTGACAGTTCTCTCACATGGAAATGAGTTTGTTCTCGTTTACACCTGAGATTGTATTTTTATACTGTCGCTGGTTCGAGTCCAGGCTGGGTCAGTTGGCATTTCTGTGTGGAGTTTGCATGTTCTCCCCGTGTTGGCGTGGATTTCCTCCGGGTGCTCCGGTTTTCCCCACAGTCCAAAGCTAAATTGGCCGTAGTGTATGAGTGTGTGTGTGAATGCGAGAGTGTATGGGTGTTTCCCAGTACTGGGTTCCAGCTGGAAGGGCATCCGCTGCATAAAACATATTTTGGAATAGTTGGCGGTTCATTCCGCTGTGGTGACCCCTGATAAATAAGGGACTAAGGCAATGAATGTAAGGGAAATTAATGAATGAATGTATGTCTGCAGCAATATGGTGATGCTCATATCAAATTTCTTTTCAAGAACAGTACAGTTTACTACTAATACTGATAATGCTTGTGCCGGTCAGGCGCAGGGAGCGAATAGGGCATAAATGGGCACACGGGTTTGGGTTTTTTGGGGTCTGGGTCGGATTCTCGCTCTCGCCAGGCCTCCACATGAAACCCTCACAAAGCTCTTTGTCTCCTGCCTGGCTCACGCTGCTGGATCCGAGCTGCTTTTGTCTATGGAGAGAGCGCTAAACCCGAATTGTTCTGCTGGAGAGAAGAAGAAAAAAAAATCCTCACAGCAAGATTAGGACGGGGAGTAATTCATCCAGCTCCAGTACAAACACACTCAGCTAATAACACACAATATACAGTCGCTCGAATGCTTCCACATGTTTACAGGGTGGTATTTGAAAACACCAGGGAACTGAATAACCTTTTAGGGGGCACATACTAAGGTATTGCTCTATTTTTGGAGATGCTACAGTTGTAAAGTCTAACATAGAAAATAAGTATATATTTATAAGTATATTAACAAATCTGAAACCACAAATTGGATACTAAAGTGTTCACGATGTATTTCATTGTTAAAAAAAGACAACAAAAAGCCATTATTTTACACCGATTGTTCATGTACATTTTTAGAAACTCCTTGGAATGAATACTGAGACTAATAATATTAAATTATTATTATTATTATTATTATTATTAATACGTTCTCCTATAAATACATTAAGCACACTACACTGTAAAAAATTCTGGGTTCCACACAATCGATTTGTGTTGGGACAACATGAAGGAATTAAGTTAACTTATTAGTTTATACAATTTTAAGTGGACTGAACATAAACAATTAAGTTGTCCCCCAAAAAACTCAAGAATTGTGTTGTTTCAGCTTTTAAATAAGTATTTGAACAAACAGCAAATGTCATTTTTTAGTGTAGGACTTAGTAATGATAATTTATTTAAAATGCCATAATATTCTTGTATTAAGCTCATAATAATAATTATTAAACAATTTACACATAAAATATACACATTGCTAATCCTTTACTATGATTATCATGATTTACCATGATTTGTGATTTATCTAGTAGTAGTAGATATAATAAATAAATCATTTTTTCAAGTAATTCATAATAATGTGCTTGCTAAAAATGTCTGTGATGATGATGATGATACATTTTTAACTATACTGTAAATATATTGTGATCACTTTAGAAAACACACTGACAAAAACAATTAATACTTCATTAAAAATCACAATATGCTTTAAGATTGTGATATAAAGGTCTATACTAATTACTATTGGTCAGTTTTCTCATATAAATGCATTGGAAACTATTTACTGTAACTAAAATGCTGGTAATAATGATTTACATTTACAATATGCTTTCTAAAGAGTTCAAGTATTTACTAAAAATGTAATTCTAATAAAAAATATATGATTATAAATGCACAATTCTCTTCTAAATACATTGTTAGCACTTCACTCTGACTTAATAATAATAAAATCACAAAAATGCTTCAAGTATTTGCTAAAAATGTCATTTTAGTAAAAATAAATATTATT
>CAIGQV010019532.1:3392146-3404091 GCA_903798115.1 Danio jaintianensis
ATCTAACCCCTAAACTAACCCCTAACCTAACCCTAACCCCTAATCTACCCCTAACCTAACACTAACCCTAACCTAAGCACTAACCTAACCCTGACCCAAAACAAAGGAATATGAGGGTTGGGTTCAGGGTTCGGGGTGGTGTAGGGAAGGGGTCCCCAACCACCGGGTCATGATCCAGTACCAGGTCATGAAAGAGTTGCTACCGGGCTGCAAGAAAGCAAAATGAATCTCTATGAGATCTCACAATAAAGTGGGAATTTGTTTTCTAAGAGGGTACAAACATCAGAGCCGCTATCGGCTTCTGTTTGCATCATTTGTTACGATTTAGTTACTACAGCATGAGTGGGAAACATCTCTCTCCAAGGGTCCATGAAAATGTATCAATACAAACACCAGTCCATGCTACGAATATGGTTGCATACCCCTGGGGTGAAGCCTTATAATAAGCGTTTCTTACTGTATAAAATACATTACGCCTATGGAGAATCCTTGTAAACCATATATACAAGTGTGTGTGTGTGTGTGTGTGTGTGTGTGTGTGTGTGCTCGTACAAATGTGTGTGGCTCTGCTGAGATAGTTGAGGGATAAAGCGTTCCATTTACCCAGAGACCAACTCTGCTTTTCTGCTCGTTTCAGGGGAATCGGACCAAACACCTGGCCTGATTCCTTACTCAGCCCTTCCTTCCTTATCCAAGCCTGCATTCACACATAAATCATTATCCCATCCCATCCTTCCCAAATGTCTACTTATCCTCCCATTTATTCAACCACCCGAGCTTGCAACTCTATAAGTTGGATTTGATCAGATGATACCGGTGTCGTTGTGAGCCGCGTGTGTTTTGCTTGTTTGTTTTGCGCAGACGGATGGCCTCGGCATCATGTCTTTCAGAGTACAGTAGGGCACACTGGCCGGCCCCTGCCCCAGCTGGCCCTGTCTGTCAGACCCAATAACGTCTCCAGTATGTGTCACCCTCCTAACCATCATATCGGTTTACATAACAAGCGCTGTGTCCTGGCCTGCAAGGTCAAAGCCGTCGCAGTCACTGCCTTTACTCGGCCGCGCAGCGGAGAGACGACAACCGTCCTAGGAATGCAATTAATAAATATCAGAGAGAAATTTCGATTGGAGACTCAGGCATATTTAAGGGACGAAACTGATGAAAAATTCCAGATATTTTGGTCATTATTGACATCCAGGTACTGAAAAGTATGCCTTTTTGAACAGCACTTCTGTATATCTAGTTTCTCAAATGAAAAATGTTGACTATGATGAGTAAAGTTTATACAAATAGGAAAAATCAGACGAGCGATGAAAACGTTCTGCAATTATTCCACTCAAAACTCCACTCCAGGTTTTCAATCTCTCCCTACAAATTGTGATTTCTTATTAGTCTTACTATACTTAAAGTTCTGAATGGTAAAGACCATTAGTACTGTATAGTAAACATCCAAACAAGAACACTTTTTGAGAAATGTATTTTTTTTTTACTGAGAAAACAACTATCATGGGAATGATTTAATAAATATCAGTCTGATTGTTGACCACTAAATGATTTCTAATCTGGTCATACTTCAAGAACAGAACTGATTCCCAGACATTTGACAATTCTTAAATATCATAATCTGTAAATAAAATAATCTGTAAATATAACACAACTTAAACTTTGATTACTAATAACATATGCATTGCCGAGAATAAAATTAGAGCAACTTTAAAGGTGATTTTCTATGTATTTATATTTTTTCACTCTTACATTCCAGATTTTCAAATTGTTGAATCTCGACCAAATATTACCCTATCCTAACAATCAATATCTCACCGGAAAGCTTATTTATTCAGCTTTTAGGCAATGTATCTAAATTTACAAAGATTTGCACTTATGACTTTGTGATCCAAGTTCACATATATGTTTATTATATGTGATTGCCAGTTGATAAGAAAAGACAAACCGGGAAAAAAAAGAGATAAACCATAACAACAGGCAAAACGTGAAACAATGTGATAAAAAAAAAAAAAAAACAATATACACAAACAACATTTTGATAAACGTGAAGGAAAATGTAAAATGACAAACAAAATTCAATGATGTCCCATTTTCTTGGGAAAAAAAAATTCCCTGACTTTTAATTTCTGGAATCAAACTTTTTAAATTCCATGACATTCCAAAAATAGCAACCTCGTGTTTCACAATCTGAAAAAAATGGCTTTTCTAAGTTAATCTGTGTAAAGCAGCTTTGACACATTCTACATTGTAAAAAGTGCCATAGAAACAAAGACGATATGACTTCAGTCAGCGGTTGAGAGCTATAGACAAACATGCACGTGTTCGTATGTGTATATTTGTGTACAGTTGAAGTCAAAATTATTCACCCTCCTGTAAATTTAGTTTCAATCATTCATTCATTCATTTTCTTTTCGGCTTAGTCCCTTTATTAATAAGGGGTCGCCACAGCGGAATGAACCGCCAACTTATCCAGCATATGTTTTACGCAGCGGATGCCCTTCCAGCTGCAACCCATCACTGGGAAACACACTCTCATTCACACACATACACTACAGACAATTTTGTTTACCCAATTCCCCTATAGCGCATGTCTTTGGACTTGTGGGGGAAACCGGAGCACCCGGAGAAAAACCCACGCCAACACGGGGAGAACATGCAAACTCCACACAGAAATGCCAACTGACCCAGCCGAGGCGCAAACCAGAGACCTTCTTGCTGTGAGGCGACAGTGCTAACCACTGAGCCACCGTGCTGCCTAAATATTGTTTCTTTTTCAAATATTTCCCAAATGATGTTAATGCAAGGCATTTTTCACAGTATTTCCTATAATATTCTTTTCTTCTGGAGAAAGTCTTATTTGTTTTATTTCAGCTACAATAAACGCAGTTTTTAATTTTTTAAAACCATTTTAAAATCAATATTATTAGCCCCCTTAAGCTATATATATATTTTTTTCTGATTGTACTTGCAATGTATTTCTTCTTCAACACACTTGGCAATTGTAGTATAGATGAGAAAGTATTATGCCATCTCTCTCTCTCTCTCTCTCCTCCATCTACCTGTGAGCTGCTCTTCTGTCAGCGGAGGAAAAGAGCAGCCAAGGACAGGCCAGATGAATGACATCAATGGCTTCACCAAGGCACTTGCAGGGATGTGTGACTGAGACAAATGGTCCTTGTTACTTTAGAAGGCGATACCGAATCCTGCCATTCTCTGATGGAGCCCTGATAGAGCTGTAACCAGACGCACCCAACCTTTCCACAGATCCGCTGCGTCATGGGACCTCCGAAAGGCAGCTTTCTCAGGCATTCAGCTGGGGCGCCTGCTATCTCCCAGTCTCCCTCTTTCTGCTTCTGTATTTCACTCTCAAGCAGTCGCACACTGCTGTCTATACATTACCTGTTTGTTTACAGAGCTCAGACTAAAAGCTGCATTAAAACAAGGACCATTATTATTTTTAATTATAAAAAATGAATCATAATAATAAATATATTTAATTATTTAAATTATTTATTTAATAATAAATACATTTTTGTAATATTTTTGAAGTAAAATTTTAAAACAAAAAATGGATTATTATTTTTTTAATATAATTTTTACATTATTTTTGCAATTCAATTTAATAATGAAAGCACCTTTCCGAATTGAAGCTACATTTAAAATCTGAAATAAATAAATAAATAAATAAATAAATAAAATGTGATGGTTTTCAAGTAATCAAATTCCATTAAGTAACACAGTAAATACAATTCTGCTCATATTTTGATCTAATTTTAATCTAATTTAAAATAGCAGGAATAAAAAAAAATAATAATAATAAATGAATACATAAATAAATAAATGAATGAATAAATAATAAAATTAAAATGTGATGGTTTTCAAGTAATCAAATTCCATCGAAAAATACAACAAATACAATTATGCTAATATTTTGATCAAATTTTAATCTTATTTAAAATAGCAGGCATTAAAAAAAAAATCGATAAAATATATAATAAATAAATAAATAAATAAAATGTGATTGTTTTCAAGTAATAAAATTCCATCAAGTAATACAATAAATACAATTATGCTTATATTTTGATCTAATTTTAGTCTAATTTAAAACAGCAGGAATTCATTCATTCATTTTCCTTCGGCTTAGTCCCTTTATTCATCATCATAACTTATCCAGCATAAGTTAACCACTGTGGCTAACCACTGAGCCACCGTGTAGCAACAGCAGGAATTAAAAAGTCTAAATAAATAAATAAAAATCTTAATTATAATAAATAATAATAAAAATAAAAATATAGAAATAAAAATAAGTAAATCAGTATGAAATAATAAACCATCGTTTTAAAGTAATAGCTCAGAATTAATATAATTCCAATCTACTGATAATCTACTCTAATATATTAAAATCAAAAGAAAAAAAATCCAATCAAGAAAACACATTTAATAAATGCAGTTAAATAAATACAGTTGCAATCAAATTCTAATCTTATTTAAGAAGTATGAAACAACGACACGGTGGCTCAGTGGTTAGCACAGTCGCCTTACAGCAAGAAGGTCACTGTGTCATTCTGTGTGGAGTTTGCATGTTCTCCCCATGTTTGCGAGGGTTTCCTTCGGGTGCTCCGGTTTCCCCCACAGTCCAAAGACATGCGGTATAGGTGAATTGGGTAATCTAAATTGTCAGTAGTGTATGTATGTGTGTGAATGGGAGTGTATGGATGTTTCCTAGTGATGGGTTGCAGCTGGAAGGGCATCCACTGCGTAAAACATATGCTGGATAAGTTGGCGGTTCATTCCGCTGTGGCGACCCCAGATTAATAAAGGGCCTAAGCCGAAAAGAAAATGAATGAATGAATGAATGAAAATTTTCTTTGTTTATTTTCAGGTGAAATGTGGCCTGACCAGTTCACCCAACAAAATCAGCAGATAAAATGTCTATTCCACTCTCATGTCCAGCGGTTTTTAATGCTCGTTATGGCTGAGAGAGAGAGTCTTTATTCAGAGGCAGTGAAATGTTGTTTTCGTGTATAAAAGGCGCGCTGAAGTGGTGTCGTTCTTCAAGATGAAAAGCTACTGAAGCATTTACTGTGCGCTTGAACAAACAGCATCACAGCTAATGCCGATGCCGATGATCCCGTACAGATTACTAATGTCAATATTTACCTCTCAACACATAAACAGCCCGGCTAACTTACATTCACAAGCTCAGAACGCTTAGATGATTCACTCGCGTGTTTACAACGTCAAAAGACTACTGAAAAACCAGCAGGGCTTAAAATACAGGAACTAATTCAGATAGCCCAATCAGACCAGTGCTAATTAGATTTCAGATTTTGTCTGGGAAAATACTGTATATATATATATTTGCATGTTCTCCCCATGTTGGCGTGGGTTTCTTCCGGGTGCTCTGGTTTCCCCCACAAGTCCAAACACAGTATATCACGCAGTTCTCCACTGATATCATCTAGTCTTGTTGTTGTGGCATTCCTCAAGTCCCCGAAACAGTCCTCACATGACTGGTTTCTCAGCATTAATGAGGCCTGTGAAGGAAAAGCCGGTCTCCGGGATTTGCGGCCGATCAGCTGATCTAATAGCCTTCTTCCCCGCTGCTGAATGTGGCTCTGTGCTTCAGCATAATTCCACAGGATTTGGGATGTGTTTATGCAATCATTAATCTGGCCGCGTCTTTTCAGCGGGCCGGGATTAGAGGTCGGTTCACTCAGAGGTAGCACACGTCACATGCACAACAACACAAACCTGGTCTGTGTTTTCTGCCACTGAATGCACTATATTTGGTCACACTTAACAATAAGGCTTCATTAGTTAATGTATTTACTAACGTGAACTAATTATGAACAATACTTGTACAGTAAAGGCGACACGGTGGCGCAGTGGTTAGCACCGTCGCCTCACAGCAAGAAGGTCGCTGGTTCTAGTCCCAGCTGGGCCAGTGGCATTTCTGTGGCGAGTTTGCATGTTCTCCCCGTGTTGGCGTGCGTTTCCTCCAGGTGCTTCGGTTTCCCCCACAGTCCAAACACATGCGCTCTAGGTGAATTGGATGAACTAATTTGGCCGTAGTGTATCAGTGTGTGTGTGAATGCGAGTGTGTATGGGTGTTTCCCAGTACTATGTTGTGGCTGGAAGGGCATCTGCTGTGTAAAACATATGCCAGAATAGTTGGCGGTTCATTCCGCTGTGGCAACCCCTAATTAATAAAGAGACTAAGCCGAAAAGAAAATGAATGAATGAGTTGGCGGTTCATTCTGCTGTGGCGACCCCTGATAAATAAAGGACTAAGCCGAAGGAAAATGAATGAATGAATGAATGAATGAATGAATGAATAATATCAAAATATCACATAAAATTAAATATCGCAAAATCAACTTCTTCCAATACCATGGCAGCCCTAAAGCCCAAGACAGAATCATCAGCACAAATTAAAATCAACGCATTATTTTCCATTGAGAAGGCCTCTGTGAGAGCGCTCAGCCGAAGCCGGAGAAATCGGAGGGACGTTCCCCCGTCCCGCTCCGGGGGGCTGTTCTTCAGCATGAGTACAGAACGCAACCCCTGGGCTAATGAGGGGTGACACGGACCCCCTCTGAGGACCCCCCCCAGGCAGCACCCCTCCAGGCACATTCATTAAGAGATGAAACGCCGTGTCCCGGGGCAGTGCAACCACCGCTGGATCCGGACACGTTTCATTTGGAGTCCTGAGAGGGACACCATGATTGGTCAAACCTCGGCAGGCAGAGCCGAGGGAGCCAATGGGAAACGGACTCTTAATCAGTCATATTTGTGCAGCATGGTTGACATTTTCCGTCATAATTTCTCTTCATTATTAGGAAAAATGTGGGAAAACTTGAGCATCAAACATCAAAATGGAGTTAAATTTTACTTAAAACAAGCAAAAATCATCTTAATAACGCCAACGGGGTATATGTAATATATGTTTTCCAACAAAATGAGTAATTTTCTTACCCTAATGGGAGATAATACTACTTGTTTTAGTGAAAAACTCACTTAAATTTGATGATTTATTTCTGAAAACAAAATAATATTGTAGACTTGTCTAAAAAAATGCTTCTTGATTCAAGAAGACGCAGTGATTGGTCAAACCTCAGCAACGAGATCTGAAGCAGCCAATGGGAAACTGACTCTTAATCAGTCATATTTGTGCAGCATGCTTGACATTTTCTTTATGTCTCTTCATTATTAGGGAAATTGTGGGCAAATTAGTCCAAACATGACAATTAATTGTCAAAATTGTAATTTTTTTTACTTAAAAACAAGCAAAAGAATCTTAATAATGGCAAATCAGTCATATTTGTGCAGCAAATTTGTCTATTTTCTTAAGAATATCTCTTCATTATTAGGAAAATATGTGGGAAAAATTAGTACAAACATCTAAAAATTCTTAACTCAGCATTTTTTTAGACACGTATAAAATATTGCTTTGTTTTCAGAAATAAGTCGTCAAATATAAGTGTGTTTTTATTTAAAGCAAGCAAAAAAATCTTAATAATGCCAATGGCGTAGGTAAAATATATTTTCCAACCTAGCCCTAACCCTAAATCTTGTTTTTAAATGAAAGAAATTATTTTATTTTATACCCGTCTAAAGAAACGCTTCTTGATTCAAGAAGATGCTGTGATTGGTCAAACCTCGGCAGGGAGATCTGAGGCAGCCAATAGGAAACTGACTCCTAATCAGTCATATGTGTGTAGCATGCTGGCCATTTTCTTCCTAATATCTCTTTATTATTAGTAAAAATGTGGTCAAATTAGTCAAATTTTTACCAAAATTGAGTTAAATTTTACTTAAAACAAGCAAAAATCATCTTAATAATGCCAACGGGGCATATAATATATGTTTTCCAACAAACTGATTAATTTTCTTACCCTAATGGAAGATAATACTACTTGTTTTAGTGAAAAACTCACTTAAATTTGATGATTTATTTCTGAAAACAAAACACTATTTTATACTTGTCAAAGAAAAATGCTTCTTGATTCAACAAGACGTCATGATTGGTCAAACCTCAGCAGGAAGATTCGAGGCAGCCAATGCGAAACGGACTCCTAATCAGTCATATTTGTGCATATTTCTTCCCAATATCTCTTCATTATTAGTAAAAACGAGGGAGGAGGGAATCATTTGAATTCAGTTCTACAAAAAAAAAAGACCAAGGGCCATTGAAACAGTGCTAATTAGCATGTAGGCTTTGTACCATGTGCCTCGCGTTTCTTTTCATCCAATTGTAGTTTAATATAAAATAATGGAGCGCGCGAAGAAAACGCTTCTACATGCTCTTATCACAGCCGTTCATCATTAGATTTATAACCAATGCTCTCGTTAGATATGTAGAATCCGTTTTCCCGTAATTAGTAACTCCTAACCTTTGGAGTTTATAATCCCGGCTGAATTGGGGATTTGTACATCAAAGCTCACTTTTTCCATATAGCTAGGTCCTCGAAATTTGAGAACTCGCAATTATTTGTCGAGCTGTGGATACAAACAGCGCTTCTCTCCGTTTCCCTCTTTCAGCCAGAATCCCGTGGGTTTGCAGTAAAGACTTCCTAATCCACTCCAGTGCAATCCAAATATAGAGTTAACGCCGCATCCCCAAAAACTCTTAATGCCGTGCCAAGAGACGAGCTGCGCACGTAAAGTGGAAATGGCTTTTCCCTCTCTTTTTTTGTTGTTATTATTATTATTATTATTCACATTGTAGATGAGATTTCTTTGGTGGCTTAGCGTACATGGCAATGGGGTTAAATAATACAGTCAGAATTATTAGCCCCCATGTATATTTTTGTCCCCCAATTTCTGTTTTGAGGAAGATATTTTCAACACATTTCTAAACATAATAGTTTTAATAACTCATTTCTAATAACTGATTTCTTTTATCTTTGCCATGATGACAGCACGTAATATTTGACTAGGCATTTTTCAAGACTAATATTCAGCTTAAAGTGACATTTAAAGGCTTAATTAGGCAAATTAGGGTAATTAGGCAAGTCATTGTATAACAGTGGTTTGTTCAGAAGACAACTGAAAAAAATATTGCTTAAGGGGGCTAATAATATTGACCTTAAAATGGTTTAAAAAACATTAAAAACTGCTTTTATTCTAGTCAAAATAAAGCAAATAAGACTTTCACCAGAAGAAATAATATTATAGGAAATACTGTGAAAAGATCCTTGCTCTGTTAATCATCGTTTAGGAAATATTTGAAAAAGAAATCACAGGAGGGCAAATAATTTTTGACTTCAACCATATATGCCGGAGCAGTGTGAGGCTGACTGCTCTCCGCTGTCTCGGCGCTAATTGAAAGTTAATTAAGAAATCGATGTTCTCTGGCCTGGACGTCTGAAGTCACAGCTTGTCCAGTGTCTCTGATAATGGGCTCTTGATGTAGAGAGACTTCCGGCAATTGAAGACTCGCTGCTGTTGAGGTTTGAGGAGAACACCGTGTTTAATCAGTGTGTGTGTGTGTGTGTTTCTGCCTTAGAGTAACAAGTATAGGGCATTTTGGGGTCATGCTTCAAATAATGACGAGTTTTCCCATTATGAGATAGTTGCGGCAATGACTACTAATTTTGAGGGCGACAATTTCAAGATCAAAATATGACATTCCCACCAAAACAAACAAACAAACAATGAATGAAATGAGAAAGAAGCAATCTCATCTAGATACAAAAAAATCCTAATTAAGAGAAAGAAAGTTACAATTATGAGATAAAAAGTTAAATTTTTACACTGCTAGTTTTTGTATCATTTCTTGTCCGAATATCTCTAAATTCGTAAAAAAGAAAGCATTTTCTAGACATTTTTTAGTAACAAGTAAAACTTGATTTTGGCCATTTTGAGGTCATCCTTCAAATAATTACGAGTTTCCCATTGTGAGATAGTTGCGGTAATGACTACCAATTATGAGATTGAGAGCGATAATTTCAAGATTAAAAGATGACATTCCCGCAAAAACAAACAAACAATAAATGAATGAATGAATGAAAGAACGAACAGAATGAGAAAGAAACAATCTCATCCTGATCCAAAATCATTATTATGAGATGAAGTCACAATTATGAGATAAAAAAGTTCCATTGTTACACTGCTAATTTTTTTCCTTTCTTAAGAGTTTTGTAGCATTTCTTGTCCAAATATCAAAAAATTCTTAAATCAAGAAGCATTTTCTAGACATTTACTAGTAACAAGTAAAATAGAGCATTTTGAGCTCATGCTTAAAATAATTACAAGTTTCACATTATGAGATAGTTGCGGTAATTACTACCAATTATGAAATGAATGAATGAATGAAACAATGAATGAATGAACGAAATGAGAAAGAAGCAATTTCATCTAAAAACATAATTATGAGATAAAATCACAATTATGAGATGTAAATTTCCATTTTTACACTGCAACTTTTTTCTTGCTTAATAGTTTTCTTTATAATTTATTGTCCAAATATCTAAACATTCTTAAATCAAGAAGCATTTTCTAGACAAGTATAACATATTGTTTTGTTTTCAGAAATAGGTCAGTCAAAATTAAGTCACTTTTTCCTTGAAACAAGCAAAATAATATCAATGGGGTAGGTAAAATAATCTTATTTTCGTGTTTTAATATTATTATTTTACTGACCCCATTTGGCAGATCCATTTTGCTTGTTTTAAGGAATAACTCACTTAATTTTGACTTATTATTTCTGAAAACAACACAATATTTTATACTTGTATTAAAAATGCTTCTTGATTTAAGTATTTTTAGATATTTGGACGGGAAATGAGACAAACTCTCATCTATAAAAGCATTTTTTGTAGTTAGATATGTTACAATTGTTTAACAGCTTAATTTTGAGTCTTCTGAGACAGAATAACACAATTATGAGATAACACAATTATGAGATAACCTTACGTCTTGAGATGTAGCTGCCATTCTAAAAAAAAATTTTTTGTGAAAATTATCATTACAAGGTATAAATCTGAAATTACAAAAATAAAGCTGCAACTATGAGTCACATAATGAGAGTTTCAATATATATTACCAGTGTAAAGAAGAACAAATCCTCACAATTATGAGATGAAGTCATATGTTTTAATAAATGTGAGGTTTTATGTCGCAGGGTAAATAAATAAGATAGCATTTTCACTTTATGAGATAGTTATGACAGAGATAGTCATAATTCAAAAGTAATAAGTTAAAATTAGTCACATTGTGAGAATTGTGAGAACAAGAAATAGCTGTGAAATATCAGTCACAATTATGAGATTGTGTCCATTATAAAAAATAATTACGTAAAAGATTGAAAGGTATATAGTTAAATTCGGGTGGAAAAAAAAAACTGCAATTATGAGTCACATTTTGAGATGGTTGTAATTACAAGAAATAGTGGCAGGGTAGGATAATAATTATGGAAAACAGGCCCTCATAATGATGACTGTACAGATAGACAGAAGGGAAAAGAAGAAGAAAGGCCACTAGTGGAGTGTGAGCCTGAAGCATTAACTGGCTGTAATGAGGAAATAACATATGCGAGACGCACACACTGTGACACAGAATATGAGCGTACAGTCGATCGCACCGTGACACCATGTTTAACACATTCCCTAAACATGAGCCAATGAGGGTTTTTGGAGTGTTTTTCCAAACCCACCCACGATTATGTTCTAACCAACAAGTCGCATGTGAATCCGTGGAGAACTTGATGATCTGACACAATTTTAGGCTTTTTTTGTGAAGGAAATGTAGAGCTACGTTTACTTACAACGTGATGCAAGGTTTTGTTTTCTTGTTTTGTTTAATCTTATTATTTTGTGGTTGTTTGTCATATCCGAGTACTAGGGCTATACGATTAATTGAAGGCCATTTAAAAATATATATAGTCAAAGTCAGTGTATATATATATATATATATATATATATATATATATATAT
>CAIGQV010019532.1:3404613-3416108 GCA_903798115.1 Danio jaintianensis
CCAATACAGCACTAATGCGACTAAACAAAATGTTAAAACATCTCACTACTCTATGTATATCCACAAAGCCAGAGCTTTCCCTATCCGTTCTGTTGTGTGAGTACTAGGGCTACACGATTAATCGAAGGCAAGTAAAAAAAAAAAAAGTCCAAATAGTATTCAAAACAAATAGTAACAAATAGTAGTAAATAGTAATAGTAAATTAATAGTTCCAAAACAGTATTAATGCGACTTAACAGAACGCTTAAACATCTCACAATATGGTTGTTTTACATTTCTTGCTAGAGATGTTACTTATCATTTCTTTGTAATAATTAGTAAAACAAGCTAGCAATTTCGGAGTGGAATATGTTTACAATACACTAGTTATTCTAAAGTCCCATTACAAAAACTAAACAGCAAATTGTGGAAAATAGTCACAAATATGAGTTTAAAGTTGGTCTGTTAATGCTAACATGTTAATGTAAGCCATTATTTCACACAATATTATATCATAGAAATAATGCAAAATGCTTATAAAATGATGTCATTGTTTTTTTTATGATTACATTCAATACCATTATTTATATAGTCACATTGCCATAATAATATAGACATTTCATAGTCGAAATCAGTCCAAAAACATATATGAGAAGTTATGACTGTCACAACTGTGTAGTATAAATGATGAATTCACACTGTTAAACACAATATCAAAAATGCACAAGCAGTTTAAGAGCAATATTTTTTTAAAAATAAAACATGGCCTAAATATTGTGCTTTTTTATAGTGAGGCCTAAAAAGCACCACTAATGAACAAGCTTTGCTTGATGTTGCGGCAGAATGTCACTTTGCATTTTAGAATTACTTAAATCTTAAAAGGGATAGTTCTGCCAAAACAAAAATGTAGGCTACTCACTATTTACTCACCCTCAAGTAAGTACATTGTGACATATATATACATATATAAATATAAACTATGGATGTCAATGGTTATAGGTTTTTTCAAAAATTCTTCTTTTGTGAAGAAGCAAACAAAAATGTCAAACCCGTTTGGAACAAGTAAAGGCTGAGTAAATGAAGACAGAATATTCAGTTTTGGGTGAACTATCCCTTTAAATCCCGGTTCTCGTTGAAAGCCTGATATTCTCGAGGGGGGCATATTCTTCAGTTGTTCCCCCTGCCTAATGATTAACTCTGGATAAATAAACAATGACACTGAGGCTTATTTAATGGTAAGCAGATCCTCTTGCTAGAAACACGACTCTGAAAACGGAGACCCTTCAATTACTCCGGCTAGTAACCCAACACTTGGTAGCGCTAGTCAGGTAGGGCCGTTTCAGATGCGACTCAATGTCACGGAAAATCGCTATCTGTGACAGCACCAATAGAGATTCATGGTCCTGTCAGGCCTGCGTCTTCATATATAGCGAGATTACAGCAAGGGCGAGCGCGTCTTCTCGCGTGTCAGATTTATTGTTCGATAGAAATATAACATATGAAAAACTCTCTGAGCGATAGCAATAACCTTGCACGTACCCGCGCGATGATTAATGGTCGCGCGTGCGGACGGATCGCCGAGGATCCTTTCGGCGGAGAGCGAGAAAAAACATCCTTGTGTTGTAACAAATTGCATTGTCTGTTTATTCCAGTCGGAGTTTATGGAAGAGACAGACAAACAGGGGGTTGATGTATCGGCCTCGTGTCACGCTATGGCAAGCGCATTTACACATACATTCATCTCTCCGTTTAGAAGCCAAATGATACGTCTAATTTGCTGCGAGCCCGGTTATTTTTAACTTCTCCAGCTGTCAGATAATGGAGCTTGACTGTCAGCGCCGGTGTGTGTGTGTGTGTTAAAAAGGTTGCACTCTTTTTCAATTTACCGTTCTGTTTGAGTGAATTAGAAAATCCACATTCCATTAGTGGCGATGATTGACGGCTCTTTTTTTCCTTATCAAAACCAAAGGCAGATGTTAAAAAAAGAGACAGACAGAGAGAAAGAGAGAAAGAGGGGGAGACGGCTGACTGGGGTTGCAAACGCATCTTTTCCCAACAGCTATCTGAACTGTTTTGACATTCCCTCCCCAATAATTACAATGCTGTGAATTTGCCTCAAAAAAAAGAAAGAAAAAAAAAGACGGAGCATCTTCTGAAATCACTTGAAAGAGTCGGTTTTCTTGCACGCTTATTAATTAGATGGAACCACGTCTGTTCTGGATTGGGTTGAATCGCCAGCTTTCTAAATAAGCCATGAAAGCTTCCCATTCATTGTCTGAAAATCTGTCTCATGATGTTTTAACGTGCATCTCCATAGCAGTGCGTGCAGCGCTACAAAAGCCCAAGGCTTGGAAACGTTCAATGTTATTCTCATCTCGCCTGACAGAAAGAAAAAAGTTAGTTGACGAAGAGATTTTTTGATTGTCGGCTCTAACGAGATGAGAAACAGCTTAGATGAAAAGTGATGAGAACATGCTAATATTGCAATGTATTAAAGGTGCAGTAGGTGATTGTCCTCAGAAAGAGTATTTGCTACGCTGGTTAAAAGTTCTCTTCACATCCTGGTAGTGTTGTCACGATACTGGAATTCGAAACCAATCGGTACTGAAATTTTAACAACGTCCATTTCCCGCTAACATTTGAGCACGTTCTTAAACAGCGCTGATTTGCCATTGTGTTCACGTGCTCAACAGAAATGACTGTGATTGGCCGAGAAGGTCATCAGTTCACCGAACTCACCGCTGTTTGCTGAGTGTAACTACAGATACAGGGACACTGGAGCATTTTAAAGCCGCGAAGTGGCTGCGGATCACTCGTATGTCAGCTTATAAACAGACCAGCTGATCTTCGCAGCTGGACGTTGTTAAAATTTCAGTACCGATTGGTATCGAATTCCAGTATCGTGACAACTCTACATCCTGGTAGCAATCATTAAGTTAAGGGGGAGTGTAGGACCAGGAAAACTTCATCCAATCAAAATGTTCGGGCCGAACATTACAATAGGCTGTCCTAAATGCCTGTTAAAATATGTAAATGCATATCTTATTTGAACAGAAAGGATTTCGTCATCGTGTATTCACGGACACTGTTCAGACAGATTGGTAGGCGAACATCAACCAGCTACCTTCTTCTGTTTTCTTAATTACTTACTATTTTATAAAGTTTTCTCTCTGGTAAATGTTACATGATGTATTGTAGTGAGCATTCATTGTCTAGTGAGCATTCATGCAAAGCATTCTCTTATTGCACCTAACACACTAAGACTGATTTAAAAAAACAAACAAATGTTTAACAACTGTCTGAACACTGGTTAGTTGAACCAATTTTCTAATATTAAAGACACTAAAAGTAAAAATGCAGTTTTTTTCATCATGCTCCTGCTAATGTTGAGATTTGTGCTTTTGGAATTTTAATTTGTTTAGAGTAAATGGAAAAAAAACACCCAAAATGCACTTTTAAGTCTCCATATAGCATTTCACCAACTTGTGTCTGTAGATTTATACCACAAAAGATATTTCTTAAGGTCATTAAATTAGTTTTTTTCTCCTGCATTGAGCCATGAATCTTCCTACAGCAGCACATAGTACATAAACCAACAACATTTTACAGTTTTATTCATATCTATAACATTTTAATCTACAAAAGTTGACATTTTTTTATAATTTTCCCTGGCTGTTCACAGTGTGGCATTTCTGTGTGGAGTTTGCATGTTCTCTCTGTGTTGGCGTGGGTTTCCTCCGGATGCTCCGGTTTCCCCCACAGTCCAAAGACATGCGCTATAGGTAAATTGGGTAAACAAAATTGGCCGTAGTGTGTGTTTGTGTGAATGAGTGTGTATGGGTGTTTCCCAGTACTAGGTTGCAGCTGGAAGGCCATCCGCTGTGTAAAACATATAATAAAAATATGTTAAGAATTCTTAGTGTACCCTATTCCCATTTCGCTTATTGCCGTAAATCGAATGTATTAAATAACATTTGTAAAAACAAAACGTCAAGCTATGGATGAAATAATGTTCAATCAATACAGCCTACTTATTCCAAACTGTACATATCAATATAAATTATGATCACACTGAATTTAATAATAAATTTAGCATTTAACATGTATGGGAAAAACTCAATATTTCAGCAATGAAGCAAATCCGGTGGCCCAGGTTCAATTGTTCTTGTGCTTCAAAAAAAAAAACTAAGAAAAATGAAGGTCTTGAACTTTGTGGTCATGAATTCAGTATTATGACAATAATTATCAAACAAAATCAATACAAAACTGCCACATCAACAGTATACGTTGACTAAATAAAGGGGTGCTTTTTTGTCACAAGACAAAACAAAGACACTTTCAGACGTAACACTCCTCGCAATGAACTTTTCCTTCACCCCTGGAGGCCTGAATAAGGGTTAGGATTCCCAAAGGCAGTATCTGTCACAACACACACACACACGCACACGCACACACACACACATACACACACAGCATGTACAGTCTTACATAACAGCTCGGCCAAATAGACCGTCTGGTATTCTTGAGCGCTGGCAATGAAGATAAATCTGAACGCCTGCTGTAAAGAAATCTCTGATAATGGATCCTGTGACATCCTCACTTCATTTGATAGCAGTGTAAATCATGACAAAATGTGACGGCCACCAGTGAAGCTAATATTAACCGCACTGGAACGATTAGCATATGTTGAGCTGGTCTTCCTACTTACGTTCTTACAGTAACTCAAGCAGAAAGCAATAAGATGATCATGGTCAAACAGCATCACCAACAGAGCAATAAGTTCTGTTAAATGGACGATGCGGCTGATAGGTTTGCAGCAAACCACCATAAACTGACCTTCACCAACATATAACGCTAATCTAATCTGGTCTCAAAACACCTAAACTAACTTTTGTTTTCAGAAAATAAAACAAAAAGTTGAATAAGAAGAGTTAACCAAGGTTTTACTGCAAATACCATGGTAAAAAAGTTTGTTTATTAACAATTCTGTATTAATTCTGTATTTTGTGATTCACAGTTTTTGTTTTCAGTTTATTTAGAGTAATAAAGTGAGTAATTTTTCTGATCTGTCGAGTTTTGATGTTGAAAATTCCATTCTGCTGTTTAACAAATTGACTTTTATTGACATTTTAGTAGTTTGAAACAATATATTTTATAAGAAATAAAGTTTAGAGAATTAAATCCGTACAATAACAGAAAATGTACTGTACTACGCTGTAATTTACAACACCAATCCAGACAATATATCACCTCACACTATTAAAAATGTCAATAAAAGTCACATTTTCAAAGTTTTCAACATTGAAAGTTGTTGGAGGAAATATCAAGGTCCCATAATGCAATTCAAAAGCATAAAGAATGAATCACAAAATATAAAAAACTGTTAATTTACAGATATTTTTTTTTTACAGTGTATGACTAGTGTTGAAAAACCATTGGCTTTGAGATTATTATGGTTACAACCACAACAACAACAAAACAGGTTAATTGGTTTTATAATTTGTATTAAAACCATTGTTCATTCTTGTAGTTAAATAATTAAAATTGTGTTGCTAAATGCTAAAAACTAAATGCTAAAAACTACTGCTAAATGCTAAAGCTAACTGCCGCATTCATCCACCATCAACATCTCTCATCTTTTTAGTTGGCACTACAAATGATCTCAAAGACAGACAAATAGTGGTTAAAAGAGACAGATTTAGAAAGGAAAACAGTAGCAACTGGATGAGAGTGAGTGTGGACATTTCCGGGAAGAAGCTAAGCATGCTCAGGTCCTAAAATACCATGACGGGGATTAAATCTAAACCAGCCTTACAGGTAAATGAAGTCAAGTGTCCTGCTCAGGTGCTGACCTGACTTTAGAGCTCAGGTAATTCAGGTTTAACCTCACCTTACTCTAGTTAACTGTTTACCAATGCTATTGAGAGTTTCTGTAATGGCTACCTGAGGTTAGCATGCAACTGAGACCACATTTACATTCGCTATTTACCCCAAATGACAAGATTAGTCGACGTGGTTCAAAGCATTTCATCAAAGTAGTCCTAAAACTATTGGACAACACCCAGTCTTGTCTTTGAAAAGCTTTTTTGATTTACTTGAAATGTTGACTACTGTATTTCATGTTCTCCTCATCTTATACTTTTAGGTTTCACAAGACCCATGCAAAGACAAAAAAGCAACAGTGCATAGCAACATGACATCATGGTCGTGGTTCAGATGACATGACCTCACGGTGGTGGAATACGCAAATGTACACATTCTTGATTACACGTCTTTACTTCAGCGCCGCTAATCGAAATCAGATGACATTTGCTGAAAGAAGGAAAATGTCTACATTTACATTTTCCAGAGAGCTGGAACATATTATTCACTCTAAATCTGCGATTCGGAAATCTCAAATATCAAACAGCTAATTTGGTTGCTAACAGCTAGCCAATAAGAAAACAAATATCACTTTGGCATGACACACTTTGCAAAATAAACGTCTTTCCAAACTCCATAGCATGTTTATAATGAGCATATGTTGTAAGATAACATTACACTGTATTCTTTTCATCAATTTACCATATACAGTTGAAGTCAGAATTATTAGCCCCCCTGTATATTTTTCCCCCCAATTTCTGTTTAACGGAAAGATGATTTTTTTCAACACATTTCTAAACATAAAAGTTTTAATAACTAATTTCTAATAACTGATTTCTTTTATTTGATTTTAAAGATGCCATGATGACAGTACATAATATTTTACTCTTTATTTTTTCAAGATGCTACTATTCAGCTTAAAGTGACATTTAAGTTCTGTGGACAATTGAAAAAAAATATTGCTTAAGAGGGCTAATAATATAGACCCTTAAATGGTTTTAAAAATTTTTTTTAAAACTGCTTTTATTATAGCCGAAATAAAACAAATAAGACTTTCTCCAGAAGAAAAAATATGATCAGAAATACTGTAAAAAAAAACTTGCTCTGTTAAACATAATTTGGGAAATATTTGAAAAAGAAAAATAATTCACTGGAGGGCTAATAATTTTGACTTCAACGATGCGTAATGATGCTAACACAGCTGCTATGGACCTTTAGAGTGGATTTAGTTAAATTTGTGTAATATCTGGCCCTCCATTTCCCAGAATGCCCCACAATCCAGCCGAGAGTTGTAACCTCTCAGCTTACTGCAAATATTACATTCACAATCCCAGCACAAATTGCATTCGGCTTGTTTGCGGGAATAAATAAATGACTGGCAACCCTGTTGTAGAAAGCCGTGTATCGCTTTGGGAGACTTTTTTTTTTCTTCCAGAACAAACCATTGCGACGCTGCTCCTCGCTAGTTAAATTACAGAGAGGAAGGTAGCGGGGGACTCCTCCTGTCGCAATTCTCCCGGCGTGTTTGTCAACAGCGCAGCCTGTCTATAATTGGTGTAATTGTCAGGTTAAAAGCGGGAAATAACAAAAGCGGGCTCATTTTGGCATGACCAGGGCCATGTCATTAACCAAGACCAGGGATTTGGAGACACTTTCTTGTAAAGATTGAGAGAAAGAGAGAGAGGGGTTGATAAAAATGGCTGCCTCTTATCTCTGCTATGCATATGAAAGGCTTATGCCGTCTCCATGACAGACTCTACGCCTCGTCAGTGTGGGATTCGCTGAGGTAGAGTACAGCAAAGGACAGCGAGAGAGATGAAATAACGTAAAGGAAGCCTAGGCATCACTTTATACGTTTATGTACATGTGTAGGTGTGCGTTTGTATTTATACGTCCACATGTGTGGCTGTGCATTCGTGTGGGGGTGTTAAGCGAGAGATAAAAAAGAAGTAAGGAGGTAGGGAATACGAAAGAAAGAGTCAGAAATAGATTACAAGCCACCATATGAAAACACAAAGTCAACCGCTTGAGAGATAAAAAAAAAAGAAGATTTTTTTTTCCCCCTCCAATTGCATCTTGGCTGAGGTTCAGGCTTTTCAAGTATGTTGTCAAAACAGAGAAGTGTGCATTTCTACAACAAGCTCAAATCCGCCCCTTAATCCGTAATGAATACTTAATCCAAGACGCAATATAGCACCTATAATTACAATAATGAGGAAGGGTATTTGAAGAGGCGATCATGTTTTATTTCTAAGTGCTGCTGTAGTGGTTATTCATCTTATTAATCAACATTCTCTGAGCCTCTTCTTCTTTTGTTTCTTCGCTTTTGCTTCGTTCCCGAAATAAACAACGTGTCTCTTTGAGCTACAGCTGTATAATTTGTCAGCCGAGCGAAAGCATTTATCTGTAAATTTATTTTCAATTTGAGGCATGCTGGTGTAATGAAAACCGAATCAAGAGCTGAGAGAGGATTACTTTACTAAACAGCTGTACCATCTTGCTGGCAAAGTGTGGGATGGAGGGTCATACTGTTGTAAAGTTCAAGACGAAGGGCTGCACGGGTATCAACGTTATGTTACCTGGCTGTATTTCAATGCTGACCAGAAGTAATGCTCGAAGGTAGGTACTTCCTGCAAGTGTAGGTACATGAATTCTGCACAAACCTGACTGATAAATTGAAGGTAAATACATGTTGTAAATGTGTTTTAACACATAGTGGTTAAATAAGGATATATGGCATGTATGCTGTGTACTTTACACACTAGGTGTGCAATTGAATTCTTCTTATGATAATATGACATTTCGAGTTAAAGATGAAACATTATATGGTGTAAATCTTGTGAATAATTCTTTTATGATCTTACTGCTTCTGGATTACAACAAAAACAACAGGGGGCATGAACTTAGAAGATATGTCACTAGAGATACTTCAGCTCAACAAAAGGATGGAAACAGCCATAACAAAGATTCTGATTTAATCTTTGAAGACTCCTTTTCGTTTCTCTTGATGGTAGGTATCTCTCAAAAAAGATTTCCCTGACAGACATCAGTTATGTGAAATCCTTTCCTTTAAACCCTGGGGCACTTGGTTCAATCCCGTATTGAAGGTGCTCCCATCATTGTCCATGTTCCTCGATGATCTGCTACAAGAGCCACTGATGGGGCTTAGAGACAGTCTTCAAATCCTGACTTAAACTGATGCCTCTGATCAACCAACCAGTCATTTCAGTTCTAATTAAAGAAGGCCACTGAAGTGAATCCTCTTCTAGCTGTAAACAAGTCCCCTAAAGATACCGGTCTCTATGTTAAGAGGTTGGCTTATTTCTATCAATCCAATAGCTATTCTGAAAGAGTATAATATTTTAAAGACTGTGGGTGCAGGCCAAGTGTATACACAAAGATCAATCCTACTGTAGAATTCAGGGCAGAGATTAAACAGCAACACTTGTCTTAGAGAACGCTACACTTATCCTTGGTAGAAGCTAAGTTTACCTTCTTGTGATTTTCTAATGCACACAACTACATGGAGTAATTAGTTTGGTTAGTATTGAAGCAAAACTCAGAATGGCTGACCTACAAAAGTTGTCTGAAACTCATACCCTTCTGATGGGGTCTGCTGGCCTAAGAGGTGTGTTGAACATGTAACTTTAAGTAAGACTTGCCATTTCCTTAACCACTTAGCTGTACTTTGACTGGATATTAGAGACTACCGTTGGTGATCACTAATGGTGGTCATTAGAATGTATTTTTTTCCATTATGCTCAAACTGGCATTCACCACATGTGGACAAAATTAAACACAACAGAGAACAGCATGCCAGCCAGACCTGAGAATAACGACGCTTCCTCCATCTACTATCACTCCCACACATAAACATTCTCTATATTGTTCCCACAGAAGTCCCTCCAACTTCTCTCACCCAAAAAAAACAGAGAATCCCCTATTCACCCAATGCAAGCTTTGTTTAACACTTTCGTTCTTGGTGACAGCTGGATAAAGGAGGTGCGACTACTGGCAAAAACATCAAGGCAAGGCAGCTGTCCGTCAGGGCTACAAGGGGGCTGACGGGATGGGAAAATGTGCAGTATGCCGATAAATATTTAATGCAAACTAATGCAACGCAGGACTCTTCCCTACTGGCCAGAGGGAGGGGAAATGAGAGCAGGTAATTATCCCAGTGCCCGAAGGCCAAAAATGATGGAGATTGCAGAAAGCAGGGATATTTAGCCCAGCTAATGAAGGCTTGCGTTCTCTCGGTAGGCAGTGGGAGGTGAGTGTGCATTTCTATGTGTGTGTGTCTGTGCAGAAAAGAGAGAGATAGAGCTAGTGAGAGAGTCCTCTGTGTTTCTGCCCATGCAGGCGGTGGGTCTTGATAAGGCATGATTACATAATGCACTATACAGCGTACTGTGTGCTAACATTGGAGCTCTCTGCTGCCCCATCCCTTTCTCTCTCTGCAGGACCTGTCCAAACCAAGCCATCATACACACACACATACACAGGCCCCAGTAGAGAGCAGAGCCCGAGGCAGCAGCCAGTGTGGATTACTGAAAGGAATCCTCGCCTTGCGGTTTAAGATCTCTTTCTCCTAAACCTCCTCAAGGATCAAGAGTGTTTTCAGTATCGGCAATAGGCAGGTTCACCTTTGCTGGGCTGGAATTGAGATTTAAACCTAAACTCAGCATTACTCTACACCTACCAACTGAAAAAAATAGGGTCTAATCTAGTGGCATTCCAAACAGACAGTCCGTGTTAAAGTTTATCCCGTGGTTGTGGATCCAAGTTAGACAAATCGATGTGTGTGTGTGAGTGTTTCATTACCACCTGCTTTGAACCCATCAAATAAAATGTTCTTTTTAAGTGTGGCTCGTTTAACCCTGCTGTAAGGGCTGCACCATCTACCCATCCCTTTCCATAACCCTCCGGTGTAGGCAAATCGAAAGCGAATGCTGGGTTTGTGCAGCTCTCTCCAATTCTTATGAAATTTTAACCATGCTATTTGGATTCACACACGCTTCCTAGTGACGGCAGCCACACACTGGCATTGAAATTGTTAATTTTGTACTCCCCGCTCGGTGGAGGAAATGAACGGTAACAGGATTCTGATTTGACTGATTACCTTCCACCTCTGGACCCCGGTTACCTGTCCAGTCAGGGCCCTCTTTATCGTGTTAATCTGTATGTGGATGCTAAACAGAAACGCTACATA
This sequence comes from Danio jaintianensis, assembly GCA_903798115.1. Classification (NCBI taxonomy): domain Eukaryota; kingdom Metazoa; phylum Chordata; class Actinopteri; order Cypriniformes; family Danionidae; genus Danio; species Danio jaintianensis. The sequence continues at coordinate 3,415,664 of CAIGQV010019532.1, forward strand.
TCCGTAGTCTGAGTGGCTTTGCGAGCTGAAATGTCAATTCCAGTGTGGATCAATTACAGATTAAGTAACTGTGTACAGGTGAGCACAAAGCGTAATGTAAACCAGGTGACCAGGTTCTACTCTGCAAAGTTTGCTTTACAGTGTTAAATTCCAACATTTCTGATTATGTAAAACACAAATACAACAGTTTATTTGAGCTATTTAAAGCTCCTGTAAGGCAGGAGGGAGAAAAATACAATAGGACAGAGAAAGAGACAGCGTAAGACGCATGGGTTGTGGGTTTATAGGGGAAGGCCTCTTGCTGTTAGAGGCAGAGTGGTGCAGATCTGTTGTTTGTACCGAGAGATGCGCATCTCTCTCTCTCTCCTGTCACCATCACTGCATGAGCACTTGTATACACACACACACACACACACACACACACACACACACACACACACACACA
>CAIGQV010019532.1:3440378-3453658 GCA_903798115.1 Danio jaintianensis
CGGTAGGCTTGGCTTTTATTGTGTAATATACTAACAACCTATTCAGCCCAGAGCTCAGCAAATGACCTGCCAAGCCTAGTCAGTATTAATACAAGCTTATGTTATCATGCAAATAAACCAGGAGGGGCAGACGGGGCGGAAAATGCAACAACAAAAAAAGAGTCATGTTTTTCTTTTGTCTCGTCTTTGTAACGGTCGTCTCGCTCTTCCTGCGTGCTAATATTAGACAGGCAGATGAGGCTTCGAGCAACTCCAGATGTTTTCGGAGGGGGAAAAAAAGCGAGCACGTGTTTCTGGCCGTTCCTCTGACCTCCCTCCAGGAGCCTGGTTTCATCTTCTCCTCTGCCCGCTGAGAGAGCCGTTCACTGGGGCGCTGAGCTCCAGAAGATTGCAGGAGAGAGAGAGACTCGTCCTGATCCCTCCGCCACACAGCGACTGTCTGATGAGCTCCACTATCTCTCCATCCTTTTCATTTTCTCTCTCTCTCCCTCTCTCTTTCTGTCTCTAATAATCTGCTCAAGCTGGCTGCTCATGATTCTGGTCTTAGAGAGAACTGGCTCCGGACACAAGCCAAAGCCAGCTCATAAATAAAGCCCCTGCGCTTTTCATCTCCACCTCTGGACTAGAACGTGAGCCTGAGATATAGCATTATTTCAGTGCAAAAAAATACTTTTTTTTATTATTGAAGCACCTTCTGTTTATGCTATTATTATTATTGAAATGTGTACTAAAATATTCATTCATTTTCCTTCGGCTTGTTTCCTTTATTCATCAGGGGTCGCCACAGCGGAATGAACCGCCAACTTATCCAGCATATGCTTTACACAGCGGATGCCCTTCCTGCTGCAACCCAGTACTGGGAAACACCCATACACACTCACATTTACACACATACACTACGGCCAATTTAGCTTATTTAATTCACCTTTAGCGCATGTCTTTGGACTGTGGGGGAAACCGGAGCAACTCCACACAGAAATGCCAACTCACCCAGCTGGGACTCAAACCAGCGAACTTCTTGCTGTGAGGCAACAGTGCTAACCACAGAGCCACTGTCACCTTACTAAAATATATTATTATTATTATTATTATTATTATTATTATTATTATATGTCTGCACATTAATTATTATTTAAATAAAAATAAAATAATCCTTAGATTCGTAAATTTGTAAATACACTTAGACATGCAGAAATGTATATTTTATTTCAATTTTAAGAATATAATATATTTTTAATGGTATTGTCAGCTCAAATTTTGTGTAATAATCGTATTACAAATATAATAAAATTATTAAGATTCAAACTAAACATTTCAAAACAGCTACTTTCCAGTTCGTTAATAATAGATATTAGTGAATATTAAAATACGCAAAAAAAATATTATTGTTGTTATGCGTATCGAATTGTTTTGTGAAAAACTGAAAATGTTACCTGAAAAAGAAAACAATATTTATATATATAAAAAAATTAAACTAAAATTTAAAATACTTTAAAACAAAACAAATAAAAAAAATAAAATACACTGAATTGATTGAAACGATACATTTTATACAAGTATAAAAAACAAACAAATCAATAAATTGCCAAAATACACAAAAAAGTGACTGATTAAGAAAAGAAAAGAAAAGAAAAGAAAAGAAAAGAAAACACAAAACAAAAGCTAAACAGATATTTAATGAAAAAACTGCAATAATTACAACATACCCATATTTATTTATTTGTTTGTTTGTAACTTACAAACATTTGGAATGGTAACCATGGTTTCCATTAGATATCTCTGTAGCTGGTAACTTGCCATTAGCCAAATGAATGAATGAATGAATGAGATTATATTACAATATGGGCGACACGGTGGCTCAGTGGTTAGCACTGTTGCCTCACAGCAAGAAGGTCGCTGGTTTGAGTCCCGGCTGGGTCAGTTGGCATTTCCGTGTGGAGTTTTCATGTTCTCCCTGTGTTGGCGTGGGTTTCCTCCGGGTGCTCCGGTTTCCCCCACAGTCCAAACACATGCGCTATAGGTGAATTGAAGAGTAAATTGGCCATAGTGTATGTGTGTGAATGAGTGTGTATGGAAGTTTCCCAGTACTGGGTTGCAGCTGGAAGGGCATCCGCTGTGTAAAACATATGCTGGATAAGTTGGCGGTTCATTCCGCTGTGGCGACCCCTGATGAATAAAGGGACTAATGAATGAATGAATGAATGAATGAATATTACAATATATATGTATTTTTTGAAACTTATTGGGAACTTTCTTATAAGTTAGGGGATTGCTGTTGCATGTATTAAAATCAATCAAATATAAATGTAATTTGAATAAAACTATTGCTATATTACGTTCGATTTTTAAATGCTTCTGTATGTGTGATATAGTATATGTGAAAACTCACAGTTTACCCCGAACGGCTCCGGTTGCTATGCTAATTTAACACTAAATGAGCAGGAATAACTGTGCTGCGAATCCCCTGAATAAAAAATGCAAATACGCACTCCGCACCTGATGCCATAAATCTCTGAAATTACCGTCTGATCACGACCTCTTGTGTGATCCATTAGAGGCCGCGAAAATAAATTAACTCATGTTATGTCAACACTAATCCGTCAACGGTCTCCGCTTAATAAGCGAAATATAATTTCCCCTCCATGATTATCAAATGAGGTGTATCATAGCTGAAAATTAGCCACGTCGAGGCAGCCGAACTTGCATTAGCCACTGTGGAGCTAGTTTAGCTTGTGTCACGCTGTGCTGTTAGCATTAGTGTAAGCGGTGGGCTGCTTCGCCTCTATTAGCTGCTGTGTTTTTGTCCGCGTGGTGCTTTGCGCTCTTTGGATGAGTCAGTCAGTCAGTAAGGTTAAACTGCTTTGCTGTAGTGAGATGCTTGTGGTTGGAAGGTAAGTAGCAGTGCTGTGGTTAGAGAAGACTGCTGAGAGAAAGGGTTTCAGAACAGCAAGCTGTGGCCTCTGGGCAGCGCAGTTCAGACACACACACGTGTGTACGTGGAGTGGAAAAAAGCCTACATGTGCACTCGCATGCAGAAACTAACACAGCGCGCTTTAGTCTTCCTAAACCATCAGATCTCAATGCGATAACCCAAGGTTAGACTACAAACGTGTTATCAGTAATAGTGAAAAACGATGTCTGTGGCTTTTGAGAGTGGAACATTTGTCTTGTGTGATTGTTTTGAGCAGATCAAACAACGAACTTCTCAACTTTGCCTTTACAGTATCACATGACATAATCACTTATTATAGAGCCGATGAGTGTCAGACAACAAGAACATGATTTGCAAATGCATTGCTTTCTACAAAATGCTCGTCATTGAGCCTCATTCATTTTCTTTCGGCTTAGTTCCTGGTTTATCAGAGGTCACCACAGCTGAATAAACCACCAACTATTTCGGCATATGTTTTATGCAGTGGATGATCTTCCAGCCGCAACCCAGTACTGGGAAACATCCATACACCCTCACATTCACACATGCACTCATACACTATGGCCAATTTAGTTCATCCAATTCACCTACACTGCATGTGTGGGAAACTGTAGCACCTGGAGGAAACCCACGTGAACATGGGGAGAACATGCAAACTCCACATGGAAATGCCATGTGTGAGGCTAGTCATTGAGGCCAGTGAGGCATGTCAAATCAGACTCTATCATTTCCTAATACGTCCGCAACCATTCACTAGAGACTTTGCGAGATCTTCGAGGTGTCAGAAATCAAACTGCGAAGAACTGCAACAATCGACGGAGAAATTAAGTGGTGTTAATAACAACAGCTGCCACCAGACAGGCCTCGTCTTCTCCACTCCGTGCCCTGGAATGCATTTCTCTTCCTTTGAAACCCGGCTTTCCCAAACTCGAAACCAAGTCCTGTAGAGACTGACGGGAGTCTCCGAAGACGCTACCTATTTTCAGGCAATGAATTGATTGAATTGCTTTGTTCAATCACAGCCGTAACCCAACCCAGTGACCGTGAATTGGCAAGTAGGACATGTTCCTGGATCAAAATCCTTAATGATCCTGGTACAACCTTCTAATCAACCGATCAGCTAAAGAGGGTAAGGATAAGGGTTAGGGGTCAAGGGCTTGATCTAAATTCCTTTAAATAATGAGTTTCAGGTTGAGATTTGGGCAGGAACCTTTGAGAGGAAAGTTGTTGGTCCAGAATGTGTTTTACTTGTCAAATCAAGGTAAAGCAATAAATCGAACATAAAAATCCAGCCACCTTGATTCTGCAAAGCAAGCAGAGGCATCTCAACGGGGAAATGGGAAGTGCATAAAACCCAGAGGCTTGGATAGGCCCACAATGAAATCTGGGAGGAAGGTTTAATTGTAATGTTTACTGAGGTGAATTGGATTTGTTCTTAGATCAAAATCCTTTCATGGTCCTGGTAAAACCTTCTAATCAACCGACCAGGCTAAGGGTTAGGGGTCAAGGGCTTGAACATGATTCCTTTAAATTGGCAGTTTGCTTCAGACTGTAAGTTGGGATTTAGGAAGGAACAATCAAGAGGATGTTTTATTTGACAAAATCTAGGTGACCAAATGAACCTAACCCTAAATCCAGCCACCTTGATTCTCAAGAAAGCGTGGGGGGAATTGGGAAGTGCATAAGGACCAAGAGGCTAGGATGTGCTAACAATGAAATCTGGGAAGTAGGTTTAATTGTAATGTCTATTGAGGTGAATTGGATTGCACGTTTTACTTTTTTTTACTTTTGAGGTGGACCCCACAAATGAATGTAGTTTCAATTGAGGGGGACAAGAGTCAAAAACTCTACACATGTATGACCCAGGAACCCCAGCAATTCTACTTCAAGCATTATGTGTGCCTTGATCAACATTTTTTTATCCTAATTCTTACCACTTCCCTTTACTGTACATATACCTAGTGTAAAATCAAAAAGAATTTTAATTAGAAGGAATCCTGGTTGTCTAAACTTGACATTAACAGCTAGCCACCCATGAAATGCAATTGGTTGATTGGGATGTTGTTCCAGGAACATGCTCTGCTAGGGAAACTTCCTCTAAAACCAGAGAGCTGAGGTTACTTGACAAGAAGATTGTTCCAGGAACAACAAAATAAGCTGATCCAATATCATGTGCCATTTTTAAAAATCATGTACAACAGTGTACAACTGTTGTTTACACCACATTTTATGTGCCATTTTGCCGAGAGCATAGCTACAATCCAATCAGGTGCTTCATAAAGCATTAGTTAAGAACCCTAACCTAACACAATGCAATATTCTTACAAACCTCTTATATCAAATATTGCCCGAGCTCCTCCCTGGAGCTTCCCATTGAGGGCCGAAGGTGAGCTCTGTCAATCTCGTTTCCCTGTCTCTCTTCGTAAACACAGCAGCTCTAGTCAAGTGTCTGGCTCTCCACCTCCTGATTAATTCAAGCAAATGTATTTATTGTAAACAACCCCTGTGGGATGGAATTCAATTGAGAGGGGACGCAGAGCATCCACTGGTGCCCCCGAGGAGCCAGGCGGAGGACTGCAGCCGATAATGGGCTCATTAGCAGTCTGTCAGTAGCATCCCACGCACGGGCAGAACAGCAGCTGATCCTCTATCCTCTTTAACTCCTGCCTCTCCTCCACACTGAAACCACAGCTCCATGGAGGGAGAGGGTTCACTTTAATGCAACACATAGCATGTAATTGAAGAGAACAAGAGCTCTAAATCGAACCATTTACAGACCCCTCATCTGTGTGTAAAACCCTTCATCAGTGCATTATGGGAAAGATAAAAGCTTGTTTTTGTAGTGATTCAAAATGTATATTTTCTACACTTTTGAAACGACTTTTCTTTAGACATAAAATAAGCATTTTTTATTTGCCAGTACAGTATTTAATAAAAGGGAGAACTATTTAAGCTAAATAACAAACTACAGAATATCATGTAGATTAAACAGCAAAGAATGAGGGTAACATTTGCAGTTATGTTAAGTGTGGTTGATTTATGAATTTATGATGTCATTAGCTATGTGTGTTTTCATCCAAAGATGCGACAAAGACGAAACAATGAATATGTGAAGGACTGAGATGCTCAGACACTCAAGACAGTTCTGGAGGTAATATAATTTGTACAAATTTCAGAGTTCAGCCGTACGAAAATGTACGATATTTGGCACCAAACCCCACGCCTAAACCCAACCATCATTAAGGATGAGCAAATCATACTTAAATGTACAAACGAGATCGTACAAATTCATACGAACTAGCCACTAAATCAAAAAGTTGAGTGTGAATTGGCGTGAGATAGCTTTAAAAACATACCTATTTGTTATTCTTAACATTGCATCAATTCTAAACATTAGGGTAATGCCTTCTGCATCCAGACTAGCTTGATGGATTATGTAAAATCACATTCTTACATAATATTACAGTGTGTGCTCCAGTCACCTACTCCTTTTTTTCAAGACATATTGATTATTCCTCTAAAACAAAGGTCTTTAATCCTAGTCCTGGGAGGCCAAAGTGTGTCTGGGCATTTGAAGACCCATGAAGACCTTGATTAGCTGATTCTGGTGTGTTTAATTGGAGTCTACAGGACAATAGCTTTAACCAATACCCCCCTCCCAAACCCCCACCCCTGAATAAACCCAAGAGGATGATGGTCTTACCGAGATAGATGCCTTATATGTGACAAGATTCTATCTAGAGCTCACAGTAAGGAGCTAATATCAGTCTATCAACAACACCATATCACCAGATAGAGGCCAAAGCTACTGCTTTATCTGGATTAAGCTGAGAGTTTCTGTTACGGACCACCTTGACGGGAGCAACTGCAGATACATCACAGGACTGGCACTTTCTCGCAGTAATGGCACAAGTGACACAGCAGCCAGTTTCAGACCATTACTGAATTAACAAGTCCCTCCTAAACACATGCCAGGAACCTCAATATGGATCAGTTTAATATATACACCAAAGAGTGCGGGGGCACAATATCAAACCGTAAGCGCACGAGCCCGTATAAAACAATCATAAACCAATTTAGAGCCATTCCAGGCAATTTCCTGTGGCTTCCATCTGAGAAGAGGACTTCAATAAATCACTCCGACAACAAGGGGAATATCTATTTCCAGGATAAATAGACAAGACTATTGGGCTTCTTTTCTTTGAAAGAGAGGAAGACGTTACAGAGGCAGCTCGAATGCAAGAAACGGTGAAAGGATTCAGAGAATTAGCTTTTGAGAAATACTGGATTCATCTTCCAAAAGCATTTTTACGGATAATTTAATAATCCAGAAATATAGGGTGGGAATTGCGATGTACTGTAATTGAGATGTTTGATCAAAGACATGTTTTGGGGACTATTAAATCGTCATTAAAAAAATTATAATCTCAGAAACCAGTATTAGAGCTAGCCACTAACATCAAGTGTTTGATTTCTGAAGACCAATTTTCTACCGCAAATGTCACAGTCGCTTTTGAAAGATGAAGAAAAAGGACCAAATGAATGAAACCCCTCGTCAAGATCCAGACAAAAAAAATCGTGATCCCACTAGCATCAAACAAAACCTGAAAATGGGCCAATTTCTTAGTTAGCGGGCTGTATAATGACACTATGCTCTGAAGAATGACTCAGCCTCAGATTTGGAAGCAATTATTGAAAATTGGGCCAATGTGATTGGTTTCATTTCACGTTTTGGATACCACTTTGGGGAGACGTCTTAAAATAAAGCCCTGCCAAATACCCACTTTTTACTAAAACATTCACAGCGTACTGTATATGAAATGAAGCTTAATTTTCAGTTTTTATATTTAAAACCCATAGGCCTTTGTTCAAACTCTTGTGTTTTCTGAATAAGACACGTTTCTTTTTTCCAAAAAACATTTACTAAATCATCCTAATGTAATTGTGCTGTAAGCAAAGATTAATAATCAACAAAATAAAAGGAGCCAAGTCACCAGACGAAACATCTAGAGCAAATACAAACAGACTTGCCAAGAACAAAGCGCGGAGACCAGAGACAGAAAGCTCTGTTTGACATGTTACTCAAACAAATCTCCAATCCTCCTCTACACTGAGCGTGTTTACTTCAAATTAAATTTGAACCCTTCCAGGTATTAATAATATGGAGACATTTGGCAGTAAACAATTTGATAAGCATTAAACTCCCCTTGTGCTCGGTCTAATTGAAAACATCAGATGGCCCCAAGCGGCTGTTTGCTTGCTGTTGCCGTCGATGTTGTCGCTGCTCGGTGAGTTTTAATAGAGCAGAGATGTCAAACCAATTTCTTTGTCTTTGGGCATTTTTTCGTAGCTGAAAGAGACAAACAAATAAATGTGTTTATGAGATTAATTTGAGAGTGGTAGAGAGAGGCAGTCAAGGTGAGCTGCGAATCGCTAATAGCAAGGACAAAAATAAGGAACAAAAAAGGACCAAGGTGAAAATACTTCAGAAATGAGAATAAGTGCCTCAGGTGCGTGATCCTATTTGAGATCGTATCAACTGATAGATTTAGCCAACTGGAGGATTTGTGCTTCACAAAGGTAAAGGTGTACGGCCTCAGAGCTAAAAGTAACACTCAATATTTTTGGAAGTCACATTTTACAAGAGTTAAACAGTTGAGTTTGACCATTTTTCAATCCATTCAGCCGATCTTCGGGTCTAGCGGGAAAACTTTTTACCTTAGCTTAGCATAGACACTTAATCGGATTAGATTGTTAGCATCCCCCTGTAAATTTTCAAAAAAGAGTTTCAACCAGTTTCCTATTTAAAGCTTGACTCTTCTGTAGTCACATCATGTTCTAAGACTGACGGAAATTAACAAGTTGCTATTTTCTAGGTTGATATGGCTAGGAACTATAATCTCAGTCCGGTGTATAGTATAGCTTTGCTGTACGTATAGTTCCCAGCCATATCAACCTAAAGGATAGCAACTTTTCATTTTCTGTTGATCTTAGTACACAATGTAACTACAGCAGAGTCAAGCTTTGAATAAGAAAATGATCAAAACTCCCTTTGTTTTTTTAATTTTCAGTGAGATGCATTAGTCTGATCTGATTCAATGACCGATGCTAAGCTTAAAGTGCTCCAGACAGATCCCGAGATTGGCCGAATGGATTCAAAATGGTAAAACTCAAGTATTTAACTCCAAGGGAGATGTAAAAAGAGCCAATTTACAAAAAAGGTGGAGTATTCCTTTAAGAAAGGTGAATAAAAAATGAGTTCTTCTGTCTTAAAACAATATGAAAAGATCCCAGAGTCTTTGGAAAGAGAGTTTGAGCTCTGGATAAGGAGGTGGAGGGGTCGTAACAACAAGGGTGAACTGGGACGATCAGCATCCAAATGATCTCCCTGTGAAACTCCCTATTCCTGGGAAAAGAAAGCAGAGGCGATTGGGAGGGGGGATCCTTGCCAGTGACTCTACAGGAAGTAGGGCAGGTGATTTTGGGTGTGATAATTATGGTCATAACTAGGCATGAGGGATAGGTAATGGCCCTTCTTATCCTTCATGTGGAGTGTCTGTGGTTGTGGTGACTGTCGCGGGCAAAAAAGCATGATTATGATTTTCTTCATGCACTGCTATGACTGCTCTATGAGCCCCGGCGACTGCTGAAAAGGGCAGCGGGGGAGCATGGCCTTTGAGGAGGAAGTTAACGAATGAACTTCATTATTGAGGAGCCTACTGGGGAGACCCCCTGGAGCATGTGATGTATTACCCCGTGTCAAGGAAACACGCAACGCCCTCCCCCAACACACACTACTGGCTACACATCCTCAATGCCAAAGGAATACATCAAATCATAGAAAAAAAGGCATAGGTGATCTGAAAAGTTTACTTAAGATTCTGTGGCGGGGGGCATAAAGTACTAATTCTAGTGGCTTATTACCTGCCTATTAAGACATATTTGTACTTATAAAGTTCATATTCTGCATGATCTTATACTACATCCCTAATCCTACCCAATACCTAACCCTAACTACTCCAGTACCTTAATAAAGGGGTTTATTGAGCTAGAAGTCATAGTTGATGGTTTATTAATGGTGAGAATTGTACCTTAAGAATAACCTGAAAAGAATATTAAAGCATTCACATGTGAAAAAAAAATGGTTGAGATTATACCAATGCAATATCATTGCCAATTCGTAACTTTTTGATTTGGTAGCTAATTCGTATTAATTTGTATGATTTCATTTGTAGATTTTAGTATGATTTGCTCATCCCACAATAAGGGGATGGTTTAGGGTTGGGGTTTGGGTTTGAGGTATGCCTCCTTTTAAAAATCTTACGTTTTCATACGAATGAAATCAACCCAGGCTCATTATGGATACGTACCCAGGTCTACACGTGTGGGAACAGCGAAATACGTAACTGGAGGTTTGTCTGCTCGTAGTTTTTGCAAATCTACCAGAGGCCGCTGTGTATGCTTTTTGATGATCTCAAATTTCTCTCGCCCGTCCTCTTCTTGCATAAATTGACCAGAGGGCGCAATATACACTTCAGCTGACCAGGCCAGCTTGCTGTCGACTGACCGACTGACCCCACTGACCTGTTGTTTATTTATTTTGCTAGAACCGGTCTTTGCCGGACTCAAACTCATCGCGGTCATCTTTGCGGTCATCTCAGCTCCGCAAAATCATACCTTTTCATACAAATTAAATTGTATGACTTTGTACGAATTAACCACATTTGTGACAATATATAGTTACATTTCTTCGTGAGATCAGGCAAAATTCTACCAAACCAAATTCCTTTGCACTTTCCAATCTAAAAGGGTAAAAATGGCATTTGACCACAAATGTGACGCAATGACTCTCGTTACTTTTAAAGTCACAGTTGTGCCACTCTACACACTCAGAAATAAAGGTACAAAATCTGTCACTGGGGTGGTACCTTTAAAAAAGGTACAATTTTGGACATTAGTATCTTTAGGGTACACTTTTGTACCTTCAAGGTACCTTTAAGGGTACACTTTTGTACCTTCAAGGTACCTTTAAGTTACTATGAGGTACACATTTGTACTTTTGGGGTATTAAATTGTACCTTAGGAACAAAAATGTACCTTTTGAAAAGGTACCGCCCAGTGACAGATTTTGTACCTTTACTTCTGAGCATGTTCCACATTAGCCTATGGAGAAGCAAACAATAGAGACCTTGAGTACATAACATATTCATTTATAAGGATTTACATTGTCCTGCAACTTTCCCTCCAACTAAAAGACCATTATAGTCCTCAAGACACCACCAGGAGAGGTTTCCCCCTCAAGATTGAGGTAGCTCTTCAGGCTATAATACTCCTTGAATTTGGGCCCTAAATACGTCTTTTTCTTTCTTCCTTTCCATTTTTGAGCTCTTGGTCAGAGGGCTCTCGGCTTTTCTCTTTTACTGTTGACTTATGAGTATGCCAGGGGTGTTTGGGAGCTATTTATCACAGGCCCGGCTCGTCCTGCAACCCTCACACATTAGTAATGTTCTCCGCCGAGGAGTAGGCCTGTCACAGCTCTCTTCCCCCGAAACCTTTGAACAAGGTAGGTCACGGCTAGGCCTCGCACATGCCCCACTTTTAGTCTTTCATGGCACCTTTAAGTTTGCCCAGGCCTGCTGCGAACAGATCAGGGCATCGTGGGTATGGAGTGATGCTCTTGGGACTGATATCTGTAGATATGAGATATTTTGACAACTGAGGAAATATTATCTTTAGCCCTAATATATATTATATAGGATGGCACGGTGGCTTAGTGGTTAGCGCTGTCGCCTAACAGCAAGAAGGTCACTGGTTCGAGTCGTGGCTGGGCCAGTTGACATTTCTGTGTAGAGTTTACATGTTCATGTTAGGTGTTCCGGTTTCCCTCACAGTCCAAACACATGCGCTATAGGTGAATTGAATAAACTAAATTGGCCGTAGTGTATGTGTGTGAATGAGTGTGTATGGGGTGTTTCCCAGTACTGGGTTGCAGATGGAAGGGCATCCGCTGTGTAAAACATGTGCTGGATAAGTTGGCGGTTCATTCCGGTGTGGCGACCCCTGAAATAGAGACTAAGCTAAAGCAAAAGGAATGAATGAATGAATATATTATATATTTTAAATATTATATTTTAGCCCCACAACACTGCAAATCAAAAATGTTAAATCAGTGTTGGTTAAAATAAACTATTTATATGACAACCCCTGATTAGTTTTACTTTCTTTTCTGCTTTTTTAATTCATTTATTTTCTCACTTTTTCATATTTATCTTTTTTACCCTAACTTGGCTTTTTAAAATTGTTCTTTGGAAAAATGTTAGGAAAGAAAGTGCTGAAAAAGGCCTACCAAACTGATTTACCGGAACTGAACAGTGTTGGATAAAATATACGATGAAGGTTTACTGATGAGGAGTTAAACGAGGCCTCGTATAATCAGCGAACGAAGCAGAAAACTCATTGGGGGAATAAAAATAAAAAATAAAATCCCCCAACCTTAAGACCCCTTCTTATGTCTCGTTCTGTTTTCAGATTTGTCATTTTATTTTCAGTCTGGTCGACAAATGCTGTTTGAAACCAAAACACAGGATTAAGGGATAAAGTTGCTGTGCGTCGACCTTGATTCGGTAATCCAGTACATTATTGGGTAAATGTACATTTGTCTCAAGAACACAACTCCTGGAGGAGCGTAATCTCTCTCTGTTACGACAGCTTCTTAGCGCAACACAAAATGAGATGAGCGCTCCTTTCTGCGAATCAATCTAACTTACATTTCCTCCTGAGCTTTTTGTAAGCTTCGAGGCAAAGGAATGTAATATCACAGGCGCTGCACACTCAAACAAATTAAATGTTATATGTAATTGTTACTTCTGTGAAACAAAAATAAAAAAAGATGTTTAGCAGAATGTCCTGGCTGCTCTTTTCCCACGAATGAGTGAATGAGCATTGATGTTGCAAAGCCCTTTAAAGGAACACTTTTTTTTGTTTTTTGGAAATAGGGTCATTTTACAATTTCCCTGGAGCAGGGGTTCTCAATCTCGGTCCTGGAGGTCCGGTGTCCTGCTGATTTTAGCTCCAACCCCAATCAGACGCACCTGGGATAGCTAATCAAGCTCTTACTAAGCTGTGTTGAGGCAAGTTGGAGCTATAATCTGCAGAACACCGGACCTCCAGGACCGAGTTTGAGAACTCCTGCCCTAGACTTAAACAATTGAGTTTAATCATTTTTTAAATACTTTTCTCCTGTCTGTCAGGAGCACTTTTAGCTTAGCATAAATCATTTAATCGAATTAGACTATTAGCACCTCACACAAAACATAAAAAAAGAGTTTCAATAGTGTTCCAATGTAAA
>CAIGQV010019532.1:3453668-3476673 GCA_903798115.1 Danio jaintianensis
TCAATTTCAATCGGTCCTAGTAATGATAGAACTACAGAAGAGTCAAGCTTTAAATACTAAACGATCAAAACTCATGTTTGAAATTTGAGCAGATGCTAACGGTTTAATCTGATTCAATTATTTATGCTAAGCTAAGCTAACAGTGCTCCCACCAGACCCAGAGATCAGCTAAATGGATTAAAAAATGGTAAAACTCAACTATTTAACTCTAGAGGACTTGCAAAATGAGCCCATTTCCCCCCAAAAAGTGGAGCGACCCTTCAATTTTTCATTCAAGACCATTTTCACTATTGGTTATCAGAACTATGAACTACCAAAACTACCAGAACTACCAAAGAACTATGCACTGAAACGCATCCCTGAGTTTTACATAGAAAACTTGCATGCTGTTTTCTGCATTCGTCTGCAGTGTATATGGCAGGGTGCGACCGATTTGAATTATGCAAGCAGAAATTAAAGCGGCGAGTTCTTTAATGACCGTGTGGTGAAAAATGAAGTTGATCTTTGGAGCGAGTCCACCACATCATTAAGGAGTCTGCCACTTAATCAGAATGGATACAAAGCCGGCAAGGTGCTAAGTGTGCAGGTGGAGTCGCACTGACAACCGCTGATACATTAAAACACTGCGAGACGGAGAGAAGATGGTACGGGTAGAGCGAGAAGAGAGAGGGAGGGAGACGTATGGGCATTTTATCCTTTTACTTGACACTTTTAAAGGGATAGCTCACCCAAAAATAATTTTTTGGTGATCATTTTTGTATGTTACACAATTAAGAGTTTACACAGAAACTCAAAAGGTTTTATGTTATACTTTTTGAAAAGCTTCAGAAATGCTGTCAAATTGATCCCTGTTCACACAGATCTACAAAAACAACTAAAACAATTATGCATTCTAGGCCAGTAGGTGGCGATCATTTTGCAGAGAAACGCTATTGCATCTATGCATCTGCGCACATTAAGTATGGTCAATATGGAGTCGATATGGACCAAAAACTGCATCACGATATTTTCTGGTATTTATCGCGATAATGGTATCAATACGGATAATTCATATGTATTATTCATGTGTAGTTCATATGTACAAAAAAGGTCCTGTATCTTTAGTGAGAACAACTATCTTTAATATAATTTTAAATGATTTACATTTATATCCATTTTAATTGTTTAATGTGTCACACATGTAATGTAATATCTGTTTCATTCATACCGGGAGCTAGAGGGCGCCTTACACTCCATAACTCCATAAACTATCGCAAAGTAAAAAAAAAAGAGGAAAAACTTTTTATTGATGAAACATGAAGACAGTAAACACTCAATTGTGGCAATATATCGTTTATATATGTTCTTCGAGCTATCCAGGGTATTTTTAAAGGATAAAGTACACTACTTGACAAAAGTCTTGTCGGCTATCCAAGTTTTAGGAACAGCAAATAATAACTTGACTTCTAGTTGATCATTTGGTATCAGAAGTGGCTTATATGAAAGGCAAAGGCCTCTAGATGACGCTTATTTTACCAAAATAAAATATGATCATGTCTTGATTTTTAATTATTTAATTAGGACAGTAAAGTCTGACTTTGCTTAGACAAAAGTCTTGTCACTTAACAGAAATAATGTACAGTATAGAATATAAAGTCATGGTGCAGTGGAAAAAGAATGAATATTGTGTTTGACTCCCATGAGCTTGGAGGACTGCATCCATACATCTCTGCAATGACTCAAATCACTTATTAATAAAGTCATCTGGAATGGCAAAGAGAGCATTCTTGCAGGACTCCCAGAGTTCATCAAGATTCTTTGGATTCATCTTCAGTGCCTCCTCCATCTTACCCCAGACATGCTCAATAATGTTCATGTCTGGTGACTGGGCTGGCCAATCCTGGAGCACCTTGACCTTCTTTGCTTTCAGGAACTTTGATGTGGAGGCTGAAGTATGAGAAGGAGCGCTATTCTGCTGAAGAATTTGCCCTCTTCTGTGGCTTGTAATGTAATGGGCAGCATAAATGTCTTGATACCTCAGGCTGTTGATGTTGCCATCCACTCTGCAGATCTCTCGCACGCCCCCATACTGAATGTAACTCCAAACCGTGATTTTTCCTTCACCAAACTTGACTGATTTCTGTGAGAATCTTGGGTCCATGCGGGTTCCAATAGGTCTTCTGCAGTATTTGTGATGATTGGGATGCAGTTCAACAGGTGATTCATGGGAAAAATCCACCTTCTGACACTTTTCCAAATGATCAACTAGAAGTCAAGTTATTATTTGTTGCTCTTACAACTGGGATCGACGACAAGACTTTTGTCAGGTAGTGTAGATTGACTGAACACATAATACAAGTGTCACCAATTTAAAAAACAATCATGTTTTTGCAGTGTATTATTTTAAAAAATGTAAACTTCGAAACGTTATTCAAGCCTCCAAAATGCTTTTGTTACATAGATTTGAAAATGTAAAAAAAAACGAGGGAGACACGGTGGCTCAGTGGTTAGCGCTGTTGCCTCACAGCAAGAAGGTCGCTGGTTCGAGTCCCGGCTGGGTCAGTTGGCATATAGGTGTGGAGTTTGCATGTTCTGCCTGTTTTGGCGTGGGTTTCCTCCAGGTTCTCTGGTTTCCCCCACAATCCAAACACATGCGCTATAGGTGAATTGAATAAACTAAATTGGCCGTAGTGTATGAGTGTGAATGAGTCTTTATGGATGTTTCCCAGTACTGGCTTGCAGCTGGAAGGGCATCCGCTGCGTAAAACATATGCTGGATAAGTTGGCGGTTCATTCCGGTGTGGCGACCCTTGATGAATAAAGGGACTAAGTCGAAGGAAAATTAATGAAATGAACATAAAGCGATTAAGTTGTCCCAAAAAACCCCACAAAGGAATTGTGTTTTTTCAACTCATTTTAAATAAGTAGTTTGAACAAGTCATTTTTTGAGTGTTATTCAAGTCTTCTCAAGCTTCGTATAAGTGCTTTGTTTTAATTTTTTGGTTGACGGATCGCTTTACAACAACTTTCATATGGACTTAAAGATGCACAAGGCTCTATTCTCTCAGACACATCTCCTCCAGTCCGTTCTTCCGCCGCGATAAAGTGCTTTTCCAATGGTTTCTAAAGTATCTCTAATTTGAAAGACTGATCTCTCCGAAAATCCCAGCCTTTTTGCATGGTTTATTCAACAAAATTACAACTGAATAATTCAGAAACAGAAGTTTTACATGATAATTATAGTTCTCATTATTCCAGAGTGCATAATTGTCTCTGCACTTGTACAGTTATTGCCATTGTAACTCGCATATTAAAGATGGTTTGTGAAGAGGCATATTTCTTAAAGTGGAGGCCGACAGTACAGTGACTCAGCTCGAATTATATGTACTGTATATGTATAGGTTTGGGGTCGGAAAGATATTTTAGTGTTTTGAAAATGCTTTTTTATGCTCCCCAAGGCTGCATTTGTTTGATAAATAATGCAGTAAAAGCATTCATAATGTGAAATGTAATTATGTTCTGAAATAACGGCTTTCTATTTTAATATGTTTTACAATGCGACACAAAGCTGATTGTATTTCTTTTTAGCATCATTACTCAAGTCTTCAGTTTCATGTTATCTTTCAGAAATTAGTCTAATTTGCTGCTCACATTTCTCATTATTATCAATGGTGAAGATGGTTTTGCTGCTTCTTTTTTTTGTGAACCACTTTTATTGGAACAACATTTACTTGAAATGGAAACTTTTCCATGACAGCACAGATATTTAAAATCTGTGCTGTCACTTTTGATCAGTTTAATGCATCTTACACTGTAGAATGTTTTTCCATAAAAAATAAATAAATCAGCAGCTGTGGTTGTTAGTATTTTACCATTAAAATTTATTTTACAAACCGCAAAAAAGAAAATTGGGCGACGCGGTGGCGCAGTGGGTAGCACAAACGCCTCACAGCAAGAAGGTCGCTGGTTCGAGCCTCGGCTGGGTCAGTTGGCATTTCTGTGTGGAGTTTGCATGTTCTCCCCGTGTTTGCGTGGGTTTCCTCCGGGTGCTCCGGTTTCCCCCACAGGTCCAAAGACATGCGGTATAGGTGAATTGGGTAGGCTAAATTGTCCGTAGTGTATGTGTGTGAATGAGTGTGTATGGATGTTTCCCAGTGATGGGTTGTGGCTGGAAGGGCATCCGCTGCGTAAAACATATGCTGGATAAGTTGGCGGTTCATTCCGCTGTGGCGACCCCAGATTAATAAAGGGACTAAGCCGAAAAGAAAATGAATGAATGAATGAATGAAAAAAGAAAATTCAAATTATCATATTTCATTCATTTATACTGTTAAATTAGTGCAATTGTAGTGTAATTAGCCTAATTTGTCTATAAATTAGTATATTTATAGTCTAATTAGTCTAATTTGCTGATTTGGTGCTTACTTTTCTCATTATTATCAATGATGAAGATAGTTTTGCTGCTTCTTTTTTTACTAACCACTTTTATTGGAACAACATTTATTTGAAATGGGAACTTTATAAATATCTGTGCTGTCACTTTTGATCAGTTTAATGCATCTTACACTGTAAAATGGCAGCTGTGGTTGCCAGTATTTTACCATAAAAAATACGGTACAAACCACAAAAAAAATTTCACATATCGTGTTAATGCACCAAAGTGTTAAAGTACTAACATCTACACATCATTATCCTTTTTTAACAGAGACAAAAACACAAGTGTACAGTGAGAAAAAAGTCATATAATGAACCACTGCTCAAACAACTTTTTTCACACAATCAGAGAAAACATAATAATATATAGAAGGTTGTCAGTGTCATTCACACAACTGCAAAACACCATCATGGTAACAGACATAAAATTAAAGTAATGGAATAAACATTATTTATCGACATCAGATTTAACAAACTAATGAAAAAAAAAAGTGTCATGCAGGGAATTCTGGGAAAGTCAATTTACGCTTGTTGACCACATATCTTAGGGAAATGTATTGTTAACCAGGTTACAGTTTTTTACCACTGAAATCACGGACAATTTTTACAGTGTAATGTTAATTTCCCAAACCTTTTAAACAAATATGAAACATATATAAGTAATGTAGTCCTGGCATAATTTTTAAAGCTCTGACTGTGCAAGAGAAGATGTGTCTTTGGTATATCTGCGCGTATGTGTGTGTGTGGGAACACGTCTGCTCGCACGCACCAGACCGTAGAGGAAGCTAATGATGGCGCAAGGACATTTCATCAGCATCATCTTAAACATCAGCAGTCAGCCTCCATCAGTGGCGTTCATATCTGCCGGAGCCAGATGACCTCCGCTTCTGTCCTGCCCCATGAATCAAAGCCCTCATTTCATGCTGACATGCTGCACTTGTCGGGCGGCGGACGACTACGCCAGACAGAAAAGTGATGAGACATGGAGAAAGCCGCGGATTGACGGATAACCCGCTTTAGCTCATACAAGGCCGTACCACTTCAGCGAATGGCGAAGCAGGTGGTGCTCAGGTGCCCAGTACGTGCTCGGTCCACTGTCACTTTCAGTGGTCTGGGAAGTTGTAATCCACCTTAGCAGATGGAGCTCCGTATACAAACCACAACAGCAAACAGGCTTTGTCTGCATGACACATGTCACTCGCCGTTGTTTTTCTAGGCTGACATCTCTTCACAACAAGGTCTTTCAGGTTCATGGTGACTCACAAAGGGACAGCGCGGCTGGAGAAGAGCTGACGAAGCTGAGGACGGCACAAAGCATGCGGCGAAGAGACAGATTAAGCGACTACAAAGAAACCGAAGGGGGCCCAGTACCCGTCCTTGCGCAACCCCTACTGTAACAAGTCCACGCCAGACCCCAGCCTGATCAAAAAGGACACAAAAGCAACCGTCATACCCATTCAGACGACTTCAGCCAAAGAAGGTGATGGAAGAGTGAAAATAAATACTTCAATTTATGCAAAAAACACATTCACTAAAGCCTATTTGCAATTCCGCAAAATGGCCGACTGTAATGCTTTTGCTGGAATGAAAAAAAAGAGCAGCTGTCATTTTGTGTGGATGGAAGAAAAAGTATCGAGGGAGAGAGAAGAAAGGGATAAAAATCACGCTGTCCTGGTTTACGACAAATAGATGTCTCTATTGATTTCCTTTTTACTGAAGCGGCCCATCCTTCTCTGTTGTGAATATACTGACCTATTTCTGATAAAAAATGGCAGGCTATTATGGATTAAAGTAAAGTGTCCAAAAAAGAAAATATTCTTTTCCGTGGCCCAAACAAATGGAAAAAAAGATGAAACATAATCTATTGTTCAAATTGGAGAGTGTCAATTTGAATGCGCTGCCTTATTTCTTTTTTACCCCCACCGAGTGAGTTGTTTGAGGATGGCAAAACTTTAGGGTTTCTGAGGCATGCTGAGAGCGAAATCGCTACGTCAGAAAGCGCACTCCCGGGACGCTCCGTCCATTCAAAACAGTCTCTCCTGACGAGCTTGTGTTCACTTCATTTACCAAGCACTTAGCCAACTGGCGTGACCAAAAAAAAAACACAGTTTCATGCTGTGACCATCACGTCTCTTGATAGACGACATATAACAAATCTTTTCCATATGTCGGTCTTCACAAAACAAGATGTTGAAGGTCACGCCTTGGTGACTTGTTGCTTGTGTCACTCTTAAATGCTTATTTCCAACCCTTCATCTGGAGCACATAACCGGTTTTGACAAAACTGTCATATTAATGTCTCCTCTGAGAGGTTGTACGCGATGTTATTTGTATGCCAAATCGAGACAAGATGATTAAATGCATTGCAACAAATAGGCTCCCCCATACAACTCTCATTTACGTTTTTATCTGTGCAACAGAAATATGCCACAACCACTGCTGGGACGCGTTATTGGATGTGTACGGCGTGATTAACTTTATTAAATCCCTACAGCATTAGATTATCCGTCGTCGGGTTTCATCAAAGTTCCAGAAAACGACACTGCTATTGTTATACTTATAAAAAATGATTCATGAAATGCCATAAAAAAGTCATGTTTGATTAATAATGTCCATGGATACTGTTTATCATGGATTTCTGTATGGCGTTTAAAAAAAAAAAGCTGTTTGTTCGGATCAGGCAAAGCTTGGTTAAAACTTTCCTTCAGAGTATTGGGCGTCTTCCATATTTTAGATTGAACTTCAGGTGATCTACTGTATGTAGAATTGAGAAGCCCTTGTTTTTAGTGACACCGGTGGACATTAAGTGAACTGCAGCCAGCAATTTATTTAATTTATTTGATTAAGTAGGTGGCACGGTGGCTCCGTAGTTAGCACTGTCGCCTCACAGCAAGAAGGTCGCTGGTTTGAGTCCCGGCCAGATGGTGTTTCTGTGTGGAGTTTGCATGTTCTCTCCATGTTCGTGTGGGTTCGTGCTTCGGTTTCCCCCACAGTCCAAAGACATGCGCTATAAGTAAATTGGATGAACTAAATTGGCCATAGTGTATGAGTGTGTGTGTGAATTAGGGATGTCCCGATCAGTTTTTTTGCCCTCAAGTCCAAGTCCGAGTCATTTGATTTTGAGTATCTGCCGATACCGAAACCCGATCCGATACTTCTATAATACATAAAAAAAGAATAAAGAAGAGCGAAGAAACAGATCCAGGATGTTCCTTATTTTTTATTTAATTCACCTCAACTTAAAATACCGGCAGGCAATCCCAAGTTTCCATATCTCACAGTTTGCTATGGCAATTTTGTCGTCATCAACTTTATAATACCTTCAGACCGCAGACATATTCGCGCTTTCCACTTCAAGCTGCTTCTGTGTTCGACATTAACCAATTGCGTTACCAATTAACCAATTGCTTTGTTGCTCTGCAACAAAGTGATGTCAACTATAGATGTGTTAAAAATATTGAGAATATATCGATTCTGATCGAGTCTGAAACCGCGTGATCGGATCTGGACATACCTAGTGTGAATGTGAGAGTGTATGGGTGTTTCCCAGTACTGGGTTGCGGCTAGAAGGGAATCTGCTGCATAAAACATATGCTGGAATAGTAGGCGGTTCATTCCGCGGTGGCGACCCCTGGTAAATAAGGGAATAAGCCGAAGGAAAATGAATGAATGAATGATTAGAAGTAAAAATTCATTTGAAATATCTTCCATCCATGATGCTGAGATTTGGCGTCTAGATCAATATGTTCATTTGCAATCACAACAAAGAAGAGAATGTAAACGTCCTTTTGGTCAAACATGCAGAGTCCTTCATATAAAAATCAGTCTACAGTCCTTCATATACAACCTACACTAAAAAAGATTGGTTCAGATATTAAGAAACCCAAACATTGGGTTAAATGTTTTAAATATTTTAATACAATTGTTAACTCAATGGTTGGGTCTGTTCCTATTAGTCTGTATTTTATCTTATTAAATTTTTTAGCAAATTTCTCATTTTCTTTAAGTTTTGTTACATGGGTTGTTGACATGATGTTGCATTTTCACTAAAATTAACATCACTATATGAAGATAAGTGTCCAACAACGAAATAATAACAGTAACAATAATAAGTTGTTTTCCTTCATTTTTGATAAGTCACACTCAAAAAATAACGTTTGCTGCTTGTTTAAACTACTTATTTAAAATGAGTTGAAACAACCCAATTCTTAAGGTTTTTTTGGAGATAACTTAATTGTTTTATGTTTGATCCACTTAAACTTGTAAAAACGATTAAGTTAACTTAATCGATTTGTGTTGGAGCAACATGAAGGATTTGTGTGGTACTGACGTATTTTAGGTACACAATGAAAGAATAAAGTTGGTGACCCCTCATATATTCTCAACCATCAGATTTCAAACTACACTGTAAAAAATTCTGGGTTCCACACAATTCCTTCAAGTTGTCCCAACACAAACCAATTAAGGTAACTTAATTGTTTTATGTTCAATCTGCTTATATTTGTAAAAACAATTAAATTGTCCCCCCAAAAAACTTAAGAACTCTGTTGGTTCAACTCATATTAAATAAGTAGTTTGAACAAGCAGCAAATGCAATTTTTTGAGGGTACATAAATATCAAATTTTTTCTTATTTTTTTCTGCCTATTCATCAACTACCCACATGTTGTTCTCAAATTATCCATATAAAAGCTATTAAAAAGTGACACTTCATAGTATCTGAACTTACATCTAGTTATACATCAACTAAATTTGGTGCTAGCTAGTCAATTTTACAATGCGAGGGTCACAGGATCATGCATCATTCAATGAGCCATTAATATTCCGGCGAGACCGAGCCGTAATGTCTTAATCGTTTGATTGAGATTAGCATGGTTGCCTCTTTGTGACTCTCCCGGCGCTGGACGGGGAGGTAAACAAATGAACTGGCAAGGGTGAAGCCATGCTTCTCAATAAACACTGACACCGCCTGTCCTGGCTATGGAGACAGATAAGCCTTCTCTACAGCGCTCCCATTCTCCCTCCTTTTTTTTTCAGACTCCATTTCAATCAATCCGTCTTTCCATCACTTTCTATCTTTCTTTCTCGCAGCCTTTCCTCCCTTTTCCCTGGCTCTTTCGTTTTCGCATTGGATCAATGTCTTGGCGTCCCCGTGGTCACGAATAACCTGCGCGGGATTCAGATGGGCTCCGCTACAGCTGTCGCTCTCTCTCTGTGCCGCCCTAAACAAGCAAAATACTTCATTTGCTCAATACCTGTCATCCATGACTAACAGCATCATGGCAGAACAATGCGTTAGGAGAGAATAATTCTCGATAGAATAACAAACCGTGGTGTAACGTCGAGCCCATTTATCTTCTGCGCTTCATACCCGGAGCTTCTGACAAGTTGGGAATATCACATAAATCTAGGCAGATTTCAAGTAGATTGCATGTTTATTATTCGGCGTTTGCCTGGAAAATAAGACATGTAAAATAATGAGATTGAGAAGACCCCATCCATGCTGTCGTTTGGCTTTTAACCCATGTGTTGTACACTTAAGGCTGCAATCTAATTAGCATTGGCACTTAATACACAAATACACTTCATTGAACATTGAACATGTACACATAGACATCAACTATATCCAACCCAGGCTCATTCTGATTACGTACCTCTATATACATTTCTGGAGAGCGGCAAATATGTCCCAGGAGCTACGTTTTTGTGCAGTTTTTGTTTTCGTGAATCCACCAGAGGCTGCTGTGTATGCTTTTTGATATCTCAGATTTCTCTCGCGAATGTCATTCGCGCCTGCTCTTCTCGCGTAAATCTGACTGACTGACCAGTCGACTGACCGATCGACTGACCCACCCTCCTCCTTCCCTAAACCCAACCGACAGTGTTTTCAAAAGCAATCCAGAAAAAGAAAAGCCCTCACCTGATTTTTACCACGTTTTCAGATTTTACCACATTCACACCCCGTTATTTACTTGTTTATTTTATTTTTTGGCTTTTGTTTTAGCCTTACGTGCTTTCTGGAACCGTTATTCACCAGACTCAAACCCCGTCGTCGAGGTCAACTTCGCTCTGCCTCTCAAGTCCGCCAACATACATGGCGAGCTACTGGGCAAACTGGTAAAAGCGGGAAACCCGTCCACATGGAGGTAAGCGGTCAGGTGGTAAGCGCAAAAAGCAACGGCGTCATACTTTCATAGCTTACATAGCTTTCATTTTAAAGATGAAATACAGCCATAAGTTCCTCTGGCTACATAATTTGCGAAATGTTTATAGTGCTACGTTTTCAGAATGAGCCTATATTGACTATATCCTGTATAACTGCAGGTTAACTATGGTTACATATAATAATTTTAAATGTTAAAAGCTATTAGTTACTTGTTAATTAGTTATTAGTAACTAATAAAGTTGTATTACGATTTGTCTGTATTCCGAAGAAGTCCAGTGTCAAGTCTTAGTCCATCCATAATTCGAGTTCATAGTTGTTGTCCAACTCTAAGTACGCTATCTCTAATGCGAATATAGTTCTAAAATGAATTGTTAGCATATGCAATACTGTGCAAAAGTCTTAGGCCCCCAGTTACATTTGTTGTTTTAGTGAGGGTATAATGACATTATATATCACTTCCATTCTCTTTTTTTAAAATACAACTAGAAAATACAGGTTCTAGTTGTTGTTTTTTTTGGGGTCTAATTGTTTAAGACATATGAAACAATGAATAAAAAGTATTGGAGTTCCTGTCTTGGTTTGATTTGCATTTCTGCCAGATAATTTCTGTCAATATTGCCTGAATTGATGGGATTGTGAATGCTGAAAAGTACAGACAGGTTTTAATTAATCAGAAAGCACCTCATTTGTAATAGTTTTATTTTTCAGCATGATAATGATCCCAAAAACACTGCTAATGTAATATTTGGAGAGAAAAACAGCTGACGAAACAAAAAGAGTCATGAAATGGCCTCCACAGAGTCCAGATCTGAATATTATATACAGTATGTAAAGGCGATATTATAGCCAGTATGAGATTCACCAGGAGAGTAAAAGTTTCTGCTTTTTTTGGGAAATAAGCTCATTTTTACAAGTCATCTAGAGTTAAACAATTAAATTGTGACATTTTTGAATCCATTCAGCCAAGTGGGAGCACCTTTAGCTTAGCTTAGCATAAATCAATGAATTGGATTAGAGCATTAGTATCTCACTTCAATAATTCCAAAAAGAGTTTAAATAATTTTCCTATTTAAAGCGTGACTATTACGTATTTACTTCATGTTTTAAAAAAGTTATTTTCTAGGGCGATGTGGCTAGGAACTATACTCTCATTCTGAAGTATTAATCAATAATCAAAAAGACTTTCCTAGCCTACAATGGCAAGTGAACCTGAAAATCATCCCCAGCTAGTTAACTAGGTAACTGCTTTTTTATTTGTATTTTGAGCGAGATGCTAATGGTCTAATCCGATTCAATGATTTATGCTAAGCTAAGCTAAAAGTGCATGGTCATTTTCATTTTACGAATCACCACGACACTATATCTGTGCCAAATATCTGACAATCTGCAGTCTGGCGCCATTTATTTTTTCTGTCCGAAAAGCTTGAACAATTGAGTTAAAAAGCAAACTACACTTTGGCTCTGAAAGTCTTATAGATCTTTAAAAAAGGCAATATTTTCTTTCTGTCGTTTATTTCAATTCCACAGAACACCCTGTTCTTAACGGGAGATGTTTAAGTACTTAATTCCTGTCTGGTGTTGTGCTTTTCCTCTCAGAGAGCTATTAAACGCCACTGTTTATCTAAGGAAAAGAGTCTGTTGCCAGAACGAACCACATGGCCTTGCAGTAGCACTATATAAAAAGGCCGGCTATAAAACTGTCAAGTTCAAACATAAAGGAAAACCATACACGAAACTGAGCTGTAAAACAGAGCCTGTAGGGAGTTTCACAGTCAGTGTTTATGCCACATTCTCAAATGACTCAAGAGCAGCTCGAGAGCATCTGCTCCAGCTAAACAAAGAGCAACACTTTCAGAAATGTGTTGTTTTTTTAAACTATTGCTTTTTTACACATTTTACCCTTTGTGGATAAGAAACTATGAAAGATCTTGAAATAGTTCGAAACAGAGTATTCTTATTTTGAAGAAGCAAAGATTGAAGGTATAGTTCACCCAAAAATGTATATTCTGTCATCATTTACTCACATTTTACTTGTTTGTTTGTTCTGTTGAGGACAAAAGAAGGAATATTGAAGAATGTTGAAAACCAGTAACCATTGACCTCCATATTAGGAAATACAAATGGAAGCTAATGGTTGGAGTCATTTATTTTTTTTAACTCCAACTGGTATGGAAGAAGTAAATAGCAAGTAAATGATGACAGAATTTTTATTTTTGGGTGTACTATCCCTTTAATAATGGTAAACAATCTGCCCGGGATGATTCATCAATGAATTTTCACAATGGTTAAGTCAATAATAATTGTAAGGCCTGTGAGAATGTTATTCCTCAAAAACATGCCGTTTATCAGCAATTAAAAAACAATTTATTTTACAGAATTGTTGTCAAAATAAATACATAAACACACAAAAACATTGATCTGTTTTTTTTTTTATTATTTAAAGTGACATTATTTCATTGACCAATTAACAGTTGAAACATTAACTACAAGTATAAATAGTAGTATAAATGCAGGGTTTCACAATCAATTCATTCATGTTGTCCCAAAAGTCGATTAAGTTAACGTAACACATTTAAGTGGATTGAACTTAAAACAATTAAGTTGTCTCAAAAAAAATCTGGAGAATTGTTTTGTTTCAGCTCATTTTAAATAAGTAGTTTGAACAAGCAGCACAGTTTTTTGTTTTTTTGCCTGTACACTGTTAATGATTTTTGTAAATTACACGCTATTTAATTCTAATATGAACTGTTTTTTTACTGTAGGACAGTTATGCTGTATGTTACTGTATTTTAAAAATGCATTGTGAATTTTACAGTAAAGATATACATTACTGTAAATACATATACAGCAAGATAAACGGTGCTGTAAACATAAATACAGTATTTTTGCTGTAATTAATTTACAGTAAGTTACTGTAGATTATGCAGGAAATTGTTAACAGTGTACGTTTATATGAGTGTTCCCCAACCTTTTTATCACTGCGGACCGGTCAACCCTTGACAATTTTACTGCGGACCGGGGGGCAGTGGTTCGTAGGTTGCTAGGTGACCATCAACCTTTTACTCAGAGGATGACAAGCTGACAAAACATTGCTGTTAGTCTGATACAAGTTTTATTAATGGAGAAAATTAAAAAGCACTGCAGTGTTTGGGTGTTCTGTGTTTGTCTAAGATAATTAGTCCTACCGAAATGTGTATAATCCATACAAGCTGAAGCTGATCGGTCAGTTCTTGTCACGTGACTCGCGGTGCGCTCCAGGCATTCATTCAACTGCTGCGTCTGGAAGGCGTGAGCGCGTCACGCCGCCTGCGCGCGCAAGCCTCGCACCTCCATTGGAAATAACGAACTTGCGCGAACTCTACAAAAAACGCAATATGCGAACAGCCCCTAAAAGGCCGCCATCATTTACGATCTCCAGCAGTTGATCTTCTTGCACAGACATGCTGGATTCACCTGATTTGTTGACAAATGGGTTGCGGTTCTATTCCTTGGCAGTTTGCGGGTCCTTCACTGGGCCTTTTCCCCTTAGCAAAAAAACTTTCCAAAGACGTCTGTTTCTTACTCATTTTGCTGCTTGTGGGTTAAATTTGGGCGCTCAAGTGACCGAGATGTAAGCGAGAGAATACGGTCATTTTTCAAAATAAAAGATCGTTCAGACTCAGATAATAAATAAAACAGAAATAATTAATAATTTCTTGTGCCAATTGATCCACGGTACCAATTGATCCACGAATCGGTACCGGTCCGCAGCCCGGTGGTTGAGGACCACTGGTTTATATGACAACAATCCATTAAGATCAAAAATGTTTTCCTTTGTGCACTTGTAAACAGTTGTTTCAACAGTGTTGTTGAATCAATTGCCATTCACATGGTTACAAAGAAAAAACAACAACAATATATTACGCATGCCTGACCAGTAGGTGGCGATCTCACTTTCGTAAAGAAACAAACTTCATAAAGAAACTTTGTAAAGTGTTACAAATTTGGTCCATCACTACCAATTATTTGGGCGTGAAATTAGACCTGAATGTTGATTTCTGACTTGGAACAAATGACTGCTTGTTTATGTGGGATATGTTTATATTCAATTCAATTCAAGTCATCTTTATTTCTATAGCGCTTTTACAATGTAGATTGTGTCCAAGCAGCTTAACATAGAAGTTCTAGTAAATTAAAACTGTGTCAGTCCAGTTTTCAGAGTTGAAGTTCAGTTTAGTTCAGTTCAGTGTGGTTTAAATTTCACTGCTGAATCGATGCGCAGCTCCACAAGTCCAAATATACAATCAAAGAATATGACAACAATCCAATAAAAACAAAAACACTTTCCGTTGCGGATTTTTTGTCAACAGTGTTGTTAAACCAATTGCCGTTTACATGGTTACGAAGAAAAAAACACAATGTATTATGTATGCCAAACCAGTAGGTGGCGATCTCACTTTTGTAACTTCATAAAGAAACTTTAACTTTGGTCCATCGCTACCAATTATTCTATGAGCGTGAAATTAGACCTGAATGTTCATTTCTGACTTTGAATCTTCATTTCTACTTTGGCTTTGTCTCTCTGGCACTTCAGAATGACGTTGTGCTGGTCGGAGAGACGGCTTGTGGCTCATAAAGAGGAGAACTGAAGTATCTGTTCTCTTCCAGAAAGTGCTCAGGCTTATTAAGCACTGAACGCGCAGCCAGGGGAGGCCAAGAGGGAGCGGAGAAAGTGCCTGCTAGCCAACAGCTGCCCTGTAATTTATATTGATGAGGGGACCGGTGGGCAGCGCGCACGGTTTTGATCATTCAGGCAAGAGTGGAGAGATGAGGCTGATGAGTCTGTGTGATGTGTGTGTGTGTGGGTAGGTGAGAGTTCGCGAAGAGTGTGTGTGTGTGTGTGTGTGGTTAAGATTGTTGGAGATGTGAAGGGTTGCCAAGTCCACAGGAATTCGGGTGCTGGTGCTGCAGGTGGTATTTTTGCTTAGCTTTTTGTTTGATAATCAAATGTAGATTTTCTTAACCTTACAAAGTTATTTACAGTCAAAACAGGTACTATTTCTACAGAAATACTGATGTAATAGTAAAGTGTAGATTTTAAGAGTGGATTTAATATTCGCTGCTACAATCAAATTTTATTTACAGGTAAGAAATGTAGTATTTTTTAAAGCAATGCTAATGTAAGGTCTTGCTAAAATAGTAAAATGCAGATTTTAACAGTGAATTTAACACTAGTATTTAAGTCCGAACTTCAGTCTTAATCTACAAAATAGATTAATTCTGCAAATACACAGACTGAAAAAAAAGAGAAAAAAATAAAAACATTTTCATTTTTGATACTCTTGGTTGGTTTTATTAGCCATTTAGCCAGTTTTGATTGTTCGTTAGGTTGACTTTATCTTACAAACCTGGCAACCGTGGATTGGGGGAAATATGTGTAAATACTGTATAATATTTAGGGGGTGATAGCCTTGGGCGTGTGTGTGTGTGTATGTGTGTGTGTGCATATGAGCATGTGTATGAGCATGTTCCAGTTCAGTTGCTTTCATGAATGCATTATGAGTGCATATGCGGCCTAGTCGATTGTAAAACACACATTTGCACAACCCCCACCCAACCCACACTACCCTGTACATCAGCCAATCTCAGCTGCTCCCTTCATTAAAGTCAACATGCACATCATTTCGTTTCTTTAATGTGGCGTATTTCCGAGCGCAAAAGTAAATTCGATGTGAAGTTTTGTATTACATGCTAAAAGGCTAATTTAACAAGTTTGGATATATCGTAATGCTTCAATGTGGTTGCTATTATAGCCACTACGGTTCTGCTCATACAACTCTGAGTGAGATTTAAAGACTACAGCTTCTAGAGTCAGTCGCTAATGCACCTCGAGAGCAGGTTAGTGAGGTTTACTTACACTACCTGTCATCTATTACTCTAATGTAAGTTTACTCCTGTTTATTCCTGTTAAACCTTAAGGCTTGTCCACACCGGGACGATCAGTGCTTTTCAAAATGTTGTTTTGCCATTCATACTGAATCGATTTTCACTGGTGATGGGCAAAATCACCTACTGATGTTAGATGGCCCTTACAAGTCATGAAAAAAGTGAAATGAAACTCACCATCTAATTCTAGTAGATCTGCAATTACTCTCAATAATATCTCCCTTGTGCTGACATTGTTGTAGTTGCTGTTGTGTTTGTTATACAGATCTTTGTGTTCAGAAACCAATAAAAAACAGCTCTGCATTCACCTTGACTTGTTAGATCTTCTTCTTCATAAGGGATCTGTGGAGGCTATACAGTTTTGTGGTTGAGTGCCACCTAAACTTGCTTACTGTAACTTCAGCAGCTCCAGGCATGTGGACAAAAGTGCCAAAATCATTGGTGGACTAGTTTTTGACGTGGTGCATCAAATACAATTGTTTTACTTATTTTTTTTAAATAACGATTTTACACCTGCCGTTTTGCCGTTCTTGAGCACGTGCTCAACAGAAATGACTGTGATTGGCCATGAAGGTCATCAGTTCACTGCACTTCACTGCTGTTTACAGAGTGCAAACACAGATACACGAACACTGGAGAATTTTAAAGCCATGAAGATCATTAACACTAGTGTGCATGATCACATTGGCGGCCTTTGTTTAGTCACAAGGTACTAAGCATCGACGAAAAGCATTAGCAAAAAACGTGAGTGAAAAGCAGCCCGGTGTGCATGGCCTTTACTCCCATACAAAACTCTAGTTTTACTCACCTAACATGGGTCAGGATTCAAGACAATTTTTGGTGGGCACACACAAACAAGCATGCTAAAGACAATAGCCTCTAGCATCAGTCCTAATCTGGCTAGTGGCAGCTAGCTCTCTGCAACTTTTACATTGTTGCCCACTGAACCTAAGCAGGATTGTACCCGGTTGTACCTGGAGACCACATGAGAAAACTAGGTTGCTGCTGGAAGAGGTGCTAGTGAGGCCAATAGGGTGTTTCCCTTGTAGTCTGTGTGGGTCCTAGTGACCCATCATAATGACAGGGACACTATGCTATCAGTGAACACCATCCTTCGGATTAAATGTTAAACCAAGATTCTGACTCTCTGTGGTCATTAAAAATCCCAGGATGTACTTCAAAAAGGGTACAGGTACAGACCTGGCATCCTGGCCAAACTTGCCCAGAGAAATGACTGCATGGGGGATATACGGGTGTACTAACAAGTGTGGTAAAGTTTGTGGCCTATAGAGTCAATTTCTAGTTAGGCTCTTGAGGTTTAGAGAGGTTTATTTGCAGAGCTCCTACTAGCTGCTTTTCCATAACACTCAACCTTTAAATTCATACTCCCATCCAGATCACAGCACCAGTTCTACTTGCATCACTTAAAGCAGGATCTGAATCTTCTGAAAAAAAACTTCTGAAATCTGAAGTTTTGTTTGCGGGAATCGGGTGCACTAACAAAGACAGTGGCCTCTAGTGTCAGTCACTAGTGTGCTTCTTTAAGCCAGGTCAGTGAGGTTTTTCCTTTAAGCCAGGTCAGTGAGATGTACACAGCTCCTGCTAGCTAGCTTCCACTACAACCACCTTCCAAGTCTCACTCCCATCCAGTCCACAGCTCAGAGTATGGTGACTCTGGCTCTACTTGTACTGCTCCGAAGATGATCCAAGTCAGCCTTTTCGAACAAGGGAGACGAGTGCACTAACAAGGACACTAAAGACTGAACCCTCTAGCCTCAGTCATTAGTGTTTCTTTTGACTCTCCATCTCTATCCGGGTCAGAGCACTAATGAAACCCTTCTGTTACTCTACTATTTCAGCCTAGTGCACCTCTTGAGGACAGAGTAGTGAGGTTTATTCACACAACTACTGCAAGCTGGCCTCCATGACACTATGGGGCATTGCTAAGTGGTTGCTAGGGTGTTCAGGGTGGCTCCTTTCTACTACTGAACGTATTTAAGATCAAGTTGTATTTGATGACTGAAAACGCTAATTCAGCCATTTCTTTTGTAACTGGAAGGACCCTCTTTCTTCCCATTATGTGTCTTTTGAACCCTTTCTCTGTCAAACAGCGCCCTTTGACCCATGCTCCCATCCCTAACATGTCGTCTCCACGCTTCATTCTCATCCTTTCTCTCCGACGGCTTCTCTTGCTCCCTCTGACACGCGTCATTAGCATTTCTTTCATTGAGATTAAATAGGGAAGTCCGGTCTATGGCTTTGAACCCTCTCTCTTGAAACGTTCTTTGATTTCACTTCCTTCTGTTAAGGAGAAGTGATCAGCAGTGTAATTAAGATAGCGGTAGGGCCCTGGAAGAAAGGATGAAAGATCCACCTTTACGCTGGATGAATGGAGGAGACAGCTACAACCGGGTGCTTCTAAAGCCTTTCAACGAGTCAAGGGAACAGAGACTGATGAAAGGATGGTGGTATTTTTTTTTATATAAAATGACAAGACGATCTTTCATTCTGCCAGATTAACAGATAATTAATTGAAATGTAAAACAAATAGAGCCTCTAAGCAACTGAATGATACTATGAAGCTAGCAATGCTAACAATGATAACACCAGTTTTGTTTAGCAACTCCAGCTTAAATATTTTCAAAGATATCCATGGCCATACTGTACAGTAGCTGTGAAGTATACTTCACTTTGTAGCACAGTTAACAAAATCATTTGTTGTTAGCATACATTACTGTTAGCTTGACCATAGTTGGAATCAGAGTACACCAAATGTCATTTACCTTGAATTTTACCTCACTTTCCATGACTAAACAGCTGAATTTCTATTACATATAAACACTTAGCAGACAAAAAGATGCATATAGCCTATCTTTAATTGTGTTTTGTCACATCAAATCTGTTTAGATCAAGATGCTAATGCTCGAAGCAAATCTTGACTGGAAGTTAGATTGACTTGCCTTACTTAACTCAAGGGTTTGTTAATCTTATTGCTTTATACCAGTGGTCCCCAACCCCCAGGATCAATTGGTACCAGGCCGCACAAGAAATAATTAATTATTTCTGTTTTATTTATTATCTGAGTCTGAACAATTCTTTATTTAGAAAAAAATTCGTTTACATATCGCGTCTTTTCTGAGCGCAAGTTCATTATTTCCAATGGAAGCACACGGGTTGTGTTACATATTGGGAGCGACGCGTGCAAGCGGCACCCAGTTGAGTTGAAAACTACTTTCAGAATGCCGCGAGTGCACCGAGTGATGTGACAAGAACTGTATTCCTACTTTGTATGGAATACAGTGCCATGCAGAGACATGCAGAGACCTTTGGAGGGGCAGGAGCTCGAAGTGGGGCACCCAAAACACTGCAGTGCTTTTTAATTTTCTCCATAAATAAAACTTGTATCAGAGTTACAGCAATGTTTTGTCAGCTTGACATCCTCTGAGAAAACATTGATGGTCACCTAGCAATCTACGTAAGAACCACCCCCCCCCCCGACCCCCCCCCCCCCCCCCCCCGCACACCCCCCCCCCCCCCCCCCCCCCCCCAGGCCGCGGTAAAATTTTCAAGCGCTGACCGGTCCACGGTGATAAAAAGGTTGGGGACCACTGCTTTATACAACAGTGAGTAACACATTAAATAAGGATTATTTTACACCAATTTTACCTTTAAACACATTGCAGAAGGAAAAATTTTGTCAAAACCTCACAGCAATTAGCTCGCTACCTAATTAGCTATATTTTCAATTTGGTCAGTGACCATTTAGGCTACAAAAAAATAATAATACAATTACATTTTGATAAATGGAAAGTGAAATTTACATTTAAATAACAAAAATCTCTGAAATTCCATGACCTGGACAAAATCATATAAAATTCATTGACACTCAAAGACTAGAATAGACTTTTTAAAATGGCACGATATTCCAGAAAATTCCGTAACCAGTGGAAACCCTGTGGAATTACTTTAATAAATTGTGAACAGCTTGTAGCTCCACAAGTTTTAGAGCAACTTCCCCAGCACTGAGCAAATGTATTCAAATGTTCAGCTTTAAACATTTCATCAGAAGCTCAGGTGTGAAATTTAACCGACCTGCAACCTCAACAAAAACTGGAAACTAAGATCAAGTCACTGATATACTTAATCTGCTGGATGCACAAAGTCTCGAAAGGTCACGTATGCAACCTGTCAGATATTCTACAGTCTTCCCTCCAGAGCTGATGCCTATCTCTCTCCGAGACTTATCAAAAGGAACGTTTTTAACCTCACTCAAGGAGGTCACGTGCAAACCGCATCCTTGTTTACAAAGAGCAAGTAGCGTCTATAAAAGAACACTTTCTCCCATTAAAAATAACACATTAATCTAACAAACATGCAATAAATTAATCAAATTAAAAATGCCTTAAAGGGATAGTTCACCTTAAAATTAAAATGGTAAATGCGGTTTCAAACCTTTATAAATCTGTTGGACACTAAAGAAGATATTTTGAAGAATGCTGAAAGCCTGTAACCATTGACTTTCATAGAAGAAAAACAAATACAAATACATATATATATTAATATACGTGAAGGGTGAGTAAATGATGACAGTTTTCATTTTTGGATGAACTATCCCTTTAAATAATACTAATAATATTACATATTTTTAACCAATTAATGATTAAAGGAAAAATATATTACTTACAGGTGTGTGTCTTCTTTGTTACTGAAATACCTGCAAGAGAAAACACATTTTGTCATTATTCAATATAACAATGTGCAAAAACACACTCATGTACAGCTGAAAGCGATGTAAAATACAGAGAAAGCTGACAGCATATTGCATCTGAGATGCTGTAAGCCGTGACATTGACCGAAAGCCAAAAGCTAGCTTCGACTGTGTTAATGCTTCCTAGCGCTGCCACAGGCTGTGCCTAAGCAAGGTCGGGCAGGTCAGCATGCTGCCGTCACACAGGCCAGGCAGTTGCCTTGCTGTCACAGTTGACCTCCACGCAATGGAAATTAACAGGAAATCACATACAGAATGCTAAACAGATCTGTGAATATGTTCTTGTCTGTCGGTGTAGCCCAGAAGCACCGGGTGCATCTTTATGTCTGACCTTAAAAGCATGACTAATGCCACAGAATCACGGATGGATGTGTGTGTGTGTGTGTGCGTTACTGAAAACAGAGGGTCCCATGTGGACCGAGCGCGCTCATGCTCTATGGGCCAGAGCAGACTAATAGATCCCACTTGTCATGCGGAAGCAATGGCTAATTTTTCTACAGCTTGCATTTGAAACTCAAGGGACGTCGAGCTGACATGATTCAGTAATTCCACCGAAAATAAAAAGTGGTCTGGATGGCGATAACGATGCTTCAGATGTTTTTTTTTTACTAGAGAAGGGGGAAAACAAGTCAAAGACGATAAAGCAAATGAGCAGGCACATGTGCACACAGACGCACCTGAGGACATGCCAGAAAAACAAAAAAACGAAAGGGCCCAGAAGCGACACTTGCGGCACTCCGGTCAAGCTTCACAGATCAACAAGGCTATCACTGGCAGCACGATGTCCAAAAACAACATTACACAAAGAAACAAACAAGCAATATTCCTCTTGTTACACCTGCAATCAAATCTCAAAGCACTCAGGATTTGGGGTAAATGGCAATTTCTGAAATATATGACGTCAAGCTGAGGCTAATAGAGACACTGGACTAAACAAAGAGGTTTCATACTAATATCCGGTTTAAATTCACCCAATATTCCAAACCAATTATTTGCTATTGCTTATTCAAATCGCTGTGATCCACTGAGGAAAGTCATACAAGGTTGAAACAACATAAAGGGTGATTAAATTATGATATTATTTTTCATTTTTTGTGAACTATCCCTTTAAGGGAACATTTTATGGTCTAACAGTGTGAAATTATATATATAAAAAAGAGTCCAAGGGGAAAAAAAGCCATTTATCCAATCTATGGGGTATGGGCCAGTTTCTTTCCTGGCGAGCGCTCAGTTTTTACAAAAGAAGTAATTGTCCAGTAACTGTCATGGTTAACACTGGCTGGAAAAGGAAAGAGTCATCGATATCGGCAGTGGTCTAGTAATATATTTATTCCCTGCAGGAAAGTATTCTGGCTTAGCTCAGAGAGAATTCCTAACTTGTAGTCTTTTTGACAGTTTTCATTAGTGGATTATAGGGTGAAAACAGCTAAAAGTATGTATTTCTAAATTAAAAGTAAGGTTGTGTAAAATTGAACATGAAAACTGAATTTAAAAGAGCATATTGGCATATCCTGAAGACAATGGGTCTCATTCATTAATATTTGCATACGTTTGTCGTATTTATACACACACTTCTCACAAAAACGTTTCACAACATTGTTTTTCAACTCATGAATTTGGAGTGCTCTAAAATGAGCGCCCGTGTGCACAAATTCAGTAATTTGCATAATACACACCCAAACCAGTTGGGGCAGTCGTGGCCTGGTGGTTAGAGTGTTGGACTCGTGATCCGAA